>SJYA01002337.1:89319-293167 GCA_006410615.1 Neotragus moschatus
GGATTCTCCAGGCAAGAACACTGGAGTGGGTTGCCATTTCCTTCTCCAATGCATGAAAGTGCAAAGTGAAAGGGAAGTCACTCAGTCAAGGTGACTCTATTCAGTGCTCTGTGGTGACCTAAATGGGAAGGAAATCCAAAAAAGAGGGATCAGATATATAAATATATATATCTGATTCACTTTGCTGTACAGAAAAAATTAACATAACATTGTAAAGAAACTATATCCAAATAAAAACTTAAAAATACATTGGTGATAGAACATCCTTTAAAACCTCTGAGATTGTTCTCAGAAAGCAGGAATGAAGGTGAGAAATGTGAGCATGGATACAGTCTTGCTGATATTTATGTTAAAGGTAAGATTTTAGAATGGCAGAGGCCGAGTGTCCTAGGTTAATTACAAATGACACAATCAGCATGATAGCTGTCATGAAAAGCAGGGCTTGAGGTAAAATCAGTAAATTTGGCAAGCTGCAGTATTTGGCCATGGCTAATCGATCATGAGGTTGAGGTTCATGAAACTGAAATAGATAGGCATGCTATTAAATTCTTCCTTAATTCAGATAACAGAGAAATAATCTCTTGGTTGGTGGATATACCTGATTAAGTTCGTATAATGGCAAATCATAAGTTTTCAGCTAATTCTAGACTTGAGGCAAATTGCAGTCTTATATTTCTTGAAAGAAGAGAATGACGGATATGTCTAAAGAAGGACCAGAGACACTGCCAAGCAGAGGTACTCTAAATCTCCCTTCTATTTCTCCTAAAATGTTCCTGTGTCCGTTTTAGAGGACGGCTGTGGTCTGAAAAGAAGAAAATTTCCAGGATTTTGAAGAATTAATAAACTCTGAAGTAAAAATAGTCTTTAAAGATCAAAAAATCACCCTCTGAACTATGAATCAGAGAGGGGATTGTGGCAGTCTGGTGATAAATGGAGTTTGGGAAGGAGTGTATGTTAAAGTGAGCTCAGTGTGTCTGTGGGTTTTTCCACAACTTTTCCTCCTTATTTGGAAATTCACAGAATTTTTCCTTTGCCTAGTTGTACCTTGATTCAACATCTATCATATTAGAAAGAATCAAATGTAAGTTCTGGAACTGGTCTCCCCTCTGCCACTAATTTATGTTTTCGTAAAATGAAAACCAGAAACCAGTATGACATGGCTGGAGGAATGACGGAATTTAGTGCTACCATGAAAGCTTAAAAGATGAATGAACGTTGATTCGTGGTAGGTCTTCTTTTAAGTCATCTATGTGGCGTGTTTAAATATGATGAAAAGAAGGATGGAGAGCATCATAACTACAATTAATTGATGACCCCAATATAAGCTGTTGTACAAGATGTGGCTCCTTCCCTGAAGCAACACACAGAATGCTTTTACCCTGACATGTGGCACTCTATCCAAAGTCAATGCTGTTCAGACAGGAAATAAAGATCACAGGTTTCAACAGGCACCAGAAGAGAGCTTTCCTTGGAGGGAGTGTATGAATAACTTTCGCTGAATCACTCATTTTGGTGCTCCAGGAAACTGAAATCACTGGTAGCCATTTCCTGTGATTTCTTCCCTCTCTGATACCTTGAAGTTGCCAGTAGCTTTCTCTGATTCCCTGAGCTCTTCCAGAGGTTTTGTTGCCTTCTAATTCTCCATATTAAATCTCATCCTCACGATTTCCTGCATGTTGTAAAATGGTATCTGAATTTTGACTAATTTAACCAACAGCTTTGTTCTCTCCAAGTTTTCTGAGGCTCTGGAATAAGACCTTCATCTATTCCACAGTTCAAGTCAAACGGCGTACATGTACTCTTGGCATGACCATTCCCACCATTCTTCCAACATATCCTTCTGGTTGTCCTTGATCTTGAATTCAGTGTTTTCATACCAAAGGCCATTTGTAGGCATTCTCCTTTCTAGGACTTTCTCCTCAGTCTTCTCATATCTCACTCCCTCACTTCATTTAAAACTTGGCTCAAATCTCACCTGCTCAGAAAAGACTTCCCTGACTACTGTCTCTACTTTATTTTTGTTCTTGTTGTTTACTATTGGCTTCACAACANCATTCTCCTTTCTAGGACTTTCTCCTCAGTCTTCTCATATCTCACTCCCTCACTTCATTTAAAACTTGGCTCAAATCTCACCTGCTCAGAAAAGACTTCCCTGACTACTGTCTCTACTTTATTTTTGTTCTTGTTGTTTACTATTGGCTTCACAACATATATTGATTTTGAGTTTGACGATATATTAATTTACTCTCCTCTCAACTAGAAGAAAATCTTCAAGAAAGTAAAAGCTTAATCTCCTCCCTGGTGACTCAGATGGTGAAGAATCTGCCTGCAATGCGGGAGACCAGGATTCGATCCTTAGGTCAGGAAGATCCCCTGGAGAAGGGAATGACTACTCATCTCATTATTCTTGCCTGGAAAACTCCATGGACAGAAGAGCCCGATGGACTACAGTCCAAGTTGGACATGACTGAGCAACTAACACTTTTTTTTTTTCCACATCACCAAAAATAGGTTGTACAATTAGTAGGATTTCAATACATTTTTATTAATATAAAAATAAATCTCACATATAGATTGTGTATCTATGAATCATTACTTTAAATTTCAGTATAAAATATACTCATAACATGTTAAACTGGTGTAAGTTATGGTAAGACAGCATTATGGGAGGCAATATTGAATTCAATGAATATTCTTATGGTTGTCTTCAAGCATATGAAACTTCCAGATAAAAGTCAACTTATTACCACAGCAGTCTGTGGGTTTTCCAGCTTACCTGGCCTGACTTTGTCTGCTCTGTGTATGTGAAACCTTATTGCATTATCAAGAAAATGTCTTACACAGTTCATATCTCAATCCTTCCGTGAAGGGATTATTTAGCTCATCTTTTATGAAAACAATAAAACAGTCTCTTTTAAGGCTGGATTCAAATTATGAAATGGGAAATATGTACTCTATACAATCGTAGTCACAACAATTGAAAAATATATAAACTATACAGAGTCTTTTTTCTTACCTGAGCATCCAGTAAAGCTTATAATCAGAGGCTGATGTAATTACTCTGTCTGTTTGAAGTCAAAGTTTCTCCTCTTCTCTCTTTGTACAAGTTCTGCTGCTGCTTCTCTGATGACACATAATATTCCCATTTCAGTTTCGTCTGCCCTGGTTGTCACTTTCTTGTAACAGGAAAGATTGCTCAGGCTGTGCTATTGCACTTTGCTATTAGATTTTAAACAAAAGGAGTAAGAACTGAATTGTTCAAAAAACTGCATCTCTCCAATACGCTGTGAAAAATGCCTACCCTTAATTTCAGGTACCATGGATTGATGTTTCTCTCAACTTCCGATGTGCTGGTATATTTGGTGCCTTTTTCATTCTTTGTCACACTGTAGTGATAGCGAAGTTTATTATATTTTATTTTGTATAGTAGAGGAAATAATTCCTGATGGGGTCTGAATTAAAAATCAGATCCTTCACTGGACAGAAATAATACAATTCAGTCTTTTATATTCAATACCATTAAACAATATCCTTCTGGCTTCAGAAGACATTTATTTTATCAATTCTCACTATCATTTTTCTTACACTCACAAACCCTGACCATCAAAAGTACATTTCATATAAGGCATTAAAGCAGGAGAGTCATTTATAGGAAGTTACATTATCTAATACCAGACATTTCTCCTTTCCGATTTCTCAACTTTCTGACCCTCTTCTACTCAAGATATTCACATAATTTCTTCAGTTGTTGTGCATGTAACCTTTAGACTGTCAACTCTCTGTATCTTAGTATAATACCTCTACCTATCCCAGGTACCTAGAATAACCATACATGCAAAAGCTTTCAAGCAAGTACATCCGTACTATATCTAGAATATATGTGGAAGCTCAAGCAAAGAAAAGCTTGAGGGGAACATCAGTGGATCAGTAGTTGAAACTAGGAGAGTGACTAAGGAGTTCGTGTTTTCTGGTCAATCACAAGTGACACCAAAAATGCAAGCATGAACCATGGAAGAGGTGTCCACAGAGATGAAAAGATGTGAAAGTCACCAGTAAAGTGTGTGATATGGAAACTAAAGGAATATAGAATTTTAAGAAGGATGATGTGAACAATTCTGTCCCATGAAACAGTGACTTTACAGTGCGATAAGGACTCAAATTATCCTTGGAATCTGGCATAGGGAGATTGTTGGTGACTCTAATGAGAATGTTTTCAGTACATAAAGTTACAGGACATGTTCCAGTGGTGAGTCAGGAAACGAAGACAAAGTTTGTAGTTCACACGTTTAAGAAATCTGAGTGGCAAGATTATGAAGCAAATAATATCAAATGGCCTAAATGTTTTCAAGATATGAGAATGAGCAGGCAGATGATGCTCTGAAATAGTCATTTGAGGGACTAAGAAGAAGGTTTTGACCAAGGACCAGTGAAAGTTAGTAATAAAGATTCACTTGTCACAATTTATGTGACAAGTTTTCATTAGACTTTCATGAGCCTGGGACTCATAAAGCTTTCTTATCAAAGTTAAGTGAGGTACTGGGCTAGAGAAGGTATTTTGTAATATAAATTTACAGTTGGGTTTTCTTGGGTGACTATAGTAGAAACACACAGTAAAGAAAGACTATGTATAAATAAGTAAAAATGAAGAAACAATACTGTTAATGTTTCTGATGGGAATATAATTTATATGATCAATCAAATGCTTTTACTAATTGTAATAGAAGAAAATTTTACATATAGTGTGCCAGTGCACATCATAGAATCTTCCTTTACCCTCACTTATGAAATAAGGAAACCAAGGCACAGAGAAGGGAAATCACTTGCCCAAGTTTAAATAGCTAACAGTAGTACAGCTAAGATTTGAACAAAAGAGTCTAGACTCAGTACTCTTAAACACCAGCAAATGAATGCTTCCATAGTGGGTATAATTAACTGAAATCAATTTTGACTAGTTCAGTCAGAGGTGGAATTTGTCACAGTTTGGCCAGAATATAGCGCTTGGAAGCTATGCCAAACAGAAGAGCAGCCAGAACCACCCTGCACAACAGTCCAGGGAGGTGTACAGGTGCCTTTCCAGGCACAGATAACACAGATAACATCACAGGTAACAAGGACTAACACAGATCAAGCACAAACTGGAATCAAGATTACCAGGAGATATGTCAATAACCTTGGATATGCAGATGACAACACTCTCATGGCAGAAAGTGAAGAGGAACTAAAGAGCCCCCTTGATGAAGGTGAAAGAGGAGAGTGAAAAGGCTGGCTTCACACTCAAAATTCAAAAAATGAAGATTATGGCATCCGGTCCCATCACTTCATGGCAAATAGGTGGGGAATCAATGGAAACAGTGAGATACTTTATTTTCTTGGGCTCCAAAATCACTGCAGATGGTGACTCCAGCCATGAAAATAAAAGACACTTGCTCCATGGAAGAAAAGCTATGGCAAACCTAGACAGCATATTAAAAAGCAGATATATTACTTTGCCAACAATGTCTAGATAGTCAAATGTATGGTTTTTCCAGTAGTCACATTTGGATGTGAGAGTTGGACCATAAAGAAGGCTGAGTGCCTTCTTTGATGCTTTTGAATTGTGGTGTTGGAGAAGATTCTTGAGAGTCCCTTGGACTGCAAGGAGATCCAACCAGTCAATCCTAAAGTAAATCAACACTGAATATTCAGTGGAAGGACTGATGCCCCAATATTTTGGCCACTTGGTGTGAAGAGTTGATTCATTAGAAACGCCCTGATGCTGGGAAAGAAAGAAGGCAAGAAGAGGCTGGGAAAGACTGAAGGCAAGAAGAGAAGGGGATGACAGAGGATGAGATGGTTGGATGGCATCACCAATTCAATGGACATGAGTTTAAGCCAACTCCAGGAGATGGTGAAGGACAGGGAAGCCTGGCATGCTGCAGTCCATGAGGTCGAAAAGAGTCAGACACGACTGAGTAACTGAGCAACAAGAACACAGATACACAGATGACATCACAGTGAGAATCAACACTGGATGTCGGTTGCTGTCTCTGAACCCTAGTCATCGGCTCCACTTAAACTCGATGCAGTTTAGGCTACCTGAGCCAGAATGGATTCTATGTGGTGCCAGCTTTTCTCACCACTTTTTATTAACACCCCACTAATTCCCAACTTGGCATGATATGTGCTTGATTAAACAGGCTTAGAAATAACACTATCTATACACTGGCACCTGGGGAAGCAAGTGTCTGGCTTCTAGACAGAAGTGGCCATAGGAACCTATTTAAGGGTCTAAGCAGTCAAAGAGAAACAAAATGAAATAAAAAGGCAAGTGTCAGCTGCACAAATGTGTGGTTCCAGCTGGCTAGGATGGAAAACAAGTAGAGGGGGTGGTGGAAACCTTGGATAAAATGAGAAGTTCAAAGGACCATCCATGAGGTTAAAGAGAGGGTAGTGTGGGAGAGAAGTTGTAAGAGAGGAGGAGGGGGAAGTTGTGCTCTTAATAGAGCATTATTTGAGTTTAAGGCATATTAGGTACAGCTAGTAAGGTCATGGCCAGATCTCTACTTTGGCCTGGAGGTTGTTTGCCAAAATTAATGGAGATAAAGTCAGTACATTAAATTGTCTTGCACATTTAATGATAGCTTGTTAGACGAATTTCCCACATGGACTTGGAAATCTCTCGTTATGATAAAATGTCAGAATGCAAAAGGGAAGATGATGCTGGTTATTGAAGTCTTCAGTGAATGAGGGGAACTGATTTTAGGTGGGTAAGTGACAATGAGGAAAGGCAGGAACTGCTAAAATGCCAAGGCAGGAGCCTCAGACAAGATTGAGTGTTTCCACAGCAATGGAAACACATTTTTTGTGGAGAGAGAGAACTGCAGCTATGGGAATTATGTACACAGTTGATTGCCCTTACTTATCCTACTATTTTGCAGATGGTGATTGCTGCCATGAAATTAAAAGATGCTTACTCCTTGGGAGGAAAGTTATGACCAACCTAGAAGGTGTATTCAAAAGTAGAGACATTACTTTGCCAACAAAGTTCCGTCCAGTTAAGGCTATGGTTTTTTCAGTGGTCATGTATGGATGTGAGAGTTGGACTGTGAAGAAAGGTGAGTGCCGAAGAATTGATGCTTTTGAACTGTGGTGTTGGAGAAGACTCTTGAGAGTCCCTTGGACTGCAAGGAGATCCAACCAGTCCATCCTAAAGGAGATCAGCCCTGGGTGTTCTTTGGAAGGACTGATGGTAAATCTGAAACTCCAGTACTTTGGCCACCTCATGCAAAGAGCTGACTTATTGGAAAAGACTCTGATGCTGGGAGGGATTGGGGGCAGGAGGAGAAGGGGATGACCAAGGATGAGATGGCTGGATGGCATCACCGGTTCAATGGATGTGAGTCTGAGTGAACTCCAGGAGTTGGTGATAGACAGGGAGGACTGGCGTGCTGCAATTCATGGGGTCGCAAAGAATCGTACACAACTGAGCGACTGAACTGAACTGATCCTATTATTCTGCCCCCAAGCTAAGAATATTGTGACCTGATCTCAAGGAAAAGTTGAAATCCCACTATATGGCTGAATTTCAGGAATTCCCATCATTCTTCATTTTTCACTTCTTTATCTTTTCACTCATTCATTCTTTCATTCACATATTCATTCTAGCCAATAGACAAAGAGAATATTTATGATGAGCAAGTGCTGTGCAAGGCACTGAATACCCCCCATGGTCAGATACATTAATATACTTTACATAAAGGAAACTTATAGTACTAGGAGAGGAGGTAAAAGAAAGACATAATTTAGATATAAAGGTCGGGCGAGGATCTCCCTGAGAAGCAGTGGTTCAGCTGAAACCAGAGGAAGAGACTTTCAGGGGGAGAAAGCATCATGTACAAAGGCCTTTAAGTGGGAAAAAGAATGACTTTTAATTTTTGAGAAATTAAAAGAAGTTCAGTAACTGAAGTGTTTATGTTTCTGTTTTCCCTAAGTCATTGATTATGTATAAGTATCTTATGACCAGAGCCCACATATTACATGTAATGGGAAGATTTAGAATCATAGTCTTTCTGTCCTGAAGATGCCTTGCAATTTCCTAAATAGGCAAAAAGGGTATATTCTATACACCTTTAATATAAATATATTACTTGTATTATTATATGATATATAATAATAAGCAGTTATAAAGGTTAAGGGTTTCCCTGGTGGCTCAGTGGCAAAGAATCTGTCTTCCAAGCAGATGTGGGTTTGATCCCTGGGTTGGGAAGGCCCCCAGGAGAAGGAAATGGCAACTCACTCAAATATTCTTGCTTGGGAAATCACCTGGACAGAGGATTCTGGCAGGTTACAGCTAGAGTTGCAACGAGTTGGACACAACTCAGTGGCAGAGCACACAAGCATTATAAAGGTTAAATTGATGTAATACCATATACGTGTATTGTATATTTTGTATCTATATCTATATCTATGATCTGTTTTGATGGGTCAGGCTATTCCCCTGAACTTAAAAGGCAGCATCCTCATTTTGTAAGTCACAAGGAAGTCTATATGCTGATATGAAGAAAGGAGATCTCTCCACACATCAATTAATGATTAAGTCCCCCAAAGCCAGCATTTATGTACTGTCATTTTGTTGTGTGTGTGAAAGGTAGGCGGATGTGAAAACATGATATAAAGCACTCCGATGAGATAGGGGAAAAAAATCAATCAGAGAGAATGCAAATGCAAAGGAACAACAATTCACTCTAGGTGAGAGGGCTCGGAAAATGGAGAGNCTAATATAATTTATATGATCAATCAAATGCTTTTACTAATTGTAATAGAAGAAAATTTTACATATAGTGTGCCAGTGCACATCATAGAATCTTCCTTTACCCTCACTTATGAAATAAGGAAACCAAGGCACAGAGAAGGGAAATCACTTGCCCAAGTTTAAATAGCTAACAGTAGTACAGCTAAGATTTGAACAAAAGAGTCTAGACTCAGTACTCTTAAACACCAGCAAATGAATGCTTCCATAGTGGGTATAATTAACTGAAATCAATTTTGACTAGTTCAGTCAGAGGTGGAATTTGTCACAGTTTGGCCAGAATATAGCGCTTGGAAGCTATGCCAAACAGAAGAGCAGCCAGAACCACCCTGCACAACAGTCCAGGGAGGTGTACAGGTGCCTTTCCAGGCACAGATAACACAGATAACATCACAGGTAACAAGGACTAACACAGATCAAGCACAAACTGGAATCAAGATTACCAGGAGATATGTCAATAACCTTGGATATGCAGATGACAACACTCTCATGGCAGAAAGTGAAGAGGAACTAAAGAGCCCCCTTGATGAAGGTGAAAGAGGAGAGTGAAAAGGCTGGCTTCACACTCAAAATTCAAAAAATGAAGATTATGGCATCCGGTCCCATCACTTCATGGCAAATAGGTGGGGAATCAATGGAAACAGTGAGATACTTTATTTTCTTGGGCTCCAAAATCACTGCAGATGGTGACTCCAGCCATGAAAATAAAAGACACTTGCTCCATGGAAGAAAAGCTATGGCAAACCTAGACAGCATATTAAAAAGCAGATATATTACTTTGCCAACAATGTCTAGATAGTCAAATGTATGGTTTTTCCAGTAGTCACATTTGGATGTGAGAGTTGGACCATAAAGAAGGCTGAGTGCCTTCTTTGATGCTTTTGAATTGTGGTGTTGGAGAAGATTCTTGAGAGTCCCTTGGACTGCAAGGAGATCCAACCAGTCAATCCTAAAGTAAATCAACACTGAATATTCAGTGGAAGGACTGATGCCCCAATATTTTGGCCACTTGGTGTGAAGAGTTGATTCATTAGAAACGCCCTGATGCTGGGAAAGAAAGAAGGCAAGAAGAGGCTGGGAAAGACTGAAGGCAAGAAGAGAAGGGGATGACAGAGGATGAGATGGTTGGATGGCATCACCAATTCAATGGACATGAGTTTAAGCCAACTCCAGGAGATGGTGAAGGACAGGGAAGCCTGGCATGCTGCAGTCCATGAGGTCGAAAAGAGTCAGACACGACTGAGTAACTGAGCAACAAGAACACAGATACACAGATGACATCACAGTGAGAATCAACACTGGATGTCGGTTGCTGTCTCTGAACCCTAGTCATCGGCTCCACTTAAACTCGATGCAGTTTAGGCTACCTGAGCCAGAATGGATTCTATGTGGTGCCAGCTTTTCTCACCACTTTTTATTAACACCCCACTAATTCCCAACTTGGCATGATATGTGCTTGATTAAACAGGCTTAGAAATAACACTATCTATACACTGGCACCTGGGGAAGCAAGTGTCTGGCTTCTAGACAGAAGTGGCCATAGGAACCTATTTAAGGGTCTAAGCAGTCAAAGAGAAACAAAATGAAATAAAAAGGCAAGTGTCAGCTGCACAAATGTGTGGTTCCAGCTGGCTAGGATGGAAAACAAGTAGAGGGGGTGGTGGAAACCTTGGATAAAATGAGAAGTTCAAAGGACCATCCATGAGGTTAAAGAGAGGGTAGTGTGGGAGAGAAGTTGTAAGAGAGGAGGAGGGGGAAGTTGTGCTCTTAATAGAGCATTATTTGAGTTTAAGGCATATTAGGTACAGCTAGTAAGGTCATGGCCAGATCTCTACTTTGGCCTGGAGGTTGTTTGCCAAAATTAATGGAGATAAAGTCAGTACATTAAATTGTCTTGCACATTTAATGATAGCTTGTTAGACGAATTTCCCACATGGACTTGGAAATCTCTCGTTATGATAAAATGTCAGAATGCAAAAGGGAAGATGATGCTGGTTATTGAAGTCTTCAGTGAATGAGGGGAACTGATTTTAGGTGGGTAAGTGACAATGAGGAAAGGCAGGAACTGCTAAAATGCCAAGGCAGGAGCCTCAGACAAGATTGAGTGTTTCCACAGCAATGGAAACACATTTTTTGTGGAGAGAGAGAACTGCAGCTATGGGAATTATGTACACAGTTGATTGCCCTTACTTATCCTACTATTTTGCAGATGGTGATTGCTGCCATGAAATTAAAAGATGCTTACTCCTTGGGAGGAAAGTTATGACCAACCTAGAAGGTGTATTCAAAAGTAGAGACATTACTTTGCCAACAAAGTTCCGTCCAGTTAAGGCTATGGTTTTTTCAGTGGTCATGTATGGATGTGAGAGTTGGACTGTGAAGAAAGGTGAGTGCCGAAGAATTGATGCTTTTGAACTGTGGTGTTGGAGAAGACTCTTGAGAGTCCCTTGGACTGCAAGGAGATCCAACCAGTCCATCCTAAAGGAGATCAGCCCTGGGTGTTCTTTGGAAGGACTGATGGTAAATCTGAAACTCCAGTACTTTGGCCACCTCATGCAAAGAGCTGACTTATTGGAAAAGACTCTGATGCTGGGAGGGATTGGGGGCAGGAGGAGAAGGGGATGACCAAGGATGAGATGGCTGGATGGCATCACCGGTTCAATGGATGTGAGTCTGAGTGAACTCCAGGAGTTGGTGATAGACAGGGAGGACTGGCGTGCTGCAATTCATGGGGTCGCAAAGAATCGTACACAACTGAGCGACTGAACTGAACTGATCCTATTATTCTGCCCCCAAGCTAAGAATATTGTGACCTGATCTCAAGGAAAAGTTGAAATCCCACTATATGGCTGAATTTCAGGAATTCCCATCATTCTTCATTTTTCACTTCTTTATCTTTTCACTCATTCATTCTTTCATTCACATATTCATTCTAGCCAATAGACAAAGAGAATATTTATGATGAGCAAGTGCTGTGCAAGGCACTGAATACCCCCCATGGTCAGATACATTAATATACTTTACATAAAGGAAACTTATAGTACTAGGAGAGGAGGTAAAAGAAAGACATAATTTAGATATAAAGGTCGGGCGAGGATCTCCCTGAGAAGCAGTGGTTCAGCTGAAACCAGAGGAAGAGACTTTCAGGGGGAGAAAGCATCATGTACAAAGGCCTTTAAGTGGGAAAAAGAATGACTTTTAATTTTTGAGAAATTAAAAGAAGTTCAGTAACTGAAGTGTTTATGTTTCTGTTTTCCCTAAGTCATTGATTATGTATAAGTATCTTATGACCAGAGCCCACATATTACATGTAATGGGAAGATTTAGAATCATAGTCTTTCTGTCCTGAAGATGCCTTGCAATTTCCTAAATAGGCAAAAAGGGTATATTCTATACACCTTTAATATAAATATATTACTTGTATTATTATATGATATATAATAATAAGCAGTTATAAAGGTTAAGGGTTTCCCTGGTGGCTCAGTGGCAAAGAATCTGTCTTCCAAGCAGATGTGGGTTTGATCCCTGGGTTGGGAAGGCCCCCAGGAGAAGGAAATGGCAACTCACTCAAATATTCTTGCTTGGGAAATCACCTGGACAGAGGATTCTGGCAGGTTACAGCTAGAGTTGCAACGAGTTGGACACAACTCAGTGGCAGAGCACACAAGCATTATAAAGGTTAAATTGATGTAATACCATATACGTGTATTGTATATTTTGTATCTATATCTATATCTATGATCTGTTTTGATGGGTCAGGCTATTCCCCTGAACTTAAAAGGCAGCATCCTCATTTTGTAAGTCACAAGGAAGTCTATATGCTGATATGAAGAAAGGAGATCTCTCCACACATCAATTAATGATTAAGTCCCCCAAAGCCAGCATTTATGTACTGTCATTTTGTTGTGTGTGTGAAAGGTAGGCGGATGTGAAAACATGATATAAAGCACTCCGATGAGATAGGGGAAAAAAATCAATCAGAGAGAATGCAAATGCAAAGGAACAACAATTCACTCTAGGTGAGAGGGCTCGGAAAATGGAGAGGAGGCACAGTCTGCATAATTGAAAGTTTGTGCAGAAAACCTCTTAGGACATCAAAGCTCAGAACTAAGCTACTCTGAGCAGTGGAGTTCTGAAGAGTTTCACTTCAGAAGTAGATTTTAAAGACAATGAATCTCGGTTGTTTGGAAGAAATGCCGTCTGTAACTTTTATTTGTTATTTCAAAATATGTTTAGCATTGTTTTCTTCCAAGTCTATTTAACCTTACTCAACACTTTCTAAATTCACAGTAATAATAGTTTTTGAAAGGCAGCAAGGGAATCGTGTCCTTTTTTTCTTATTCAAGTGAAATAATCCTTTGGGCATTAATATTTCAAAGCATTTATATTTTATATTGTATTATAAAGTAAATAGTTTTTTTGGTGCATTGATCTTGATGAAGGGAAGAATCAATAGAGACATGACATTGAGTGAAGGTAAGAAAGTTGATACTAAAGAAATGGCCCATGGTACCCACTTCCAGGATAGCAAGGACATATTTTACAAGTTCTGAAGTGTCTTATCAGTGAAATGATAAAAACAGTTATAAATGGGTGATTATTATGTTCTTTACCTGCTTATGGAATATATATTTTGTTGCTTGCCTCTGTAATTCCCCTTCGTAGATGTTGAAAGTTGAATATCGTGAAAACCATGACTCATTATTTTGGGTCACATATTGCCAGCTCATATTTTTAATATAAACACAGCATATCAGCCCAAACCATCAGCCATTGATTATCTGATTAAGGTGTATTGTTACAAAACCATAATTATACTGTTTTCTAAAGAGAACTTAATCTCATTTGATTTGGTTAGAATGTTTTGTTTGTAAAACAGAAATCTAGTGACAAGCAAAAGAGGAACTTATATAAAAAATAAACGTAGGGCCTGAAAACAGGAATGCATTTGGATTGTAAGAAATATCTGAAAGCAGAAAGTTAAATGCCTTCTAGGTCCTTCTATTTCTTTCATCTCTGCTTCTGCCTGGGTATCCATTTACATTTCAAAACAGCCACCAATCTTTTCAGTTCTCAGGCTCAGATACTAGGGAAGGAAACCCTTGATGACTTTATATCAGAAATCATCCTGGGCCCATTAACTATGGCCAGAGAAGCCTTGTAATAAGTGCTAGAAGTAGCTCTTGCATCACTCACATAAACAGAAAATCCTACAGAAGTATTAAGGGGAACCATCTAACAAGTTTCCAATATATGCTTTGGTGGAACCATGATGTGAACTAACATTTTTCAGCATTTAATACTGACCAAGCACTACATGAATGGTCTCTATTAAAACTTTTAAAACTCATGTATAGATGAAGAAGCTAAGCTAAAGGAAATGTGAAACAAAGTCCAAGATTACACACCTACACATTTAATTGAAGTAAATTAAGATGCAGCTATTGTACTTACACTTTGCTAAGCAGTGTTCTAAGGTTTCAGGATTCCAAATTCTCAGATATGATCAGTCCATGACCTTGGAAAGCTCATGGCCAACTGGAAAAGAGAAGAGCAACACAGTATTTAAGTTTTATATTTTAAGAAACCAATGTTTCAGAGGTTTATGTGCAAGGCATCAGATCCCTTGTGACCCAGGCCAGTGGAAAAATATTTTGGGGAAAGGGACATTTGAATTTAAAAGATGGATTAAGATTAGCTGGATGAAGAAAAAAGATAAGTGAATCCGGGGCAAAAGAGGTGTGTGAAAATGAGGTCATTTAAAACACAGTATAAAATATATATATATATATATATATATAAACAGTATATTGGTAGTTTATTGGTGGTGAAACATAGGCAATTTGGTAGAGATAAAATATAGGGAAAAAAAAGAGGCAGAGAATGTCAGATAGAATCAAGACAGAGAAGGTTAGATTTTAACTAGCATTGAATCTGTTTAGGATTTCATTGTTATGAGAAGGCAATGAGAAGGTGTGAAAACTTTTTAAAAGTTACATTAATTGACATTGAAAAACAAATTATTTTGAAAATAATAATTAACAGGTTGGGAGATGGGAAGACTACATGCTAGAAACTAAAAACAGGATCCAGTGGCAGAAAACTATATGAAAGATAAGGAAGTTCTAGCTGAAAGAAACTGAGACAGTTGGTGAAGCTAAAATTCTAGGAACAGTGTGGAGTTTTAATACCATAGCACCCCCTCCATTGTGGAAAGTGGGGAGAAATTCAACAGAGACTGAATTCAACTTGGAAAATTAGGAAATTTTACCCCCCCACCAACTACCAATGAAAAAAAATTTTTTACAATGCCAGTCATTTATTGTAAAATAATTCAGCATGGACAGTAATTGAAACATGAATATTCATTTGTTAAGCTACATTCAGGCAACAGACATCTGACCTAGTGAGAAATTCCCTCTCAAGAGGTAGTGATACATATCATAGGTAAGTATACTTTGTGATAACTTGAACAGACAATTTTTTCCATCCAGAACATTGGGGTCAAAAATATGATTTTAAGCAAAACAATAGTTTTACATTAGAATTCTTTAAATTTCTTTGCCAGTTCAACAGTATGATCTGAAAGTTATCAAATGTTTCCCATATAATTTAACACATCAAATCATCCTAGTTCCTTTAATATTTCTTCTGAGATGCCTAGGGATTTTTTAGAAGGTTCCCTGGTGGTTCAGTGGTAAACAATCTGTCTGCCAGTGCAGGAGAGGTGGGTGCAATCCCTGGGTTGGGAAGATTCCCTGGAGAAGGGCATGGTAACCCACTCCAGTATTCCTGCCTGGAAAATGCCACGGACAGAGGAGCCTGGGAGGCAATAGTCCATGGGGTCACAGATTGTCTGACATGACTAAGCACATAAGCACAGCATATTAGCATTAGGGGCTCTTTGGAATACTCAAAGATAGCTAGAGAAAGAAACTTACGGTTTGTTATCAAAAGCAGTTCAATATTTCAGGAAAAATTTGTTTTCTTAACAGGGAGTAAGACAACCAAATCTCAGTCTTGTATCAGCTTACTATTGACAACAAAGTTCATTTAACTAAATTTAAATACTAACCGGATTTAACTAAATCCAGTCTAATCTTAATCACTCCTGACAACATAGAAATTTCTTTTTTTTCAAAGTTCCCTTTTTTCATCCAAAGTTCACTTTTTGCATCCAAATGATTTGTCCCTTAATTTTCCTCATCCAGAAACAAACAGCTCTAGGACAAAATTATTATCATCATTTTTCCTCAAAAAAAATTTTTTTTTAAACTCCTTTCTTTATACCTTCTCTTGCTGACAGTACATATTCTTTTGGCTTTACACACTGAAATGCTTTCCTTGTCATTTTTAGTAGGTTTAATTACATATTACAATTTTTAAACGTTAAAGGTCTTAAAAACCTGAGAAACAAGTAATTGAATTGTTACACTATTATTTACTCACTGGCAAACTTAAGAACACATTCCATAACCTCTAAAAACATACATTTTCCTCATAGCATAATTTCTCTTAAAGTGGTATGAGATGTGTATTTAATAAACCCAAATATCTTGAGTGCTTTTTCTCTAATAAGAAGGCAAAATTAGGTAAACTTAAATTTGTTCAGTAATGTACCAGTATTTTACCTTAAAAAATGATTTAGACATTGAATTAATTTTCATCAAAAAACTTAAAAAACTCTAAAATTTAAAGTTACCAAAAATCTGGAAAAAAATATTTTTAGATAAACATCCCGGAAACATAATTTTTTCAAAGACTTTATCTGAAAGCCTTTGGAACCATTTATGACAATATCACATATAGACACATGATATTCAGATAGAGAGCAGAAATTTTTTATTTCAATATAGAACTTATCAACTTATGAATAATAATCGGAATAATTTGAATTTACTCACTTGAGTTTAAAAGGCTTCTCTCCCTCCCCACCAACTCCTTTTATCCCCTCTTGGCTTGAAGTTCTAATTAACCCAAGGCTAAAGTCTCAGGCAAAGTGAGCCATGTTTGTATTTCAAGGACATGATAAGAGTTAATTTCAAGCTTTCTCCTAGGCTTTTTTTTTTTTTTCCTCTCTCTCTCTCAGGGTTAGAATTTTGAAAACAGCATTTATCAAGCTAGCTTTCTCTAACTGCATTTGCAAAAACAAAAAAGTTTTGGAATTTCAAGAGTTTCATCTTAACCAATTTTCTCTGGAGTCTGAGGAATACTGTTAGCAAAACAGTGTTTAAAAAAATTATCTTTCTTTTTCTTTAGTCATAGTTTCATTGCTTAAAGTTTTCTAATGAGTTGAACCTGAATTTCTCATTTTACAAAAGGCAACAAGAGTACCAGTCACGCATGGAATGCACACTCACCAGAAGACAGAACTGTCACATGTCCTCTGAGAGGATCACCACTGACCAACAGAGTCCCAACAGAGTCCCAAATAAATACTTCTCCAACACAAATGGTCCCCCAAAGCAGACACATGTCAGAACCATGGGCAAAATGCCCAAGTAGCACTTCAGGCTCAAAAGAGGTTTGCCCAGTGCACACCAGTGGACTTACTCAGTCTTGAAACTCATCGCCTCCTCCTGATGGTGTTTCCCTTCCCCCAAGGAAAAGCATTAAGTTGGCAGTCAGCGGTAAGCAGAGGGGAAACGGGGAGGATCCCAGGAACAAATGATTTCAGTAACTTCTAAGAATGTTCCCCAAAGACTCCCTCTCAGGGCCAGCTAGCCAAGATCTGTGGGCTCCTCGCAGCCCTTCTGGTGCAGTGTCGTGGCTGTGGCTCTCCTGGGGGAAATCCTGGGGAGCCAGATGTCGCAAGAACACAACTGCCCCACATAGAGCTCCAAAACTGTTACCAAAAGTGGGGTCTGGATGCTCCTGACTCAGAAGCCAATAAAGAGGCAAGGTTGGTGGAAAGGAACGTTTGTTTTATTTTGGAGGGTGGCAGCCAGGGGTATCTCCTCCAAATGCGATTCTCCCCACTGACAATCAGTGGGCAGAACAATGCAGGGAGGGGCTACAAGCAGAAATAGTAGTCAGCTCTGATAGTCCTCTTGGAATTTGTCATGTGATGGTCTCATCAGCGTCATCTTGATTGTTTTAAGTACAGTTAGTCTTTAGTTCCAGGGTTAGTTTGTTCCCATGTCTTTGAGGCCAGTTCTTGGTATCGTAGCAGCTCACGACATGACTGGCCTGGTCATCATGTAGTTATCATCTTCCACCTGCTGAGAGTTTCAGTGTCTAGAAGACAGCTGAAAGGTCATGGCACAGAATATCATCAATTGCCCTTGAAGGCGAACTAAAGTCCTTGACTATTTTTAATGGCTAAACTATTATTTCAGTCTTGTTGGACCATTTTTACTTTGTTTTAGCATTTTTCATTTCTCTGAATAAACTTACTCCTTGGCTAAAGGTTTTTCATGGACAAAGAGCAGGCTGAGGACATGGGGGGAAAGGACCACAGGTTCCTGCTCTATTTCAAGAGCTCATTTCTTTATTATCTATTCCTTCTTATGGGATTTTCTCATAAAATATAAAATCTAGCTACAATTTTGATAATGTGTGTAAAATTAATATTCGGTGCACCAAAACCAGCTCAGAGGAAAACATAAACGTTTTAAATTCTTTTGTGAAGACTGCCTAAATCCTATCCAAATGAATCAAACAAAAATCACATATATCTATTGGCTAGCTATGTTAACAGAACTGTAGAATGATTTTGTTTGATCCTGGTCTCTTTTTTTCAGTTAGAGACAACTTTGTCAAATCTTTTTATTGACCTTATATTGTTTTCCTCCAAGACTTCTATCTTGCACGTCAACACTAAATAGTTTGTTAGAATTTTTTGACTGTTTAAAAAAGACACAAAACACTTTATAGTAATGAATATTGAGCCAGTTTTGACAACCCTGAAGAGATGAAGCAAAATACTAAAGTGGACTTGTACTTTTATAAACTTACTTAAATACTGAAAGATTGTTGGATCACAAAACACTGATTCAAAATAACTTCATTCTGTCATTGATACATTTGCACGTACGCGTGAATATTCATGCTCAGTTGTTCAGTCATGTCCGACTCTTTGTGACTCCATGGATGGTAGCCCATCAGGCTCCTCTGACAATGGGATTCTCCAGGCAAGAAAACTGGAGAAGTTTGCCATTTCCTCCTCCAGGGGATCTTCCAGACCCAGGGATCAAACCCAAGTCTGCTGCATTACAGGTGGATTCTTTACCACTGAACCACTTGAGAAGCCCCATTTACATGCATATCTTACTGCTAATTTTCTTTTAACTCATATTTCAATATATTGTGTTTTTATAAAATTATTCTTGTTTTTTAAAGATCTCAGAGTTGCTGACAGTAGTAATTTGCACTGACTGTATATAAAATACTTATCACTAGTTAGGTTATATGCTTGTGTGAATTTTATTCCTATCATCATTTTTAACACAGAAGTGTCATATACTTAACACATGCCTCAAATAATATGGATACAGGTTATTCGATATTCATCAAACACGTTTAATCTGTGATTCTTGTGTCTTTCATTTTAACAAGTTATTAAAGGAAATGTGAACCATCATTAATCAAAGTTTTTTCCAGTTTCTTATTATTAAAATAACACATAATAGTTGTGAAGAATTTGATAAATATTACAGAAACTCTTACTGAATTCTGCTTAACTGATTACCAAGGGTAACTTTTTCTGTTCTGAGATCAATACCCAGTGTGAGTGGTGAGAGGGTTCCCCACAACACCAAGAAAATCTCCTACACCAGCTGGATTTCCAACAACTCAACCCAGTTCTGTCATCTACCTAGTGGTAGCCTCAGATTCCACTGGTTAAGGGTTCAGTCCTGCAAGACCATCCCCTGGCCCTCCAGATGCCTCTGGCAAGCCCAGGTTGTTACTTATGCTTCTGATCAACTGGCTATGTATCAGAGGTTCCCAAGGATCCCTCCTTGGGTTTGATTAATTTGCCAGAGCAGGTAAATAGCTTACATACTAGATTTCTGGTTTACTATAAAAGAATGTAACTCAAGAACAGCCAGATGCAAGGAGTACATACAGCAAGGTATGTGGGAAAGATCTTGGAGGTTTCATACCATCTCCAAGCACATCAGTCTCTGCAAATTTCCACATGATCATCAACCCAGAAGCTCACCAAATTCAGTTCTTTGGGGGTTTTATGGAGGCTTCACTGCATAGGCTGCTGCTGCTACTGCTGCTAAGTCGCTTCAGTCGTGTCCGACTTTGTGCGACCCTATAGATGGCAGCCCACCAGGCTCCGCCATCCCTGGGATTCTCCAGGTAAGAAAACTGGAGTGAGTTGCCATTTTTTTCTCCAAAGCATGAAAGTGAAAAGTGAAAGTGAAGTCACTGAGTCATGTCCAACTCTCAGCAACCCCATGGACTGCAGCCCACCAGGCTCCTCCATCCATGGGATATTCCAAGTAAAAGTACTGGAGTGGGGTGCCATTGCCCATAGGCACCATTGGTTAAATCATTGGTCATTGGTATTTCATTCACCCACCAGCCCCTCTCCCCTCCTTAGAAATCAGGATGTGGGACTGAAAATTCCAAGCTTCTATTCTTGGTGGTTTTCCCTAGCAACCAACCTCCATCTTTACCACTGGCCCAAAGTCTCTCATTAATAGAAACCCAGTTGTGGTGGAAAGGGCCTTGTTATGAATAACAAGACATTATTTTACCTTTATGAGTCTGAAGCTTTCCACTGAAGACAGGAGACCAAATTTTATGACAAAATTGGTCTGCGGTTATGCTCAGGAAATTTCAGTTTTGGACTATGATTCAGGAACTATGAAGGAAGACCAGAAGACTGGTTTTCTAAGAGGCCAAATATATTTTTTCTTATAAATCATACTATCACAATAACCAAGTTTCCACTGCCTCTACAAAGTGCTGAACACTCAAGGCAAGTAGGCTGTAAGCCACTGGAAATATTTGCATACTAGAGTTTTCCACATCTGAAATATAGGTTATTGCTGAATATAGGTTCATTCTCTAACACATGTCTGCCAGGGTTACTTAATGCAATTATGCAATGTCATTCAATAAGACAGTGCTGCCAGAAAAGAATTATTTTAATGAAAATTAAAGAAAACTATGAAAGTAATAAATAATAGAAATTTTCTTGAAAATTAATTGCCAATAAAATGGGTACGGGTGAGACCACCATAAAATATTGGCAGGGAAATTATAAAAATTTCCAGTGAGTCTCAATTCAGATTACTATACAGATGTCTACAGTCCTCACTAGACATAAAAGAAAGCAAAACTTGGGATCATAAATATAAAACAAGTTTGGGAATGTCAAATTAGTTGTTGGTGGTTGATTTGGTAATATATTGTTTATTTTCTTCTTTTCCCTGGCAATAACCAATCTGAAAACAGACAACAGACAGTCATAAGAAGAACAATAGAAAAAGTTTTTTAATGTTGAAACACTAATCTTACTTAAGTGTTTATCAAAATAGTTACAAAGAATTTTTGACACATAAAATTTATTATTTAATGTTGTAATAGCAAGTGTTGACCATCTGGTGATGTCCATGTGTAGAGTCTTCTCTTGTGTTGTTGGAAGAGGGTGTTTGCTATGACCAGTGCATTCTCTTGGCAAAACTCTATTAGCCTTTGCCCTGCTTGGTGTTCCTTGACTTCCTACTTTTGCATTCCAGTCCCCATAATAAGAAGGACATCTTTTGGGGGTATTAGTTCTAAAAGGTCTTGTAGGTCTTCATAGAACCGTTCAACTTTAGCTTCTTCAGCATTACTGTTGGGCCATAGACTTGAATTACTGTGATATTGAATGGTTTGCCTTGGAAACGAACAGAGATCATTCTGTCGTTTTTNTTGATAAAAGTGAAAGAGGAGAGTGAAAAAGTTGGCTTAAATTCCAACATTCAGAAAACGAAGATCATGGCATCCCATCAGTTCATGGGAAATAGATGCAGAAATAGTGGAAACAGTGTCACACTATTTTGGGGGGCTCCAAAGTTACTGTAGATGGTGATTGAAGCCATGAAATTAAAAGACACTTACTCCTTGGAAGGAAAGTTATGACTAACCTACATAGCATATTCAAGAACAGAGACACTATTTTGCCAACAAAGGTCCGTCTAGTCAAGGCTATGGTTTTTCCANGGAAATAGATGCAGAAATAGTGGAAACAGTGTCACACTATTTTGGGGGGCTCCAAAGTTACTGTAGATGGTGATTGAAGCCATGAAATTAAAAGACACTTACTCCTTGGAAGGAAAGTTATGACTAACCTACATAGCATATTCAAGAACAGAGACACTATTTTGCCAACAAAGGTCCGTCTAGTCAAGGCTATGGTTTTTCCAATGGTCATGTATGGATTGAGAGTTGCGCTGTGAAGAAAGCTGAGTGCTGAAGAATTGATGTTTTTGAACTGTGGTGTTGGAGAAGACTCTTGAGAGTCCCTTGGACTGCAAGGAGATCCAACCAGTCCATCCTGAAGGAGATCAGTCCTGGGTGTTCTTTGGAAGGACTGATGCTGAAGCTGAAACTCCAATATTTTGGCCACCTCATGGGAAGAATTTACTCACTGGAAAAGACCCTGCTGCTGGGAGGGATTGGAGGCTGGAGAAGAAGGGGATGACAGAGGGTGAGATGCTCAATGGCATCACCGACTTGATAGACATGAGTTTGAGTGAACTCTGGGAGATGGTGATAGACTGGGAGGCCTGTCGTATTGCAATTCATGGGGTGGCAAAGAGTCAGACATGACTGAACTACTGAACTGAATCGAACTGAAAGGTTAATCAGTGGATTTCACACACAGTAGTCTGAATCATGACCAGAGGCAATCAGCATCTTAGTTCCCATAACAGGGATCAAACCCAGGTCCCCTGCAGAGGAAGCAAAGAGTCCTAAACATTTGACTGCCAGGAAGGACCCTAGGAACAGCTTCCATTATTCTTCCATTAATTCTCAAACTAATGATGAAATGAAGGAAAGATGTAGGAAGACAGGAATGTGCAAGACAGATAGCTGGAATGAACTAAAGTGATGAATTAAGAGAGAAAAGGGAAAAACTTAGGAACATAGAGAAAACCCCAAAAATGAAGATAAAAGCAAAACACAAACAAAAATTACATTTTTGCATTGTGTGCTAACTACCCAAATTATGATTATTATGATTATTGCTGCTGACAATTCCTCATCGCACTTTTTGTTTTATATGCTTGTTATATAAATATATCTTTTAGTTTTTGGCTTCTCTTTCAATCGTTCATTGCTTGATTGGCTGACTCATGCATTCCTTTTTTTAATTCATCCTGAAATTTATTAAATATTTACTGGATTATTTTAATGTAACATGGATTAAGTTTTAGAAATACAGATAGGCTTGGTTCCTTTCCAAATCTCTGATAAGGGTGACATAGAAATTGACATAAAAAATTAGAAATACTTTTAAAGGCATTTTGATGCACATACATGCAAAATGCAAAGGTAGAATTTGTAACTTTTATCTTTTTTTAATTGAGGTATAGTTGATTTACAATATTATGCTAGTTTCATATGTACAGCAAAGTTTTTCAGTTATATATATATTTTTTTTCAGATTATCTTCCATTACATATTATTATAAGATAGAATATTGTTTCCTTGTTTCTCATCTATTTTATGTCTAGTGGTTTGTATCTGTTAATACCATACTGCTAATTTATCCCTCCTCACTCCCTCCCTTTTGGCAGCCATAAGTTTTCTATGAGTCTTTTTCTGTTTTCTATATAGATTCATTTGTATTATGTTTAAAATTTTACATGTAAGTGATGCATGATATTTATCTTTGTCTGAATTACTTCACTTAGTATGATAATCTCTAGGTCCATTTGTGTTGCTGCTTATATCTCTATTTTACTCTTTTTTATGGCTGAGTAATTTTCCATTGTATATATGAACCACATCTTTATACATGGATCTGTTGACGGACATTTAGATTATTTCCATGTCTAGCTAAATAGTGCTGCTAGGACCACTGTGGTGTGTGTTTCTTTTAGAATGAGAGTTTTTCTCTTTTCTGGATATATCTCTAGGGGTGGAATTGCTGGATCATGTGAGAACTCTATTTTTAGTTTTTTAAGGAGCCTCCATAATAGCTACTCCAGTTTACATTCCCACCATCAGTGCAGAAGGGTTAAAGAGAGAACTTTAAAGTTCAGAATCTGATGTTTCTCAACACCTCCACTGCTGCCTTTTTGGTCAGATCCACATTATTCAATGCTTGGATAATTGCAGGAGCCTTGTCACCTAACATCGCTGCATCTCCCTTTTGCCGGAAAGATCCCACATGCCATGGAACACCTAAGCCCGCATGCCACAACTACTAAGCCTGTGCTCTAAAGCCTGGGACCAGCAATTACTGAAGCCCGAATGACCTAGAGCTGCACTCTACAACAGAAGCCACCAAAATGGGGAACTCACACACTGCCACTTCAGAGTAGCCCCTGCTCACCACAACTAAAGAAAAATCTACACAGCAATGAAGACTTAGCGCAGCCAAAAGTCAGTCAGTAAAATTATTTAAAAAAATCATAGTGAAGAGAACAGGAAAAAAATATTATATATATATGTGTGTGTATATGTCTGAACCATTTTGCTGTATAACAGAAATTAACACAACATTGTAAATCATTTATACTTCAATAAAAAGATTTTTAAAAAAAGAAATATGAAGAGAGTGTCTTACAGAAAATAAAGAAAGGATATCTGCTAAACCTTCTCTCTTTTTTCAAATATTTTCTCTAAAGTCCCACTTTCTCAGTGAAGCTTACACTGGGAACTCAATATGGCAAACTGCCCCTTTTCCACACGTATTTCCTATTTCTTCTATAATGCTCAATTTTTCTCTTATTTTCCCATAATAATGTTCACCATCTAATATGCAACATGACCTGTTTATGTCATGAGAAGAAGATTGAGAAAGTCAACCCCAAACTAATGACCCATGTATTCAGATTGGTAGTATCATAGTTATTTGACAGTCATTCACTAGGAAAGAAACTCTCAGGGAGAGAAAAGTTGTGTCAACAAAAATGAGGCTAGAAATAAGTATGTGGAGCTGTGCAAATTTGCCTCTTATCTTAGGTCACGGGTCAGAGAACTATGGCTCGTGGGCCAAATTCAGGCAATTTAGGCCATATTCTTTAAAATACTCTCTCGCTATATGTGTGTGTGTGTGTGTGTGTGTGTGTGTGTGTGTGTGTGTATATATATATAATTAGAACATAACTATGCCCATTGTTTATGTATTGTTTATGGCTACAAATGGTCCTCAAAGACATTAATTTCTGAAGCTCTTAAGAAAAAGCTTGTTACCCCTGTCCTATAATTAAGGAAGAAATGAAAGCTTTAGGCTGGAAAGTGCATGTTCCACATCACGATAGGGAAAAATCATTTTCTCTTCATCTCAGCTTTCCTAGTTAACCTTTCCCTCAAGATCTCTCATAAATTTTATTATTTTTTAGCTTTTTTCATGTATGTGTGCTGATGTGTAGATTTTTATTTTGTCATACCAACTATAAAGGAAAGTTTCATCTTATACAGTATATTTTATTTTTGTTTTATCTTCAATCCCAGTTCCCTGGTCTTTGTGGGTCTTCCTTATAAAATATGGCATATGTGCTAAGTCTCTTCAGTCATGTCTGACTCTTTGTGATACTATGGACTGTAGCCTGCCACGTTCCTCTGTCCATGGAATTCTCCAGGCAAGAATATTGGCGTGGGTTGCTGTGTCTTCCTCCAGGGAATCTTCCTGACCCAGGGATCAAATGCATGTCTCTTACATCTCCTGCACTGGCAGGCTGTTCTTTACCCCTAGAGGCACCTGGGAAGCCCAGCAGCACTTGCTACTAAAGACTAAATGGGTGATGATAGCATGGAATATTAAAATTCATCCAGCCTCAGGGTATGATGTGAGATGTTTCTGATGAAAACATGAAACGAACAGATGGTTTCCAACGCACTTTAGTTATTTGTGTCATTATTTGGATTTGGTTGACTTTCCAATCTTTTTATCTTCTTTTGAAAAACTGGATAAAAACAGTATATTTGGAGAATAAATTAATTGCTAAGGTGGGCCAAACACAGTTAATCATGCGAAATGTCTGGTAGAAAGTGAGCTGGAATCATCACACTAATTTAATTTATAAAACTCAAACTGGCGAGAGACTGTGCAACACTAATGATAGCCAGTTGCCTAATTAGGTCTGCAACAATCTTTCAAATTTATTAAAGCAAAATGAGCCAGAGTGGTGAATGAGCAGATAAATTCCTGTTAAAAATCTGTTTGAATGCATCAGGAGGTGGGTTTAACAATAGAGGTAGCCTAGTATACCTCATCTTCACCTGTACCAGCCCCAGCAACTTTTGGGTTTATGTTGGGACCTAATCTCAACTTTCATACATTGGAGAAGGAAATGGCAACCCACTCCAGTGTTCTTGCCTGGAGAATCCCATGGAAGGAGGAACCTGGTGGGCTACCGTCTATGGGGTCGCACAGAGTCGGACACGACTGAAGCGACTTAGCAGCAGTATACATAGGAGAGGGAAGTGGCAACCCACTCCAGTATTCTTGCCTGGAGAATCCCAGGGACAGAGGAGCCTGGTGGGCTGCTGTCTATGGGGTCGCACAGAGTCGGACACGACTGAAGAGATTTAGCAGCAGCAGCAGCAGCAGCAGTATACATAGGTGTATATGAAATTCAAATGACATCTGGAAATTTCAGTTATATTAGAGGACGTAAAATTTGTCTTTATCTAAAGCAACAGGCACAAATCCAAGAATAATCTGAGTATGGTTCTCATTAAACATTAATATATTGTTAAAAAGACTCTCCTTTATTTTTTAAAGGGGGTTTATTTCATTACTCACTGTTTATTGTTTACCCAAACTGTTACTATAGGTTTGTTTGTGTATTGCTTTGAGAAATTTAAAAAAAATAAAGGAGTCTCTTTCAACTAAATTATTCCTAAGATTTTTATGATCATTTGTCAGATATCCTGTCTCTGTAACATTCAGGTGTGGTTCAGAGGATAGTCCAAACTATGAATGACATGATAATGTGGCTGATTTTTAAAATTTACAACTTAGACAGTTAGTTCCTGTAATACCAACAAGGATCTGCATTAAAAAAGTATACAGAGCGGGAGTCACTTCTGCTTTCAGAAATTCCAAGCATAATTAAGTTGTTAAAGTGCTCTAAAAATCTGAAATTATCTAGAAGAAAAAGGGAAATGAGATTGAATGAAGGAACCAACAGTATGGATAGATTAGAATATTCCAGACTTGCGACACTTGAAATAGGTAACACAATAATATGGAATATCAGGGAATTTTCTTTGAGTATTGCTTATAACTCCCAGCACAAAGCCACATTAGCCAGGCATATGGACATTAGCAGCACAGATGATATGATTGGAAAAAGTCTAAGGTCCTCTTTTCAACATAGAGTGGCTATAAATTTCAGGCATACATGTAGAGGGTAGCTGGAACAAACGACAGCTAAACATCATGTAGATATTTAGTTGTCCTTTGTGAATGAATCCAAAAATCACTGCAGATGGTGACTGCAGCCATGAAATTAAAAGGAGCTTACTCCTTGGAAGGAAAGTTATGACCAAGCTAGATAGTATATTGAAAAGCAGAGACATTACTTTGCCAACAAAGGTCCATCTAGTCAAGGCTATGGTTTTTCCAGTGGTCATGTATGGATGTCAGAGTTGGACTGTGAAGAAAGCTGAGTGCCGAAGAATTGATGCTTTTGAACTGTGGTGTTGGAGAAGACTCTTGAGAGTCCCTTGGACTGCAAGGAGGTCCATCCAATCCATTCTGAAGGAGATCAGTCCTGGGATTTCTTTGGAAGGAATGATGCTAACTCCAGTACTTTGGCCACTTCATGCGAAGAGCTGACGCACTGGAAAAGACCCTGATGATGGGAGGGATTGGGGGCAGGAGGAGAAGGGGACGACAGAGGATGAGATGGCTGGATGGCATCACGGACTCGATGGGTGTGAGCCTGAGTGAACTCTGGGAGTTGGTGATGGACAGGGCGGCCTGGCGTGCTGCAATTCATGGGGTCGCAAACAGTTGGACACGACTGAGTGACTGAACTGAACTGAACTGCACTGTGAATGAATAGAGAAACATAGTTGTCTTTTTAAAAAGTTGGAGTATAATCACTTTACAATGTAGTGTTAGTTTCTGACCTGAATCAGCTCTGCAGCTGCTATGCTCAGTCCTGTCTGACCCTTTGTAACCCCACAGACTGTAGCTCGCCAGGATCCTCAGTTCATGAAATTTCCCAGATAAGAATACTGGAGTGGCTTGCCATATCCTACTCCAGGGGATCTAATCAGCTCTATGTTTACATAGAGCTCCCCTCCCTCTTGAGCCTCACTCCCAGCTGCACCCCCATTCCACCCCTCTAGGTCATCAGAGAGCTCCCAGGTGAGCTCTCTGTGTTAATACATCATTTTCCCACTAGCTATCTGTTTTATGCATGGGTGATGGACAGGGAGGCCTGGAGTGCTGCGATTCATGGGGTCGCAAAGAGTCGGACACGACTGAGCAACTGAACTGAACTGAACTGAGTGTATATATGGGGCTTCCCTGATAGATCAGTTGGTAAAGAATCCACCTGCAGTGTGGAAGACTCCAGTTCGATTCCTGGGTTGGGAAGATCCCTTGGAGAACGAGAAGGCTACCCACTCTAGCATTCGTGGGCTTCCCTTGTGGCTCACTGATGAAGAATCCATCTGCAATGTGGGAGACCTGGGTTCGATCCCTGGGTTGGGAAGATCCCCTGGAGAAGGGAAAGGCTACCTACTCCAGTATTCTGGTCTGGAGAATTCCATGGACAGTTCATGGCGTTGCGAATAGTCAGACACGACTGAGTAACTTTCACTTTCACTTTCTTTCAGTGTACATACGGGCTTCCCTCATAGCTCAGTAAGTAAAGAATCTGCCCGCAATGTGGGAAACCCAAGTTCGATTCCTGGGTCGGGAAGATCCCCTGGAGAAGGAAATGGCAATCCCCTCCAGTATTCTTGCCTGGAAAATCCCATGCACAGAGGAGCCTGGCAGGCTACAGTCCATGGGGCCCCAAGAATGGGGCACAATTTAGCGATGAAACCACCACCACCAGTGTGTCTATGGCAGTGCCACTCGTTCACTTTGTCCCACCATCCTCTTCCCCTCCTGTGTGTCCACATGTCTTGTTCTCTATGTCTGCCTTGCATATCCTGTTCTCTATTTGCTCCGCAAATAGGTTCATCTGTACCCTTTTTCTAGATTTCATATTTAAATTGCTAATTCAGGATGATTAAGTGAGGTAGCTTAGGTGCTTTCAAACTGACACTAGAATAGATGGTGACTGCAGCCATGAAATTAAAAGACGTTTACTCCTTGGAAGGAAAGTTATGACCAACCTAGACAGCATATTCAAGAGTTGACTGCTGGGCAGGATTGGGGGCAGGAGGAGAAGGGGACGACAGAGGATGAGATGACTGGATGGCATCACGGACTCGATGGAAGTGAGTTTCAGTGAACTCCGGGAGATGGTGATGGACAGGGAGGCCTGGTGTGCTGTGATTCATGGAGTCGCAAAGAGTTGGACACGACCGAGTGACTGAACTGAACTGAGCTGAGGATAGAACAAAGGTTGGAACTGGTGGGAGGGTGTTATCATTCTACCTAGTCATTCAGTCATAGATTCTGGCTGTTAATTTTACTTTACAGAGGAAGAAAGTGACATGGTTTACAGTATGGTATAACCAACTTAGCATCACCATGTATCTGATGATCTATAAAGGAACTCTAGCAAGGCAAAGAACTCTCAAGGAATCAGCAGATTCTCAGCTGCCTGGGAGAAAGATGTTCTTAACACAACCCAGGTGTCCAGTGGTTTTCCATTGAATGTAACACAATATCTTGATTTTCCTTTCTTGGAGCAGGTTTCATTTCCAGAGAAAAATGTTTCTTACAAGTTTGTCCCCATAAAGATCAATTTACTTCATCATTATTACAGAGCTCACAGAAATCATTTGCTTTAACATATATTTGCAAACATCAGTGCAAGAGTAATGAAGTGAAGTCACTCAGTCGTGTCCAACTCTTTGCCACCCCATGGACTGTAGCCCACCAGGTTCCTCCTTCCATGGGATTCTCCAGGCAAGAATACTGGAGTGGGTTGCCAGTTCCTTCTCCAGGGGATCTTCCTGACCCAGGGATCGAACCCTGGTCTCCCACCTTGCAGGCAGACGCTTTAACCTCTGAGCCACCAGGGAAGCCCTAAGTGAGGTCATTCAGTTATGTCCAACTCTTTATGACTCTTTGGACTGTAGCCTATCAGGCTCCTCTGTCCATGGGATTGTCCAGGCAAGGGTACTGGAGTGGGTTGCCATTTCCTTCTCCAGGGGATCTTCCCAACCCAGGGATTGAACCTGGGCCTCCCACACTGCAGGCAGATGCTTTACCATCTGAGCCACCAGGGATTTAAAATCTCAACTTGTATCAGTTTTATATAACAAAGATCTATGTAAAGTTTTGCTTCAGAAGGGAGGAGGGAGGGCTTGATTGCTAAAAAGGCAAAAAAGAACTTTGAAAGCCAGGAAAGAGTAGTACTCTACTAGAATTTCAATACCAAGTTTGGAATTATCCTAATAATACTTCTTCTCCCTCAGAAATTCAGCTGTCCAGATGAGACTTTAAAATGAATGAAAACAACTGTCACTCTTGTATGAGGATTTAAATTAATTATTGAAAAATGCAAACAGTATTTACCTGGGTCACATCAAACCTGTTAAAATAGTGATTGGAGGAAAAACACAGAAGAAACACCAGTCTTTCTTTTATTATATGTTTGATTTCTAGAACCATCTTACTTGACATTTACAAACTTTCCAACTTATGAAAAGGCAGGTTGTGCAATGGGAAACTACAAGCTTTGGAGTTGTACAGTAACTGTCAACCGTCATTTACTAATTAGTTACTAGATCACAACAGGCCTTGCTGTTCAAGTCTCTGAAATGAGGACTAAGCACTTAAATTATAGGACCTTTGTGAAGAGTAATTGAAACAATGAAAACAAATCTTTTAAGGCACAGTAATTATAAAAAGTAATCTTGTTATATTATCATTATCAAATAGAAGTATATATAATAATTTACCAAATAATTAAACAATATTTACTTCCATTCCTTTGGCATTGTTGAGTATTTCTGTGATTGTTAGCCCTGTAAACATTTCTTGTGTGTTCAGCTTAGTTCTGCAAAACATAGACACACCCTAGTATCTTTTTCTTTAATGTTAGGTATTTTTTATAAAGCACAACACAATATTTATTTCATAGCATAATTCAATAGCAGAATCTACATCATTTCATTCTTTACCATTAGCTTTTAACATAATTTATTTCAAGCAGTCTTTGTGTGTATATTTAATTTGATGGCTTTCAAAGTTCTTTTTTGCCTTTTTAGCAATCAAGCCCTCCCTCCTCCCTTCTGAAGGAAAACTTTACACAGCCCTTTGATATATAAAACTGACACAAGCTGAGATTTTACTAAAGCTGAAATAATGGGTCAGGGCTATTTACTCACTTTTCCGTCCTTCTTTCCTGCCCACCTGCCCTAGCAATCCTGAAAAAACCAGGCACAACCATAGTTTAAAAACTGCCATTTTCATCAACCCATTGCATGCGTTTTTCCTGTGTAATGCTAACACAATGACACTAACTTTACCCAACATGGTGACAAAATGTTAAGAAAATAAAACACTGAGCACCACTTTTACTAATGTGTTTGATGTGCTAACATTTTTTTCTCTGTTCATGTTCATCATGGGACTCAGCGTGACTCCTGGTGTCTTTCTGCTCAGTAACTTGTCTGTTCTCTTAGATCTAAAGACTAATCCTGGCCTTGAAACGTACAATTTGAACTTCCTTGAACTGTCATCACGTTATCATGGGTATTTTTCAAGGTCACTTTGAATATCAGTTCTACATTTTCTATCGCCCTGCCTGGTGTGTAGACTGCCTATAGGATGAATTTCATGTGATGCCAGTTGACCAACAAAGTGAAGGAAAACACCAGGTTGATCACATTTTTCTATAACTGTTGTTTATTATGTTTTCTGCACACTTTAAATTTCATTATGGCAATCATATGCACATGAAATGACTTTCCTTCCTGTCAGGAGAGGAATATATCACTCACACATGAGAGAAAAGATGCTTCTCTTCTTCTCCTGCCCAACCACCTTAAAATTATGTACAGACTAGGGACTTGTTCGCTATCAAGAAAGAGGGAGAACATTAAGATTCACAGAGTGTTTAAAATGAAAACAAACACACATTGCCATCAATTTAATCTATCATTTTTGATCAGTAGAATGTTCTCCTTGGGAAACTTCATTACAAATTTTGCATTTTGGAAAGTCATAAGGTGTTGCTGGTACTTCTAGCAGAGGCAAATATAAAGTTGTTTCAAATGAGCAAAATTTAGGTTTCTGTCTCTATAGTTCATTAGCATCAGCAAGTTCCAGTCTCATAGCAACCCAGATCTGATGATGAACACCTGCCAGCCCAGATGGTTTAGAAAGAAAATTTTTAGCCAAATGGAACAAAGTTCTGCTGTTTAGCTGTCTAAGCCGTGATTTAACAGAGTTGCTATAAGAACTCTGAACTCCTTTTGTGGAGTCATGATAAACAAGTATCTCCCAAACTGCCATCTTCAGTTGCCATCACTTCTAATGTCTAACTAATGCTCCTACTTCTTAAACTTGTGTAGTAATATATAGTTCTATGTCACATACATGTTACAGAATGTGCATGTTCAGATGCTCAGTTATGTCCAACTCTTTGTGACCCCATGAACTGTAGCCTGCCAAGCTCCTCTGTCCATGGGATTTCCCAGGCAAGAATACTGGAGTGGATTGCCTTTTCCTTCTCCAAGGGATCTTCCCAACCCAGGGATCGAACCCACATCTCCTGTGTTTCCTGCATTGCAGGCGGAATCTTGAGAAGATACCAGATGTCAGTTGGCATGGACAGAGCATTGCAGCAAAATTGATAAGCATCTGCACAATCAGGAAACAGATGCTTGCGTTTTCGTATTTGTTTTTAAATAAACACAATCCTTGCTTCTTCTAATGAACTGGTTGATGTTCAAAAAACTATCTTCTGAAATAGAATCTTAAATAGAAATTAAGTCAACTATTCCACCCCACAGTACTTTCTCTCTCTTCTGAACCACAACTTTACCATTTGTGCCGTTGTCAGAGAAAAGCAAATGGCAGCAGAGAAAGGGCTGGATGGGGAGTCAAAAGTTCTGGGCTCCTGGGTATCCTTGTTCTGTTGTTGTTTTGTGACCTGATTAAGCCATTTAATCTGAGTTTTCCTGTCTGTGAAAAGATTTGGAAGTAAAAAACTAATTGTGTTTTTTTTTTTTCCAAGTGTGGAAACAGAGTTTGCTTCACTATCTTTATTTGTGCATAGTTGCTTTACACAACAGTGAACTCCTTAGAACAAGGACTGCACTCTAATATCCCTGACTAGAGCTTTGTACACAACAGATGCTCAAGAAATATTAGTGTTCTCATTGATTACCTCTTCAGTTAGTGGAAATTACAGAGATTACATCTTGGGTAGAAGATTTAGTACTTCATAGCTCTGTGATCTTGGACAAATTACCTAAGTTCCTTAAGCTTCTCTGTTTCATTGTACTTCTCTCATGAGATTGAAAAGAGTATTAGCAAACTGATACATGTATATAGTGGATTCTCAGTAAACTTGATTTCTCATGTTTCTTTGTCTATAGTTGCTGACACAGAAGATTGCATCAGTTCAGTTCAGTTCAGTTCAGTCGCTCAGTCATGTCCAACTCTTTGCGACCCCATGAATAGCAGCACGCCAGGCCTCTCTATCCATCACCATCTCCCAGAGTTTACTCAGACACATGTCCATCGAGTCCGTGATGCCATCCAGCCATCTCATCCTCTGTCATCCCCTTCTCCTCCTGNGATGCCATGATCTTTGTTTTCTGAATGTTGAGCTTTAGGCCAACTTTTTCACTCTCCTCTTTCGCTTTCATCAAGAAACTTTTTAGTTCCTCTTCACTTTCTGCCATAAGGGTGGTGTCATCTGAATCAGTATAAATATTAAAGATTTATTAAATGTTAATCTAATATGATTTGTTCAAAGTTTTAACCTTTCATATCCATTTGGATTCTTACATACAAAGTAAGGTGCTTGCACCTTACTTAATAAGGTGCTCTCTATATATGGTTGAGACCAACTCAATGTTCTGAGACAAGACACAGATTCACTAAGTCCTTGCTGTAGAAAGAGGCATAGCAATGACCGAGGGAAGGAATAATAAACTTATCTATCAACAACAACAAAAAAAACATTAGAATATCAATAACAGCAGAAGAATAACTAAATGTCAACAAAAGTAAAGGGTTAATCCTACCTGGGAATCAGCTCTGAAAGTCAAGAAAACATACCTGAGCAACAACTACCTGCGAGGTGCATACATTCACTGCAGTTTAACTGTCTCCATGAGGTAAATCCACTTGGAATACTTCAGCATCTTGGTGAGTTCTCCAAAACCATCAAGTTAAAATACAAAAATAAAAATCTAAGCCACAATTTTCATACAAATATTGAAAGAACATGACAATTTTTTGAACTCTGTTAATGAGGAAATAAGTGGAGTGATAAAGTGGGTTTTAAGAACACTTGAGGAATCGGGCATTCACAAGTACTAGTTTTAAATGATTAGAATAAGATTGTTAAAAATAAAACAAATCAATGGCATACAGAACAGTAAAACTATAACCTTTGGAATTCTCTTTCCAACTGGACAGAAGTGTGCAAGTTGACGTGTAGCTGCTCAGTATGTGGGCTCTGAGCAATTAGAACACTGGTGTATTCACCTAGATAATTAAATAATCTTCCAGGATGCCTTTAAAAAAAGCCCTAGTATAGTATTTACACTCTGCTGTCTTATTTCCAAGTTTTTGATAACTTTGCTGAACACTATAATTCAGTCTTTCCAGTTAGTGGCCATTTGCATATTTTATTTTCAAAATAGTATGTAATAGACATTCATTTTAAACTCACTAAAATTGGAATGTTTCTCAATATGTTCATTTTTATATTCTGAAATGATTACTTACATTATCTGATTGTTCAAGATTTCATTTTGTACACTAGTCATTAAAAAAACTGAAGAGTTTGGGGCAAACATTGCTTTAAATTTAATTCAATTTGAATTATCACAATTTTCTAACCCAAGGGGCATTAATATGTCCTTCTTGGGACATGAAAATAATTACTGTAAAACTTATAATAACAAAATTTATTGATCACACAATTTGATATACGCACACAGTCTGCCAGAATCTTTGGTATATATGTATATATGTAGATAACGTTGATATATATCTAAATATATATCCAAAATTCTGGTAGACATTATGTGTGCTTGTATCAGTCACTCAGTTGTGTCCAACTCTTTGCCCACCGGGTTTCTCTATCCATGGAATTCTCCAGGCAAGAATACCAACATCATACATACATGTTATTTAGATATGTCAGTATGATATATACACACATCAATTATACATGTAAATTAGTTTTAATATATAAATTTAGGTGTTTAGCATAGTTCTATATATTTATATATCATCAATTTTGTGTATTCATATAGATTTAGTATATTTACAAATATATAAACTTAGGAGTTTCATGCCATTATTTAATACTCTTATTATATATTTAACATTAACCTTCACTTTTGTCATTTTCTTTCATTCAAAATATTGTAAATCAAACATAGCCAAGAATTTTCAACTATTAAAGCACAATATGTTCACAAAAATTCCTTTGCAAAGGTAACTCCTCCTCTCACTGGTAAGTGCCTGTTTCTGTCATTTATGTCTAGGGTGTTTAAGAAACAGAGAAAGAGATAATCCCTAGAGGTACTATCCATAATGAACATTTGACATGTTTCACATATCAGTTTCATTACTTTGTCAAGAACATTATTCTAAAACAATAGAATCCTGAAGAAAATCTCTTGCCTCTTTAAAAAGAATAGATTCTGAGACAAAAAGAGCACACAGAGAAGGAATACTAATCTTTATTTCTATTTTAAAAAGCAATTGTTTTCTCTTATCTCAACCTCACACACATAGAAGGATGTGCTTCCATAAATAACTATTTTTTTGAAGGTGATTTCTATATTTGTACTATTATCCTTTTATTCTTCCTGTTCACTAAATAAACAAAAATCAAGTAAAAGTAAAGGCATTCTGTCTATCAATTTCCTAATTATTTCATATATATTTACTTGCATTTCAGGATAGACATGCCCATGGTTACTTCCTTAGAAAAAATGGGAAATTTGCTTTAGGCTGTATATTGGCCAGTAGTCACAAGTTTAGATAAAAGGGGAGAACTTTCCTGGTGGTCCAGTGGTTAAGACTTGGCACTTCCACTGCAGGAGCTGTGGGTTTGATGCCTGATTGGGGAAATAACATCCCACATGCCATGTGGCCAAAAAAAAAGAGAAAAAAAGGATAGATAAGGGAGGAGGAAAAAGGAGGAAAGGTATTAGTTAATCTCTTATGCCCTGGTGGAATTCTTAGAAAGATGGAGAGGGGGTCAGCTGGGCAGGGAAGAACACTTTATGTTTGATTCATAACAAATTGCTCTTTGAAGGTTTTATAAAAATCAAAATTAAAAAGAAATGAAATAAACTAGATTAAATAAATTAGAGTTAGAGGTTTGTATGCTCTGCTATGGTTGGTGGAAAATTGCTTTTTCTAAGCAGTGCTGAGACTTTATTATAAGGTTGCAGAAAGCTCATTAGGCAAGACATTCTTGGAATCTCTTTTTGGTTTATAGCAATTAGCTGTTTGAATGCAGCCTTATTTTGTGTAGCAATTAACTTTGTGGAAAAATCCCCTGTCAAATTATCTTTGGACAGTATTCATGAAACTATTGGTGATTGTTTTTCTATAACTAAGTCTTTGTTATACTTTGGCCCTTGTTGTTACAAAATGGTTTCTCCACATAAAAAGGCCAATTTCTCATTGTTATTAAAGTAAAGTCAGAGACTAGAAGGATGGGGATTACAAATGCATTATATATACATTTCTCTCCCTCTGGTGGGTTAGCTATGAAAAGCAATGTGGTAATCTGATTGCCACAAATTATCTTGTGATTTGTCATTTAAATATCACTCCCTATGCCTGCTGTTTCTAGAAGAGGGAATCCAAAAAGTGTCCTTTTGAACACTGAGAATTTAATTCATATTTATGAATCCTCAAAAATTACTTCTAGGTTATTAAGATTGATTGAGCTTGATCCTCCCAAAGATGAGGGCCATACCTTCTAATTACTGAGACATTCAGTTATAACAGAATGTCATTTAACTATCCATTTCCATATATTTCTTAATTTTTATCTGCCAGTATGTAGCTATCAACTTTTACCTATCAGAGCTGATTCTGGAATATTTATTCACAATATATTCATATAATATCTACCCATAACTACTCTATGGTAGAGTAGTAACTACTCTACTCATAACTACTACTTCTCAGCCTGTTTCTTTTCCTTTTACTCCCTTTCCAATTATGACTCCCAGACAGGGACATGGCTAATACCACACTGAACCAGAGAAAGACATGCTGTGAGGTCATTTTCTTCCAGTGGGAAGCAATGGAAAGCATAGAGGTCCACTTCAAGTGAACTTCAGAAGGGAAAGGAAGACAGAAACAGAGCTAGGAAACAAGATCCCAGCAGTCTTTTCTTGCAGCCTTGTGAATCACCCTTGGGTAGCACATATGAAACTAAGCAACATTTAGATAAAAATCATGAGGCATCTGTGGACATTGAAGCTACGGGCCTGTTTCTCAAACACCTTTTGTGTTGTACATCCCTTGAAGAAGTCCAACAAGCCTAGATGGAAGTGGACAGATGAATTGGAAGCTGTGTTTTTGGTTCCTGTAGTCTGCAGTGGGGTGAGGATTATTGGTGGTTGAAGTTCCCGCTTCTTTGATGACAAAATGAGGAAATGCTAAAACGATACTAGATCAGTGGAGGATCGATATAATGATGAAACCCAGTTTCAACAAAGACAATTTAAAAGACAAGGATGCCCCCCAAATAAATAGGCTTCTAGAATTATGCAGTGCAGCAGGGTATATCTAAAGAGGACCCCAGAAGCAAAGAGGATCTTAGATAGAAAGCAACAGATTGAAAATCAGATTGCATTTGGGTCTCCTTCCTCCCAGCTTTCCTGGCGGTTCAGTGGTAAGAATCCATCTGCCAATGAAGTAGAAACATGTTTGATCCCTGGGTCAGGAAGATCCCCTGGAGAAGGAAATGGCAACTCACTCAAATATTCTTGCCTGAGAAATCCCTTTGGTGGGCTACAGTCCATGGGGTCGCAAGAGTTGGACATGACTTAGTGACTAAACAATTCCTTCCTCCATAAAATTATGAAAACTCCAGCTAACTGAACACCATTTAACAGAAGAACATGGGGAAGCTGAGACTGTGTATTCAACACAATGCTCTTGAAGGTTCAAATGAAATAAAATATGACAAATAATTTAACACATTTTTTCATGTATAAATATGGATCAGTTTTTATCTTGACAATTTCACTCAAGTCCAAGACATTTCAGAAAGAAGGTTGTAACTAAAAGAAATTTTCAAACTGAAAGAGGTCAAAATACTGGCACATTTAAGAAGGCTCTTTCCCTCCTCAGTCACTGCTATTCAGTTATGTAAGGATCATGAGAAATGTTAAAGAAATTGTAGAAATGACTGGAGCTAACTTTCTTTCCTCACTCAAATGATAGTAGATGTAAATTTGTGATCTCACATATACTAATAAATAATATATGTGAAAAGTTTGGAATTCTTTGCATTTTGTAGAAGATAAAGAAGACACTTACTCTTTGGAAGACAAGTTATGACCAACCTAGATAGCACATTCAAAAGCAGAGACATTACTTTGCCGACTAAGGTCCATCTAGTCAAGGCTATGGTTTTTCCAGTGGTCATGTATGGATGTGAGAGTTGGACTGTGAAGAAGCCTGAGCGCTGAAGAATTGATGCTTTTGAAGTGTGGTGTTGGAGAAGACTCTTGAGAGTCCCTTGGACTGCAAGGAGATCCAACCAGTCCATTCTGAAGGAGATCAGCCCTGGGATTTCTTTGGAAGGAATGATGCTAAAGCTGAAGCTCCAGTACTTTGGCCACCTCATGCGAAGAGTTGACTCAGTGGAAAAGACTCTGATGCTGGGAGGGATTGGAGGCAGGAGGAGAAGGGGACGACAGAGGATGAGATGGCTGGATGGCATCACTGACTCGATGGACGTGAGTTTGAGTGAACTCCGGGAGTTGGTGATGGACAGGGAGGCCTGGTGTGCTGCGATTCATAGGGTCACAAAGAGTCAGACACGACTGAGCAACTAACTGAATTGAACTGAACTGAACTGAAAGGAAGAATTTTTTTTATTTGAAAAGTTTGTTTCAAAAAAATTCTGAAAGCCAAATTAATACATTTCCATTGCAAAAAATTTAGAAATATAGAAATTCACACAGTGGTGGTGACTTAGTTGCTAAGTCATGTCTGACTCTTGCAATCCCAGGAACTGTGGCTTGTAAGGCTCCCGTGTCCATGGGATTTCCCAGGCAAGAAAACTGGAGTGGGGTGCCATTTCCTTCTTTAGGGGGTCTCCCTGACCTAGGGATCAAACCTGGGTCTCTTGCATGGCAGGCAGATTCTTTACTGATTGAACCACCAGGGAAGCCTCAAAACTTCACATATGAGAAAATAATCAATGGATACATTGTGTGGTAATCTTATTTGGAATTGTGTGGATGAGGGAGAATACTATATTTTAGATAATTTAATAATTAGAGCCACAAAATTACTGTCACTATTTTTTAGCTTTTCTTTATTCATATTTCAGATAAATTTTGGCTCTTATTACACAAGCCAATAATCTGTTTTGAGTTATTTTTAAGACTCTTTACACAAGCCAATAATCTGTTTTGAGCTATTTTTAAGAGTTCCTTTGCGTCTTTGAAAGTGCTTTTGGGTATGAAAATTTATCCTCATCTCCATTCAGCTTAGTTTCTCTGTGATGAGTTAGTGCTGGATCCGCAGGTATTTCTATAAAGATGAAGTCATACGAGTCGTCACCTTCAGAGGAGGAGACTGGTTCTGTAGGTCATTCAACTACTTATTGGAAGAGCTACAGCCACAGCTGCTGTCTCCTGACCAGCTGTCTGTGCCCTTTTCAGCACACAGTCCATTCAACAAGTTCATGAAATATACTTTTCAAGCCCAACCTAAGTTAGAACTTTTGGTTTAGAAGGACGAGCCATTCTTCTCTCTGATGATGCCTGAGAAAATCTATCATCTCTGCTGTCGACTTCTGATGACAAGAGAAATCTGCTCTAAATCAGACCAAATACACTGGTATGCATGCTTCTTTGAAAGGTCAAGCTGATCTCAGCAAAGCTCCCAGTAGAGATGAACCACAGGACAACACTTTATGTCCTCATTTCCTTAAACCAGCTTGGGCAGACCGTATAAGAGGCTTTGTTAGTAGCTGGGAGATTGTCCCAAGGGAAGGATCCTCCCTCAGACATTCTTTTTCTCTGTCGTCTCCAATTCTTTCTTCCTCTGCTCTCTTCCTAGACCCTCCACACCACTGCAGTTGAGTATCTTACTTTCATTAGAGATTATTACACATCTCTATACTAACAAGAGGAGGGCACAGCAACCTGCTCCAGTATTCTTGCCTGGAGAATCCCATGGACAGAAGAGCCTAGTGGGCTACAGTCCATAGGGTTACAAAGAGTCATACATGACTGAAGTGACTTAACACACGTACTAACAGAAGACACCTTAAATTCCAAAATGGTTCCTCCAATAGAAACATGTGGGTTGCAGTTGTCTTAATTCAACCCTCTGTACAGAAATAAGTAGTTTTCAAGTATAGACAAATATGAAAAGATTAAACAGATTATTTTTACTGGTATATATTAAACTGTGAACTTTCCTGCATATGCATGTAATACACATGTGAACATTTTCACATAATTTCTTAGATAATGTAACAAGTACCATAATGTATTGTTCTAATTAGAGGTTGAAAAATGGCTAATGATATGTATGTCCTTATTAAAAAGACCATCTTCTTCATAGAAAAGTGATGAGAGGTTAACATTAGATCCTGTCTCAGTGTTTTGGTTGTCTTTCTGAATAAATGTTATGCATTGAAATTTTGTTTCACTACCTTTATAATCCAAGTGCAAGGTAGCAGCAGCACCATTAGCTGTTAACTTTATTCTGAATATGATCACACATGTAGTTCAATAAGCATTTAAAGGGTAATTTTCTGGTCCTTAAATACAATATTTTCTTTAAAAAATCCTGCCATTGTTCTTTACCAAAATGCTCTAAACATTCAAATGAAATAAAACAAAACAGTACTTTGATGTAATTTCCATGTATAAATTTACTTCAATTTTTGCCTTGAGAAATTTTAAATTAATATAGATTTAACTTACTAGTTATGCAAAAGCATTTTAATTGTCATGAAAGTTTCCCTGGTCATATTATATATATACATAAAACAACAGTGAAAATAATAGCAAGGGAGAGCAACAGACTCAAAACAACTTAAGGAAAAAGAAAAAAGAAACAAGAGAAAAAAAATGTATTCTTTGGCAAAACTGGGCAAATCATCTTTAGCCTGACTAGAAATGCAGATTTAAATAATGTCATCAGTATTCTATTAGCTTTCTTGGTGCTTAGCTCTGACCGTACGCTGTCAAATTCAAGGCCAGTACAAATAGTCTTTCCAACAAAAGCTCCACATTTCTCACTAGATGTTCTTGGCCTGTCTTGGTACTTGTATTGGTCACTGTGTCCCTGGAAACAAGTTAAGGCACAGACTCAGAGTGAGAAAATAGTGTTACCAAAGCAAGAAATTTGGTTACTATTACAAGAGGAAAGAAAGGTGGATCATAGGAAGAAAACAATGCTGTTCATTCATTCATTTAATTATCATTTACTGTATGTCTATTATGAGCAAGACACAAGTCTTGACACTGGGAACTAATCAGTGACAAGAACAAGAAGGCCCCCGGGTCCTCCAGACATTTTCATTTGTGTAAGAGGATGGACAGTAAGCAAACATTCAAATAATAATAGACTAGATGAGGCTAAGGTCCATGAAGAAAAGAGATCAGAGAGCAACAGACCACATTAAGTTCAATAAAGGGGCAGAATTGTGGTGCTGGAAAAGATCTTGAGAGTCCCTCGGACAGCAAGGAGATCAAACCAAGCAGTCCTAAAGGAAATCAACCCTGATTATTCATCTGAAGGACTGATGCTGATGCTGAAGCTGAAGCATCAATACTCTGGCCACCTGATACAAAGGGCTGACTCACTTGAAAAGACCCTGCTTCTGGGAAAGACTGAGGGCAAGAGGAGAAGAGGGTGGCAGAGGATGAGATAGCTGGATGGCATCATTGACTCAATGGTCATGAGTTTGAGCAAACTCCAGGAAGATTGTGAAGGACAGGGAAGCCTAGCATGTTTCAGTTCATGAGGTCACAAAGAGTCGGACACCACTTAGGGACTGAACAATAAGTAGTATTCAGAGAAGAATTCACAATGATACTAAATGTAGAGTCTACTATTATTTTTCAGTTGTTAATTAAAATTACACTAATTCTAAAGTGGAAATATATTCTGCATGCATGCTAAGTCACTTCAGTTGTGTCCAACTCTTTGTGACCCTATGGACTATAGCCCACCAGGCTCCTCTGTCCATGGGATTCTCCAGGCAAGAATACTGGAGTGGGTTGCCATGCTCTCCTCCAGGGAATCTTCCTAACCCAAGGATCAAACCCACATCTTCTATGTCTCCTGCATTGACAGATGGGGTCTTTACCAATAGTACTACCTGGGAAGAAGAAATATGTTCTACTAAGCCTTCCTTGGTGGCTCAGATGGTAAAGAATCTGCCTGCAGTGTGGGAGAACCAGATTTGATCCCTGCATCAGGAAGATCTTTGGGAGAAGGGAATGGCAACCCATTCTAATATTCTTGCCTGGGAAAGCCCATGGACAGACGAACTGGCAGGCTACAGTCCATGGATTTGCAAAGAGTCAGACATGACTATGTGACTAACACTTTCACTTTTCAAGCCTAAAACAAATGTTTGAATACATGCGATTTGTAGTAAATTATATATATATCTAACTCAATGAAACTAAGCCATGCCCGTGGGGCCACCAAAGACGGGCGGGTCATGGTGGAGATGTCTGACAGACTGTGGTCCACTGGAGAAGGAAATGGCAAACCACTTCAGTATTCTTGCCTTGAGAACCCCATGAACAGTATGAAAAGGCAAAATGATAGGATACTGAAAGAGTAACTCCCCAAGTCAGTAGGTACCCAATATGCTACTGGAGATCAGTGGAGAAATAACTCCAGAAAGNAGCCTTTGACTGTGTGGATCACAATAAACTGTGGATAATTCTGAAAGAGATGGGAATACCAGATCACCTTACCTGTCTCTTGAGAAATTTGTATGCAGTTCAGGAAGCAACAGTTAGAATGGACATGGAACAGCAGACTGGTTCCAAATAGGAAAAGGAATACCTCAAGGCTGTATATTGTCACCCTGCTTATTTTACTTATATGCAGAGTACGTCATGAGAAACGTTGGGCTGGAAGAATCACAAGCTGGAATCAAGATTGCTGGGAGAAATATCAATAACCTCAGATATGCAGATGATACCACCGTTATGGCAGAAAGTGAAGAGGAACTCAAAAGCCTCTTGATGAAAGTGAAAGTGGAGAGTGAAAAAGTTGGCTTAAAGCTCAACATTCAGAAAACAAAGTTCATGGCATGTAGTCCCATCACTTCATGGGAATTAGATGGAGAAACAGTGGAAACAGTATCAGACTTTATTTTGGGGGACTCTAAAATCACTGCAGATGGTGACTGCAGTCATGAAATTAAAAGATGCCTACTCCTTGGAAGAAAAGTTATGACCAACCTAGATAGCATATTGAAAAGCAGAGACATTACTTTGCCAATAAAGGTCTGTCTAGTCAAGACTATGGTTTTTCCTGTGGTCATGTATGGATATAAGAGTTGGACTGTGAAGAAGGCTGAATACTGAAGAATTGATGCTTTTGAACTCTGGTGTTGGATAAGACTCTTGAGAGTCTCTTGGGCTACAAGGCAATCCAACCAAACCATGCTAAAGGAGATCAGTCCTGGGTGTTTTTTGGAAGGACTGATGCTAAAGCTGAAACTCCGATACTTTGGCCACCTCATGCCAAGAGTTGACTCATTGGAAAAGACTCTGATGCTGGGAGGGATTGGGGGCAGGAGAAGGGGACGACAGAAGATGAGATGGCTGGATGGCATCACCGACTCGATGGACATGAATTTTAGNGTGTTTTTTGGAAGGACTGATGCTAAAGCTGAAACTCCGATACTTTGGCCACCTCATGCCAAGAGTTGACTCATTGGAAAAGACTCTGATGCTGGGAGGGATTGGGGGCAGGAGGAGAAGGGGACGACAGAGAATGAGATGGCTGGATGGCATCACTCACTCGATGGACATGAATCTGAGTGAACTCCGGGAGTTGGTGATGGACAGGGAAGCCTGGTTGCTGCAATTCATGGGGTCGCAAAGAATCAGACATGACTGAGCAACTGAACTGAACTGAACTGATATAGATTTTACTTCATGTGTGTATATATGTATTTGAGTGAGACAGAATTTAATATGAGAGTACATATAACAAAAATTTTATTATGAATTATATTTCCTATTTGTGAATTACTTATAATAAACTATCTGTGGAGGCTAACTTTTCTTTGTTAGAGAATAATATAACCGCCTTTACATGTATCAACTCTGTGACTTGCACCAAAGAACTCTCCCAAAGAAGTTAATTTTCAAAATATTATTGGAGTTTAATTCCAAAAATATATAGTAATTAAATTTATTTGAAGACAAAATAAAATATTTAAACTTAATATTGTAAGCTTTAATAAATTTACTTGGGAATTAAAAAAATTTTTTTTTTGCTATAATGTTTTGAAAAAAAAATCATGAAAATCCATATAACACTTAGAAAAGAATATATATTTTTCCTTTGCCTTCTTTTCCAATATGATTTGAAAGGGCACTTACACCTAGCACATAGAAGATGTTCAAAAAGTATTTGTTGAATGGCTGAATGAATAGCTAAATCATGGCCTCCAGTTGAATCATTCATGGAAAGATATCTTAAACCTTTCATTGAACTGTTTTGTTTTTTTCTTTTTTTGTTTTCATTTCTCATCTTAAATACCCAAGTAGGTCAGATATTCACCTTACTGCTGCTGCTGCTGCTGCTAAGTCTCTTCAGTTGTGTCCGACTCTTAGCAAACCACTGGACTGCAGCCTACCAGGCTCCTCCACCCATGGGATTTTCCAGGCAAGAGTAGTAGAGTGGGTTGCCACTGCCTTCTCCAATTCAGCTTACTAAAGAGTAGGTAATGCAACAAATGGTCAAAATAGCATCATAGAATGAGTTAAGAAAGTTTTATAATAATATTTTGCTCCTGGGATATTATTTTCATAGTGACTTTTATGGGACTAAAGTACATTTTTGGTACTTTAATATTACTATTAATTAATATTTACTGAGAATTTACTATACTGTCCTCTGTCCTTTACACACATTAAAATATAAAATCTCCATAAAACTTTAAGAGATGAGGAAATCAAGTTACCCAGGGGCTAAATAACTTTACAACTTATTGGGTGAAGTTCGGTACAAACCTAGAGAGTAGAGCTTGAGAGTCAGTGATATTACCAATTTTTAAAATTCTGCCTCAATGTACTCAGTTTTTTAGGTAACTATAAAATAGTATACAAAATATTGAATCTCACCACCAAAAAAGTCCATATTTTCTTCCAGTGACAAAAAAACCCTTGATTTTCCAAAGAAAAAAAAGACTATAGGATTCCTACTGAGTATGACTAATCACCTTAGAACTCCATAATAATTTAATAAACTAAAAAAAAATCTATTAAGTATTACATAGACACCAAAGTCAACATTCAGCACATATTTGGAAAACACAAGAGCTCTCTTCTTTTTCTCGGTAGAGCAAACAGGTAGAGCTTAATAATTTTCATCTTATTTCCATAGCATTTTTACTGGTTTCTGCAGAACATTGCTTGCTGTTCATAAGATTTAAAGGTAATGTTGCATGGTTGTCATCATTCAGTCAGTCAGTTCAGTCGCTCAGTCGTGTCCAACTCTCTGAGACCCCATGAATCGCAGCACACCAGGCCTCCCTGTCCATCACCAACTCCCGGAGTTCACTCAGACTCACGCCCATCGAGTCAGTGATGCCATCCAGCCATCTCATCCTCAGTCATTCTCTTCTCCTCTATAGTCATAGTTAAATAAATGAATTAAGAAAGTTTTCTGATGGCAGTGTTTTCCTGAACCTATAATATTTTATGGCTTTTTGTGGTCTGAGGTGAGTACCCTAGACTCTGAGATTTACATGTAGGTTTTGTTGTTGCTGTTGCTTAAGCTATTTCAAATGAGTCTCTTTAGTAGAAAAGAACAGAATCTATGTAAGATGCTCCTTACGGTAACATAAAAATTTGATAAAATTTAAAATGTCCGTTGAGCATTATGCTAGAAGTTTTACACTCACCCTGTTTCATCTGAGAAAGATTTAACTCAGAGCCCATTTCACAGATGAAGAAGTGGATACTTTTGTGAAGTTAGCAGCAAAGACACACGGTCTGCTACATTCACACTTCAGAGCCCAAGTGTTGGATCTTTGAGCCCTACTGTCTTTCCAAATTTTTGAAGTAAAGGATGGAAGATTTTTATCACTGAATGATGACATGTTCTCAGATGTTGTTGAGTGAAACTAAAGCAATATTTTCTCTGTAACTGGGTACAGAGGTTAAAATCAGTATCATTTATAGAGTTTTAAAAATTCAAGAACTAGCACGACTTGTATGTTCCTGTGAAACTAAGTTGTTGTTTAATCACTAAGTCATGTCTGACTCTTTTGCAATCCCATGGACTATAGCCCACCAGGCTCCTCTGTCCATGGAATTTCCCAGGCAAGAATATTGTAGTGGATTGCCATTTCCTTCTCTAGGAAATCCTCCCCACCCAGGGATCAAACCTGAGTCTCTTTGCAGGTAGGTTCTTTATCACTGATCTACCAGGGAAACCCATGAAACTAAGAGGTAGAAATAAACAGTAAAAAAAAAAAAAAAAAAAAGTAAGAACATAGACTTAATTAAAGAGAATGGCATTCCAATGTCAGCTCCCTAGGTAGTCAACTTGCTTAATATCTATGAGTCTTGACTTCCTTTTCCACAAGAAATGTAATTGAAATTGAAAGTCTCTCAGTCATGCCTGACTCTGCGACCCCATGGACAGTAGCTGTCCATGGAATTCTCTAGGCCAGAATGCTGGAATGGGTAGCTGTTCCCTCCTCCAGGGGATCTTCCTATCCAGGGATCAGACCTAAGTCTCCTGCTTTGCAGGAGAATTGTTTACCATCTGAGCCACCAGGGAAGCATACCTATATGAAGGATTTCTTGAAAAACTTAAAACTTATGTACATAGATTAAATGAGTATTTTGTGTACCAAGCACACAGTAAACTCCCAATAAACATGATTGTCACTTGTCCTTCTTTCCTTTCTTTGCTGTGTATCTTGAATCCTTGTATATAGAATGTCTAATTTTTTTGAACTCCAAAGACATTGTTTTAATGATTAGTTAAATGTAAACCACATTTCAAGTAGGCAAAGCACCCAAATTATTTTATACAATCCTATGGTGTATGTAGGTAACGGCACCCCACTCCAGTATTCTTGCCTCGAAAATCCCATTGATGGAGGAGCCTGGTAGGCTGCAGTCCATGGGATCTCTAGGAGTCAGACACGACTGAGCGACTTCACTTTGACTTTTCACCTTCATGCATTGGAGAAGGAAATGGCAACCCACTCCAGTGTTCTTGCCTGGAGAATCCCAGGGACCAGGGAGCTGGTGGGCTGCCGTCTCTGGGGTCGCACAGAGTCGGACACGACTGAAACGACTTAGCAGCAGCAGCAGCAGCAGCAGCATGGTGTAGGTACTATTCTCATTTGACAAAAAATAATATAAACCTTCAGTGTTAGTCACTCGGTTGTGTCTGATTCTTTGAAGCGACTTAGCAGCAGCACCAGCGACCTTTCATCTAAGTGTAAATGTTTTTTTGTTTTTTTTGTTTTTTTTCACTAAGAATAATCTTCCTTTGGTGATATAGTGATGAATAGTATCTCTACCCTTTCTTGGCTTGAAGAATATCATCCTTAATCAAAGGTTATACAAGCATGATCTTACAATAAAAAGTCTTGAAGGTAATTTTCTGGAATAGTTAAGATGTTAAATAACTCTTTAGTGTATTAAAACAAGCATTATTATCTTATAATGCATTGTAAAGCAGCTAAGACAAAGTGGGTTTTTCATCATAATCCTAGTATAGGATTGAAATAGAGTTTAATTTACACGGACAATTAAATCTTTGATTGAAACTGGGAACTCTTTTGTTTAGAATATTAACTTCCTTGAATGTAGAAGAAATTCTCACTATGTTTCAAAATGCAATTATCCTACATGTCACCTGTTTTTTATAGCTCAAGTAGAATTAATTTCATTGCTTTCCTTTAAAATGTACTTTTTTATAGACAAGTTATATCATTATGACTGAACTTTTTCTCATAGAGTTCCATCTCTTTAACAACGTTATATTTCAAACATATTTTGTTAGTTACCTTGGGAGTTATTTATATTATGTCTTTTTCCTTTTTATTCATCCAGATATAGTCTCTTTTTAAATTTTGAATGTTACCACATTATCCAAAAGTGAAACAAGCCTCCAATTCCATTGGCCACAAAGAGTAAAATGATAAAAACCTCCTGAAATGAAAACCTAACTCACTCCAGCATGGAAAAATATTTCAATAATAACTTATTTCATTCCTTGATTTATAAAAAACTTTACTTTGACCCAGAATTTTAAACTTCCAATACCTTGAAAAGGATCACTTTCATACAGATGACATAAAATAATATACATGCTTTCCACTTAGTCTTTGGGGGACTAAGTATACAGTGTATATGAAATAGTATATACTTCCTCAAGTTATAGAATGCTTCTATACCACTGGCATGGGCTTCCTTCATAGCTCAATTAGTAAAGAATCTGCCGGCAACTCAGGAGATCCCAGTTTGATTCCTGGGTTGGAAGATGCTGGAGAAGAGTACCCACTCCAGTATTCTTGGGCTTCCCTTGTGGCTTAGCAGGTAAAGAATCTGCCTGCAATGTGGGAGGCCTGGATTCAATCCCTGGGTTGGGAAGATCTCGTGGAGAAGGGAAAGGCTACCCACTCTAATATTTTGGCCTGGAGAGTTCCATGTACAGTCCATGGGGTTGCAAAGAGTTGGACACAAGTGAGGCAACTTTCACTTTCACAACATTGGCAGAGCCATGTATAGATTTTGATATAAAATAAATCCTACCTTAAGAAACATATCTCATATAGAAAAAGTAAAACAAACTATATTGTGTCATTTTGGTGTTAACTTTAATTAGCAGTATGAACTTATATAGACAGTTCTCACTATAATGAGAAATAACTCTTGTTATAATGCATGTGGGTTATTGGGTTATTCTTCAGCAGTTACATGTACATTTCACCCCTAAGTTTTCTGTAACCTCTTGAAAAACAGAGGCCAGCTTTTCCATATTTACTGGATTCTTTTATTCCCACCACAATTCTTTGGACTTTGAAACCACATATTATTTAATACCTATAACTACATTTAACACAGATACTATTATTGTCCTCACTTTACAAATGAATAAGTTGATGCCTTTCTTAGGCTAGGTCATTTGAACAAGCTTGTAAATAACAAAATGAAGACTTGGACTCAAATCTGTCTGATTTCAAAGCCAGTCTTATTTTCCTTCTTTATCACAATACTTTTCACATACTTCCCCGTATTGACAATGGATCACAGAAAATCAGAGCCATACTTATTTTCTCTTCTAGTATCAGGGAACTTGTTAGTCTAAAAATGCAACTGTAGAGTCTGAGGTTATTCCTCCTTCATTTTCTCCTCCATTCTTCCTATTTCCTTGCTACCGCTAACCAACATTTGCACGTCTGTTGTGCTAAATACTGTGCTAGAATGAACAGATTATTTTTTCTAGATGGGACCCATTCGGATTTGAAAATGATTCACGAGATTTAGAAACAAGGCACCATGTACTACAAGATCATTCATAATACACTGTTCCCTTGTGCAGAGGTTAGATTTTCTTAATTAGACATTCAAATTTTAAATTACTTGTAATAGCAGGTGTTTGGTTTTTGCATCTATTGTTCACAAGCATTTTGTGAACAACTGCAGCAAAATATAATTAATTTTTAAGTGATTTAATATTAGGGTAAACATTAGTGCTAAGTGTCATTCATTATTTTTTGTATGTTTTGCTTTGAGTATGTCATACTATTAGCTATCACTGGTACTCTCACTGTATGCCAAGTAGTGGGGATTTTGTTATTCTTGTTTCACAAAGGAAGACATTAAGACTTAAGAAGCAATTTTCCAAGATTTCACAGCTAGAAAATGGTAGAACTGAGATTTCAAACATGGTTGTCTTTGCCAAAGTGGGCACCCTCATCTACTGTCCTGTTCAGTGCTAATGTGGAGAGTTGAATGGATCTAAACTAATGGAGCTTTTAGAACAATAAAGTAAATTCTTTATTGTTAAAGAATTTTCAATTATCTAAATAATTCCAAAAATTATACTGTTTAAGCAGATGTTATAACTCTGTAATAGAATTAATGCTTTCTCATTATACTTATAAATTTATAATTGTAAGACTAAATATATTGTTATAAATGCACTTTCAAAAGACCCACAATAAGATTAGATTATTTTTCTGTCCTAATGAAATTGGGGCTTTGAGAGGCTTTATTGTGGCACATTTGTCATAAGTTATTCCATATTTCTCTTTGGAGACTGAGTCTTATTTATTTCAGGAGAGAATGAGACTCTCCTTCACACTGACTAATAGATTATTGTGTTCAGTTTTCTGAAATGGCAAAGTATCCTATGCCATAGCAGTCACTGTGAGAATGTTCTAAGGAGCTCTTGGCTGTTTCCACTGTTGTTTCTATTTAAGTTGTTTCCATTTAAATTGTAGTAGGAGGCTCTGATAGGTGCTTCCCTGGTGGCTCAGACAGTAAAGAATCTGCCAACAATGCAGGAGACTGGGGTTCGATCCCATGGTCAGGAAGTTACCCTAGAGAAGAAAATGACAACCCACTCCAGTTTTCTTGCCTGGGAAATCCCATGGACAGAGGAGCCTAGCAGGCTACAGTCCATGGGGTTGCAAAGAGTTGGACACCACTGAGCAACTAACACTTTCACTTTTTTTCAGGGCACTCTGATTAGCCACCAGATCCTAGAAGTTGTCAAAGTGTTAATGGCTTGTCTCATTAAAGCATCTTATAGAAAAGTGAAATACATACAAGTAAAATTCCTTGATATTTTTACAAGATGATTAGTTTCTTAGCAATCTTTATAGTCATCCCTAAACTCACATTTCAGTAACTTTTTTCTCAAATAGGTAACATAACATTTTCCAGCTATACCAAAGTCTTAAAGAGTGAATGTGCCCACACACAGACCTGATAGATAATAAGGAATTCTGATTCTTTGGGCCAATATGTGACAATGTATCCAAGACACTATCTTTTGTACTGTTTCTTTTGGCACTTCTGGAGTTTAAAAATTATCTTGACTCATCATTTATGGATGTGAGAGTTGGACTATAAAGAAAGTTACACACTGAAGAATTGATGCTTTTGAACTGTGGTGTTGGAGAAGACTCTTGAGAGTCACTCGGACTGCAAGGAGATCCAACCAGTCCGTCCTAGAGGAGATCAGTCCTGGTTGTTCATTGGAAGGATTGATGTTGAAGCTGAAACTCCAATACTTTGGCCACCTGATGGGAAGAGCTGACTCATTTGAAAAGACCGTGATGCTGGGAAAGATTGAGGGAAGGAGGAGAAGGGGACGACAAAGGATGAGATAGTTGGGTGGCATCACCAACTCAATGGATATGGGTTTGGGTAAACTCCGGGAGTTGGTGATGGACAGGGAGGCCTGGCGTGCTGCAGTTCATGGGGTCGCAAAGAGTCGGACATGACTGAGCGACTGAACTGAATGATAATTTTAGAGGAAAATATTCTAAGTGGAGGGGATTCTTGATTCAGAGCTTCTAAGAGAAGCTGTAAAAGACAAGGTTTGGTAGAGGTTCTTTTTTTTTGCAATGTTTTACAAAGGATCTTTATCTGCCTCAATCAAGCTTAGGAATTTGTAAATATTCTCCCAATTCCATTGGCATATATACATTACCATGTGTAAAATACATAGCTAGTAGGAAGCTGCGGTATAGCACAGGGAGCTCAGCTCAGTGCTCTGTGATGACCTAGAGGGGTGGGAGGGTGGCTCAAGAGGGAGCGGATATGTGTATGTGTATAGCTGATTCACTGTGTTATACAGTAGAAACTAACAGGACATTGTAATTATACTCCAATAGTAAACTTTATTTTTTAAAAAGATATTTGTGAATATGAATCTTATCCAAAATTTCACAATGATATCTCACTCCTCTGTAGGAACTATGAAAACTGTGAAGGTTATAGACTGCATGAAACAAGCTGTCTGCAAAAGAGCACACGATTCTTCTTCCAAACCGGTGAGAGATATTGAATTTCTGGTGTTCACACCCCAATTTTATATATAGAGTTCTGCTTTATACTGAGTCATGAACATCTAGAAGATTGAAAAAGACTTATTAAGGCCATGCATGCATGCATGCTCAGTTGCTAAGACATGTTCAACAATTTGCAACGCCATAGACTGCAGCCCGCCAGGCTCCTCTGTCCATGGGATTCTCCAGGTAAGAATACTGGAGTGGGTTGCCATTTCCAGAATTCTCCAGGGGATCTTCCCCACCCAGGGATCAAACCCTCAACTCTTAAATCTCCCAAATTGGCAGGTGGATTCTTTACCACTGTGCCACCTGGAAAGCATTAAGGCAGTGACTTTGCCTCTTTTTATCTTTTTCTATTGTTACTGCTAGAGAAACTTTTACTAGAATTATGAGTTGCATAAAGCTAGATTCTTGTAGCTAGGGACACAAAACATTTGTAATAGCAGACCAGAATAAACTTGAGTAAGTGCCTAAGTAAGGGAGGATTTTCAGGATGATGTGATACATATAAAATTCTTAGAAATATATCTGAGGGCACTACTAATGGTTTTTGATGGATGCTGTAGTTTTACAAAAGAACTATTTCTTCGCTGTTAACTCTGGGGCAAATTCTGAAAACGTAGATATTTGCTTTCTAAATCTATTTTCTTACAACAAAGAAATAGCTTTGTAAATGTTTAGTCTGTTTAGCTAAGCAGAACTACTAGTTTACAGAACAGGGAGTCACAACTAGAGCTCTTTTTTGTTTTTGTCATGGTTACTGACTTATTGTTACTATTGTTTGTTTGTTTGATTTTTTGGCCATGTCACCCAGCATGTGGGATCTTAGTCCACAGACCAAGGATCAAACCTGCATCCCTTGCATTGGAACCAGAGTCTTAACCACTAGACCACCAGGGCCAAGGAAGACCCAAGGTTTGCTTTGCTTTGCTTTGTGGCTTATTTTATAAGTTATAGAATTTAAGTTTAGTTATTTCAGCATATTAGTTGTAAGAATGAAGCATTGTTTTCTTCAAAATTGATCTTGTTCTGAAATTAATTCCAAACAGTATCTATAAAGAAACTTTTTTTTTTGGTCATTTTTAGTGCTATTTTGTGAGTATCTTAAGGTTAAAGATTCTGAATGTACTTTTCAAAATAAATTTGTGAAAATTTCACTTCTGAAAAAAGCAGCGTTTTAATATTCACATCATCTGTTTCTGTGTTAGAAGCAGAAAGCTGAGTATAAGAAACAACTGTTGAAAATCAACAAATTATACTTAATTTCAGAATAAGAATTTTTTCAACCTATCAATCAAAATTTTAAGAAAATATTTGTCACATATTGAAATACTCATTAGAATTTGGACTATGTCTTCAATTTAAAGCAAACCCACCACTTTAATATTAATATATTAATAACTGCTATGGGCTACAAGGTGGTACTGCTGCTGCTGCTGCTAAATTGCTTCAGTCGTGACCAACTCTGTGCGACCCCAAAGACGGCAGCCCACCAGGCTACCCCATCCCTGGGATTCTTCAGGCAAGAATACTGGAGTGGGTTGCCATTTCCTTCTCCAATGCATGAAAGTGAAAAGTGAAAGTGAAGTCTAGTGTTAACAAACCCACTTGCCAATGCAGAACTTAATCTAATACTATAGACACAGATTTTGAAATAATTTTATAGAGTTGAAACAATTAATAACATAGAAATTATATATCTTTGAGACACAAAGAAGTTGTTTTGTATAAAACAGACTAGCGCTCTTTTTTTTTGGCTATGTCAGGTCTTCATTGCTTTGCAGGCTTTTCTCTAGTCGTGATGAGCAGAGGCTACACTCTAGTCGCAGTGCACGGGCTTCTCATTGAAGTGGCTTCTCCTGTGGCTGAGCACAGACTCCAAGGTGCATGGGCTTCAGTAGTTGAGGCTCTGGGGCTCTAGAGCACAGGCTCAATAGTTGGGCACATGGGTTTAGGATCTTCTCGGACCAGGGATCAAACCTGCAGTGTCTCCCGCATTGGCAGGCAGATTTTTTTTTTACCACTGAGCCACCAGGAAAGCCCTAATGTTTTTTAAATCAAATTCAGTAGAATTCCTCTTAAAATGCATCCTATCACATATTGTTAATTTTTTATTTATGCTGAAATCTTCATGCAAATTTATTACTCAGCAGGGAAAATGTATATCATGGGCCTTGAATTACATCCTATCACTTGTTATTTTTGTATAAGGAAATTTCTCCTGAAAAGAAAGAATTTTTCTTTTAAGACTATGCATGCAATGTCTCCAAGGAGGAATGCATAAATTACTATTGTGCTGCCATAGTTACCGGAGGTCTTAGAAAGAATGAATGCTGAAGGGCATCTGCTCATTCTGGATATCCAAGTTCATTCATTTAAGTATATCTCCCAATGTATATCACATAGCCTCTCATAAACTCTTAAATAGAAAAGGGAAGGCATGGGGAAATGGACCTTCCTCTGACAGCCTTGAAAGGTGAAAAATTCAATAGCATTTCTAACTCCTGAATCTTAGCATTTTAAAAAACCTTTTCTTTGAATTATTAATGGGTAATACTTCATTTTATGTCTTTGTTCTTCCCCAGACTACCTGTATACATTCCATCTGTACCTTAATACCAAAATGTGTTTTGAGACAGGATGAGATACATTTCCAATCTCTATTTGTATACTTATGTCCATTTGCAACAAGTGGTTCCTAAAAAACTATTATCATGTTCACATTTAGTATCAAAGTGTTTGAGTTATCTATTTTTGTATAATAAACCATCTCAAATGTAGAAGCTTACACAACAATGCATTATTATCTTTCATAGTTTGAAGGGTTGACTGGGCTTAGAGGAATGGTTCTCACTAGAGGTCTTGCATGAGTTATGTGCAGGTGAAGAGTGAGGCTAGAGTTATTTGAAGATTGCACTGCATTAAAAATTCAAATTATCTTCTTCACTCAAATGTCTGGATCAGAACTATGATAGCAGGGAGGGTTAAGGACTGGCCAGTCATAACTCTAAGTGCCTCTCCCAGATGGCTATCTTCGGCTTCCTCACAGTGTGACAGTTTCAGGGTGGTAAGAATTGTTACACACCATCAACTAAATTCTCCCAAAGCAAGCCTTCCAGGAGTCTTAGGGAGAAGATTCAAGGTTTCTTCTGTATTCACCTTGGAAACCATTGTTTCATTTTCCCTGTGTTGCACTGTACTGGTTAAAAATAAGTTAAAAGAGTAAGCCGAGACTTAAGACAGTGGAAGAGAGGGCACAGATCAATAACCGAAGGTATGATCTGTCTGTGGAGATGAGCTACTATACAGGATATGAATGAAATTAAAATCTTATCCATAAAAACCATTAAGAAACTCAGAATAGTTTAAGTATTTTCATAATATCCCATCTGATTAATTGAAAAAAGAACATTACCTGTCCCTATTTTATCAATGATAAATTGCTAAAAAAAAAAAAGTGAGCTCATTGAAATCAAGATTAAATGAAGCTTCCAACTCCTATTTTAAGGATTTAGTTGAAATTCTTTTAAAAAAATGTTTGGTGGATGGGACTTCCGTGGCAGTCCAGTAGTTAAGACTTCACCTTCCAGTCAGGGGATGTGGACTCTCTTGGTCAGGGAGATAAGATCCCACATGCCTTGCAGCCAAAACACCAAAACATAAAACAGAAACAGTGTTGTAACAAATTCAATGAAGACTTCAAAAATGGTCCACATCAAAAAAATTATAATAAAATAAAAACTGTTTAGTAGACTTTCACATTTGTTTCAATTGAAAAAAGTTTTTTAAACAATGTTTTTAATTTAATTTAATTTATGCATTGGTGTGACTACATGTACACTTTGCTTGTTTTTACAGGGGCTCTTCATGATTCCTGATCACGAACTTTATCTTACTGTGGTAGTGGGTAGCTGCTAGATTCAATCAGATGCTACTTATCCCAGGAAAAGATGGGAATATTAACAAAGATTCTCTCTCTCTCCCAGGACTTCTGGACTAAGTAGTGCCTACTCAGGATAAACTAAACACACTTCAGGTTAAGTTCCTGTGTTTTGGTCATCAGATGAGAGAAAAAGCCAGACAGCCAAACAATAAAACTAAGTTGGCCGTTCCAGTTTCTTAAATGAGAGTAATATTTTTACATTAAAAAAAAAATGTGTTGAATAACACATGTCAAACAGCTCACTAGGCACATTAATCACTGTGAAGTAAGAATATTAACTTAAGCTTTTAATAACCAGAGTAGGTGGTAGAAGCCAGCCTTTAAAAAAATTTTCCCCTTCAGGAAATCAGAGGTAATTAAAGAGAGTTAAATGATAAGCAAGTGAGCCTCCATTTATGCACATGTTATGAAGGGTGGAAAATTTTGGAGACTAGAGAATGGTTCAACGTTTTCTTGATCCTTGGAAGTAGATTTTCATAGGAGGAAGTGATGAGCTCCACAGTCCAAAACCACGAGAATCCATCAAGAAAAATAAAAGACTTCAGTTGGCATGACCCCAGGATAATTGTGTGGCTACTGGCTTGCCTCCGACGTGAGAAGGCAGAATACTATGAAACTTTATGGCATTATGAAACTCTGCTTTCCTAATTCAACTCAAGAAGGTTATAAGCTTAACCTTCCAAAGCTTTATTTTTAATTAAATGGAGACAGAAATAATACTGCAGTTAATGATATGGAACACATAAAAGAGCCCCATGCAATGGCTAGAAGAGGGTTTACACTCTTTAAGTGGTTGTAGTAGTTATAGGATTAATTAATCAGTTCTAAAAAAAGACTGTGCTCTTAATGAAAAGAATCTATTTTAAAAAGCTGTGAGCTGAAGACAGATGAAATACCTACCAGTGTAGACCTAAGGAAATAAATTCATTTTAAAAGGTTTATTCATTTATCTAGTATTTATTGAATGATTTCTTTGTGCCAAGCAGTATGCTTGGTAGGTAAAACAAATTTCCTTTCCTTCTGGAGCTGAAGAGGACAAGTAGTAACCGAAAAGTCAGCTGCAAATGCCCAGCTGTGATAAAGGACACAGATTCTTCTGAAAGAGTAATATAGGGATGTTCTTTTTACTAAGAGTGATCAAAGAAGTTCCTTTAGAAAGTGATATTTCACTTGTGTTCAGTAATTTGACAATGATAGTTGAAAGCTTTTTTTGAGAGTAAAACTGTATTTTCAAAGGCTCTAAACAGCTAGTGCATTTTAAGAAGTAAACAATGTTTATGTCGATGGAGTGTGGAAAGAGGGAAAATGATGAGATTAGACAAGCTATTAATACAGTTATCTGGATCACTCAGAGCCCTGTATGCCAATATTAGAAATTCAGATTTTTGTCTGAAGGAAAATAAAAAGCCACTGACAAATTCTACTAGGATATCATACAGTTCAATCTGTGTTTTAAAAAAACATCCCGCCATTCTTTGGAGAATGACTTGAATAAAGGTAGTAGAGGAAGAATGTAGAGACATGAAGAGGCATCATCCCAGCATCATCCTGGGAACTACGGGAAGAAAGGCTCAGGTGTGAGACGGATTTGAGAGAGAACTGCCAGGACTTAACAGACTGGATGCGGGGATCAAAGCAAAGAGAAGAACAAGCCCCAAGAATACAGATTTCGGAACTGAGTAAATAATAATGCTATTTGCTAACATACAGTAGCTGACAATTTGAAAAAGCAGAAAATCTGATTTTAGATTTCTAATTTTGAGACCCTAGTCTGACATCCAGGGAATTTTTCAAATATGTAATCATCTGAGTCTGGACTACAGCTATAATTTTGGGGATCGTCAAACTACAGACAGTCTTTAAACCCACAGGACTAGGAGAGCTCAGCACAGGAGAGGACGGACAATGGAGAAGAGACCTCATTCTGAGTCCTGAGGGTGGCTTGCTGGCTTGGTGAGAGGAGATGAGCTCAAACGTAAAGAATGACTAGAGAGTTGGAAGAAAAACTAGAAGATAATGGTGTTAGAGGATCTGGAGGAGGATGGTGTTTCAGAAGGCGAGGGTGGTATATCCTGCCAAATTCTGTCAGGAGGTCAAGAGACATGAAGACAGAAAGAGAAATACACCCACTACTGTGACAACAGGCAAAACAGTGATGATGGGTTCAGTTCTTAGAAGCCCCAAGATGGGCTCCCGTGTGGTTCAGGCTCATTGCAGTGGCCCACTTAGGCACAGTATCAAGTTGCCGACAATAACTAATTAAAAACCTTGAATCAGACTATATAAGAATACGAAAGAAATATACAATTGATAACCCCAAATGCAAGTTCTTAAAATCCAGTTTTTCTCTATTTCCACTCCACACACATTCTTTCTCACATCTTTCAAATCTTTACATGGGCTGCTCACTTTCTCATACTTTCCATCTCAGTTCTTTTTATTTTTTTCACTTTCAGTTCAGTGCAGTCACTCAGTCGTGTCTAATTCTTTGTGACCCCATGGACTGCAGCACACCAGGCTTCCCTGTCCATCACCAACTCCCTCAGCTTGCTCAAACTCATGTCCATCAAGTTGGTGATGCCATCGAACCATCTTACCCTCTGTTATCCCCTTCTCCTCTTGCCTTCAATCTTTCTCAGCATCAGAGTCTTTTCGAATTGGTCAATTCTTGGCATCAAGCAATTCAGCTTCAGCATCTGTCCTTCCAATGAATATTCAGGACTGATTTCCTTTAGGATGGACTGATTTGATCTCCTTGCAGTCCAAGGGACACTCAAGAATCTTTTCCAACACCACAGTTCAAAAGCATCAATTCTTTGGTGTTCAGCTTCTTTATGGTTCAAGTCTCACATCCATACATGATTACTGGAAAAACCGTAGCTTTGACTAAATGGACTTTTGTCAACATAATGAAGTTAAAAATCTCTAAATTTTTGCTGATTTTTTGGGGTGGGTGCTATTTCTGTTTGGTTCACTTTATTCTATGTTTTGGATGAACAAAACTTTACTTTCTCTTGTTCTTTGTTTTCTATCTTCACTGTCTGCAATAAAGGCAGGCCTATGAAAATATCCCAGCAAATAATACTGCTATAGTCTTTTAAGTTATTTCTTTGAGCTTATCTTACCCTGCTTACCTTTTCTACATTTCATCACCAAAAGTTTGAGACTCAGGCTGGCAAGAACAGACCTTCTCTTAGGGAACAACAGGAGGGTAGTAGAATAAAGAGCCAAAGGCACAAAGACAAAATTCACACCATTATAGAGGAGGAAAACCCATAATGTGTATAAGTTAATAAATTTTGTGATTGTCACATGAAAATTATAGAGATTTGCTACTCTCAGCTGACCCAAGCATCAATGTCAAACTTGCTTCAAAGAGCCAACTTGTTGTCAAACTCAAGGGAAAAGGAGACACAGATGATCTTTCTTTATAACTCATTTTAATGGAATGCAAATAGCTATTACAAGAACACTTGTACAGTTAGTTAATGGTCTTAAGGCTGAGTGACAGCCATGAATTATTTAGGAAGAAATGAAACAGCAGTGTGTCAAGTAATTTGTGTCAGGGAAGTATAGTTTAAAAGTAAGAAAGCATATTTAGTGTGTGTTGCATCAACTCAAAAGTTAGAAATACAATATTCGAAATATTCAGACTAAAAGCATCCTGGTATTCAGTTTTTGATTTTAGGTGCATGCTCTAGAATATACAAACTCTCAGAGTAATGAAAAGCCATACTTACCTAGAATATAATCCGCTGCCATAAAAATGGGATTTATCCTTAGAAAGCCATACCACTAGCCTTTGGACACCAACTAATTATCATGGATAATATTCTAATAAGGGTTACCAAGTGGAGTAAGCTGTAGGTGATTTATATTTAAATATGAATTGTATCAAATATCTATTTTGATACATTATTAGAAATAACATAGTCTCTAAACCAAAGATTTAAAACTTGTATAGTTTCATTTCTCTGACTTTACAGATAATAAAACTAAGACATATTAAATGACTAAGAAAACAAGACATGTATCACTGACTTCACAAAGAAAACAAGCTTGCAAGACAATAGAAGCGTTAAAATTTTTCATGTATTCTTTAAGAATATAAGTGTATGACTGAGTCACTTTTCTGTACAGCAGAAATTAAACATAATGTTGTAAATTAAAAAAAAATTGATTAGTGAAAAAGAAAAACTTCAACAGAGACATCTGACATGATTATTACATCCCTGTAGCCCTTATGTGGCTTCCCTGGTCTCTCAGATGGTAAAGAATCCACTTGCAATGTGAGAGACCTGGGTTCAGTCCCTGGGTTGGGAAGATCCTCTGGAGCAGAAGGTAATAACCCACTCCAGTATTCTGGCCTGAAGAATTCCATGGACAAAGAGCTTGGCAGACTCCATGGGCTCGCAAAGAGTCAGACACAACTGAGTAACTTTCTGGGAAGTATGAGAACAAGGAGATCCAGAGGCTTAGATTTGTGCTTTTCCTGCCCAGGTGTTGACTACATTTTTGTAGCTTAAGAAAGGCAATGCCAAAGAATGCTCAAACTACCACACAATTGCACTCATCTCACATGCTATTAAAGTAATGCTAAAAATTCTCCAAGCCAGGTTTCAGCAATACGTGAATCATGAACTTCCAGATGTTCAAGCTGGTTTTAGAAAAGGCAGAGGAACCAGAGATCAAATTGCCAACATCCACTGTATCATGATAAAAGCAAGAGAGTTCCAGAAAAACATCTATTTCTGCTTTACTGACTATGCCAAAGCCTTTGACTGTGTGGATCACAATAAACTGTGGAGAATTCTGAGAGAGATGGGAATATCAGACCACCTGATCTGCCTCTTGAGAAATCTGTATGCAAGTCAGGAAGCAACAGTTAGAACTGGACATGGAACAGCAGACTGGTTCCAAATAGGAAAAGGAGTACGAAAAAGGCTGCATATTGTCACCCTGCTTATTTAACTTCTATGCAGAGTACATCATGAGAAATGCTGGACTGGAAGAAACACAAGCTGGAATCAAGATTGCCGGGAGAAATATCAATAATGTCAGACATGCAGATGACACCACCCTTATGGCAGAAAGTGAAGAGGAACTCAAAAGCCTCTTGATGAAAGTGAAAGAGGAGAGTGAAAAAGTTGGCTTAAAGCTCAACATTCAGAAAACAATCATCATGGCATCCGGTCCCATCACTTCATGGGAAATAGATGGGGAAACAATGGAAACAGTGTCAGACTTTATTTTTGTGGGCTCCAAAATCACTGCAGATGGTGACTGCAGCCATGAAATCAAAAGACACTTACTCCTTGGAAGAGAAGTTATGACCAAACTAGATAGCATATTCAAAAGCAGAGATATTACTTTGCCCACTAAGGTCCGTCTAGTCAAGGCTATGGTTTTTCCAGTAGTAAAGTATGGATGTGAGAGTTGGACTGTGAAGAAGCCTGAGCGCCAAAGAATTGATGCTTTTGAACTGTGGTGTTGGGGAAGACTCTTGAGAGTCCCTTGGACTGCAAGGAGATCCAACCAGTCCATTCTGAAGGAGATCAGCCCTGGGACTTCTTTGGAAGGAATGATGCTGAAGATGAAATTCCAGTACTTTGGCCACCTCATGGGAAGAGCTGACTCATTGGAAAAGACTCTGATGCTGCGAGGGATTGGGGGCAGGAGGAAAAGGGGACGACAGAGGATGAGATGGCTGGATGGCATCACTGACTCGATGGACGTGAGTCTGAGTGAACTCCGGGAGTTGGTGATGGACAGGGAGGCCTGGCGTGCTGCAATTCATGGGGTCACAAAGAGTTGGACACGACTGAGTGACTGAACTGAACTGAAGGTGACTCACTAATGCTGTACCCAGATATACAATGGCTCTTATCATAAGTTCCTTCCTAGATATCTACTATTTTATTTTTCCAGGTATTTCAATTTTATTCCTATCCTCATTGATTAGAGATTTGAAGTTCTTTCCCTGATTATCTTCACATGTTTTCAAACAGCTATATGACTCTAACATTGACAGATATACAGATTTTATACCCTTCTAATTCTGAGATTATTCATTTAAATCAGCAAACATTTTATCATCTGTAGCCCATCATTTCCATAATACAGGAAAGACAGAGAGAGAGGATTTGGTGGGAAAAGAACTGGTCTAAGAAATAAATTGTGTATTACCTGAAGTTCTATAGTTCTTGTATTTTTTTTCCTTGTGTATTTCTTTTTTTTAAGTTTATTTATTTATTTTTTTTTCTTTTTTTTTCCATCTCAGGTGTACATGAGTTCCCAATCTTGAACCGCCCCCCCTCTCCCCACCTCTCACCCCATATCAACTCTCTGGATCATCCCTGTGCACCACTCCCAAGCATCCTGTATCCTGTATTGAACATACACTGCGATTCATTTCTTACATGATAGTATACATGTTTCAGTGCCATTCTCCCAAATCTTCCCACCCTCTCCCTCTCCCTCAAAAGTCCATTCTATACATCTGTGTCTCTTTTGCTGTCTCACATACAGGGTTATCATTACCATGTTTCTAAATTCCATATATATGAGTTGGTATACTGTATTGGTGCTTTTCTTTATGGCTAACTTCATTCTGTATAATTGGCTCCAGTTTCATCCATCTCATTAGAACTGATTCAAATGTATTCTTTTTAATGGCTGAGTAATACTCCATCGTGTATATATACCACAGCTTTCTTATCCATTCATCTGTTGATGGACATCTAGGTTGTTTCCACATCCCAGCTATTATAAACAGTGCTGCAATGAACATTAGGGTACATGTATCTTTTTCAATTCTGGTTTCCTTGGTGTGTATGCCCAGCAGTGGGACTGCTGGGTCATATGGCAGTTCTATTTGCAATTTTTTAAGGAATCTCCACACTGTTTTCCATAGTGGCTGTACTAGTTTGCATTCCCACCAACAGTGTAAGAGGGTTCCCTTGTCTCCACACCCTCTCCAGCATTTATTGCTTGCAGACTTTTGGATTGCAGCCATTCTGATTGGTGTGAAATGGTATCACATTATGGTCTTGATTTGCATTTCCCTGATAATAAGTGAAGTTGAGCATCTTTTCATGTGTTTGTTAGCCATCCATACGTCTTCTTTGGAGAAATGTCTATTTAGTTCTTTGGCCCATTTTTTGATTGGGTCGTTTATTTTTCTGGAATTGAGCTGCGTAAGTTGGTTGTATATTTTTGAGATTAGTGGTTTGTCAGTTGTTTCATTTGCTATTATTTTCTCCCATTTAGAAGGCTGTCTTTTCACCTTGCTTAGAGTTTCCTTTGTTGTGCAGAAGCTTTTAATTTTAATTAGATCCCATTTGCTTATTTTTGCTTCTATTTCCAGTATTCTGGGAGGTGGATCATATAGGATCCTGCTGTGATTTCTATCAGAGAGTGTTTTGCCTATGTTCTCCTCTAGGAGTTTTATAGTTTCTGTTCTTATGTTTAGGTCTTTAATCCATTTTGAGTTTATTTTTGTGTGTGGTGTTAGAAAGTGATCTAGTTTCATTCTTTTACAAGTAGTTGACCAGTTTTCCCAGCACCACTTGTTAAAGAGATTGTCTTTACTCCGTTGTATATTCTTACCTCCCTTGTCGAAGATAAGGTGTCCATAGGTGTGTGGATTTATCTCTGGGCTTTCTATTTTGTTCCATTAGTTCTTGTATTTTAACAAAAATTTGTGAAAATGGGGAGAGCTGGGAAAAATGTGACTGCTAATTAAGAGAAAAATAGAAAACAGAAGCAGCTTCATGGATAATCCAGCAAATGGATTTAAAAGTCAAATGCTTTAAAATAATTATAACTAACATATTTTTTAAATAGATAAAAGATACATAAAAGAGATGAAAATAAAATTTCAATAAAGAATTGAAATGTACATGTAAAAACAGAAACAAATGGATATCCTACAACTGAAAAATCCAGAATCTAAAATTAAGACCTCAATGGAGAGGTTTAAAGAGAAAATAAATAAGAGAAAATTGAATTAGTAAACATACAACAGAGTGTAACAATATATTTCAAGTGAGACACAGAAAAAGCTGGAAGGAACTAAACCTAAGAAATATGAATTAAGATTCAGTTGAATGGTCTAACATATATATAATTGGAGTTCCAGAAGACAAAAACAATGATGATGACATGGAAAAAATATTTGAAGAAATATACATGGAGAATTTTTCAAAATTGATGGAAGATATTTTGTCAATCTATGAATCTAGAATTTCAAGCAAACCGTATGAATATGACAGTCAAATTGCTAAAGCTTATGGAAAATGAAAAAAGGGAAAAAAAAGAGCAAAAAGAAATAATAACCTCAAAGAGTAATAATGAGCAATAACTGATTTTCAAGGAAAGCCTACAAAAGTGGACTATTAGTGTTAAAATGTCAAAAGAATGAAAGATAAATTACTAACCTCAAATGCTACAGCCAGTAAAAATATTCCTCAAAAATTAAAGTAAAATAAATAAATGTATATGTAAACTAAAGCTCAGGGAATTCATTACCAAGATCTGTAGCAGAAGAAATATTAAGCAAAGTGTATTTATACTTTGTTATTATGAGCAAAATATATATTTTATATATGTAGTACATACAAAGTATAGATAAGCAAAAATTATATATATATACATAATTAAATAATATATATTATAATATATAAGCAAAACATATTAATACAAAGGCTGAAGGTACATGAACCCAGAAGGAAGCCCAAAACTTCAAGATGGTTATGGCTAGCAAGTGAGCAAGAGATGTGACTACAGAAGACTGGTCGGAGTTGCAAAGTTGCTGATTTTGAAGAGGAAGGAAAAGGCTATAAATGAAAAATCTGGGAAACCTTTAGAATCCAGAAAAGGCAGAGAGACAGAAACAGATTTTCCCTTGGATACTTGTGAAAGGAATACAGTTGATGTCTTCATTTAAGCCCAGTTGGATCATGCCGGACTGTTAACCATCAAAATTGCATAATAATAAATGAATGTGTTTTTTAAACGAGTAATTTAGAGTAATAGTAGAAAACAAATAAAGAAATGCAAATTAAAAATATAGTAAAATGCTATTACCCTCCAGAAGTGCTAAAGCCATGTTTTGGCAGGAGTGTTGTACAACTAAAACTGTCTCATTGCTGGTTCCAGTATAAAAATGGTATATGTACTATTGAGAAGTCTGGTATTTTTCTGTTAAAGATAAAGTATACCCAAGTTATGATGTCACAATTTCATTTGAGTATATCAATGAAAAATATGTAGCTACAAAAGTAATATATCCACAAAAATATGCATATTGTCACTCATTTACAATAGCCAAACCATTGAAAGCACATCAACAGAGAGGTTTGGATAAAAGTTGAACTATACACATAAAATGCAACACTACATAGTGGTTACAAAGAATAAGCTACTCATGTACACAGTAATCGGAGGAGGCAATGGCACCTCACTCCAGTACTCTTGCCTGGAAAACCCCATGGGCAGAGGAGCCTGGTGGGCTGCAGTCCATGGGGTCGCTACGAGTCGGACACGACTGAGCAACTTCATTTTCACTTTTCACTTTCATGTATTGGAGAAGGAAATGGCAACCCACTCCAGTGTTCTTGCCTGGAGAATCCCATGGACAGAGGAGCCTGGTGGGCTGCCATCTATCGAGTCGCACAGAGTCGGACACGACTGAAGCGACTTAGCAGCAGCAGCAGCAGTACACAATTATATCTTTCTCTTTATATAAATGTGTAAATATGTACAAGTGTGTGTGCATGTGAGTATGCTTATGTGTGTGTATAAAATCAAGGTGAAAACCTGATCAGAACACTTGATGCATGTTTATGTATTTTCAGTTCAGTTCAGTTGCTCCGTCATGTCCGACTCTTTGCGACCCCATGGACTGCAGTAAACCAGACCCCCTGTTCATCACCAACTCCAGGAGCTTACTCAAACTCATGTCCGTAGAGTCGGTGATGCCATCCAACAGTCTCATCCTCTGTTGTCCCCTTCTCCTTCCACCTTCAATCTGAGCATTATGGCCTTTTCCAATTGAGTCAGTTCTTCACATCAGTGGCCAAAGTATTGGAGTTTCAGCTTCAGCATCAGTCATTCCAATGATATTCATGACTAATTTCCTTTAAGATGGACTGGTTGGACCTTCTTGTTATCTAAGGGACTCACAAGAGTCTTCTCCAACACCACAGTTAAAAGCATTGATTCTTCACTGTTCAGCTTTCTTTATAGTTCAACTCTCACAACCATACATGAATACTGGAAAATCCATAGCTTTGACTAGATGGACTTCTGTTGGCAAAATAATGTCTCTGCTTTTTGATATGCTGTCAAGATTGGTCATACCTTTTCTGTGAAGGAGCAAGCGTCTTTAAATTTCATGACTGCAGCCACCATCAGCAGTGATTTTGGAGCTAAAAAAAATAAAATCTATCACTGTTTCCATTGTTTCCTCACCTATTTGCCATCTTTTTTTTTAAATGGCACTCCTTTATTGAATGATTGCTGTTTGTTTCCAATGTGAACCATTCAATACAACAGTAATCCAAGTCAACGCCCCAACCAGTAACGCTGAAGCTGAAGTTGAACGGTTCCATGAAGACCTACAAGACCTTCTAGAACTAACACCCAAAAAAGATGTCCTTTCCATTATAGGGGACTGGAATGCAAAAAATAAACACCTGGAGTAACAGGCAAATTTGGCCTTGGGAGTACAGAATGAAGCAGGGCAAAGGCTAATAGAATTCTGCTAAAAGAATGCATTGGTCATAGCAAACACCTTCTTCCAACAATACAAGAGAAGACTCTACACATGGACATCACCAGGTGGTCAACACCAAAATCAGACTGATTATATTCTTTGCAGCCAAAGATGGAGAAGCTCTATGCAGTCAGCAAAAACAAGACTGGGAGCTGACTGGCTCAGATCATGAATTCTTTATTGCCAAATTCAGACTGAAATTGAAGAAAGTAGGGAAAACTACTAGACCATTCACGTATGAGCTAGATCAAATCCCTTATGACTATACAGTGGAAGTGAGAAATAGATTTAAGGGACTAGATCTGATAGAGAGAGTGCCTGATGAACTATGGATGGAAGTTCGTGAGATTGTACAAGAGACAGGAAACAAAACCATCCCCAAGAAACAGAAATGCAAAAAAGCAAAATGGCTGTCTGGGGAGGCCTTACAGATACATGCAAAAAGAAGAGAAGAGGAAAGCAAAGGAGAAAAGGACAGATATAAACATCTGAATGCAGAGTTCCAAAGAATAGCAAGGAGAGATAAGAAAGCCTTCCTCAGTGATCAATGCAAAGAAATAGAGGAAAAGAACAAAATGGGAAAGACTAGAGATCTCTTCAAGAAAATGAGAGGTACGAAGGGAACATTTCATGCAAAGATGGGTTCGATAAAGGATAGAAATGGTAGGGACCTAACAGAAGCAGAAGATATTAAGAGGTGGAAAGAATACACAGAAGAACTGTACAAAAAAGAGCTTCACGACCCAGATAATCATGATGGTGTGATCACTCACACTCACCTAGAGCCAGACATCCTGGAATGTGATCTCAAGTGGGCCTTAGAAAGCATCACTATGAACAAAGACAGTGGAGGTGATGGAATTCCAGTTGAACTATTTCAAATCCTGGAAGATGATGCTGTGAAAGTGCTTCACTCAATATGCCAGCAAATTTGGAAGACTCAGCAGTGGCCAAAGGACTAGAAAAGGTCAGTGTTCTTTCCAATCCCCAAAAAAGGCAAGGCCAAAGAATGCTCAAACTACCACACAATTGCACTCATCTCACATGCTAGTAAATTAATGCTCAAAATTCTCCAAGCCAGGCTTCAGCAATATGTGAACCGTGAACTTCCAGATGTTCAAGCTGGCTTTAGAAAAGGCAGAGGAACCAGAGATCAAATTGCCAACATCCNTGAAGCTGAAACTCTAATACTTTGGCCACCTGATGCGAAGAGCTGACTCATTTGAAAAGACCCTGATGCAGGGAAAGATTGGTGCAGGAAGTGAAGGGGACAACATAGGATGAGATGGTTGCCTGGCATCAATGGACATAGGTTTTGGGTGGACTCCGGTAGTTGATGACAGACAGGGAGGCCTGGTGTGCTGAGTGCAGTTGCAAAGAGTCAGACACGACTGAGTGACTGAACTGAACTGAACATGCTACCTCAATAATACAGGAATTTCTTAATAATTTGTCTTTTCCTCTTCACTGGAAGCATCTTTAAGGTAGGGCCCTCATCTTCATTTTGCTTTTGGAGCCTCAGTTATTCAAACAGGGCCTGGCACAGAGAATTCAATAAAATATTAGTTGGTTTAAACCTTCGGGTATTATTATCTCCACTTTGTACTCTCTAGCAGAAGTTACGTAGTTTGCTTGAGTTCTCCAAGTAGCCTTTGGACTACAAGCTATGCTTCCCAGGTCACTTACTGAGCAACTATTACATCCTTCTAAAGACATCTTTCTAGTTCTTCTAGAGCTTAGAGTGTTAGCATATATAGAAGAATAAGACAAATTTCCTGTCCTGTGGAGGTTGCATAAGCAACAAGCAGATAAATATGTATAACACAAAATGTCCATCATCATATGTTATACCAGGGCAATAAAGGGTGTACCATTACAAATAGGGTGACCAGGGAAGTGATGGGACATAGTACTGTATAACTGTAACTAAACCACTCACTTAGCAGTCCCTGTAACCATGTTAACTAGTTAATCATTTATTAATATTTTGCAATTGGGTCCAAAACATAAGGATTCTGTTTAAGAGCTTCAGTTTACCTTAAGGCATATGCCAGAATAAATCATTTTTTGTGGACCTCAGTGATAAAAATCCAAATCTACATGAATAAAAGTTAAAAGTGGTGACTAAGGAACATTACAAAAATACTACTTACATTTTTCAAATAATTAATATAGCATTTTTATATAAAGTAAGTGGTGAACTAATTTTAAATCTACCAAATGTGTATACACACGGGAACTACTATAGTGAAGATATTGAAAGAGAAGCAGTGACTTTTTGTGTACCACTAACTGTACACTACAAAAAAATGACCTACAAAATGTGCATAAAATTATTGACCCTAAAGTTGAAAAAGATCTCAAAGATCAACTAGCAAGACCTTGTGAAGATCTAAAAGATTTAGCAACCTACTCAAGGTGACAAGCAGCTAATTAGTTGGTGATCATTGACGGGGGAGGGGCAGAGCCCCCAAATCTCCTCCCTTTTATTGTAGTGTCTTAAAAGAAGCATCATTCAACACCAGCCATATAAGCTGGCATGAAATTTTAGTTGGTAATACCATGAAAATTATTGCAAAAGGCTAGGGAAAATGTAGTCCTAAAGGTTTTTGCTTCATTTTGTTGCAGTGTATTTTTATATTTTGGTTTTTGGTTGAATGAATACGAGAAATCCTATTTCTCCTGTTCAAGGACACACTCTTCAGGTAGGGCCTGCTTTAGACTCACATCCTTTCTTCTTCCTTGCATTGTTCAAATTCAATTCAGCATCTCCTCGTGCTTAAGCAGCCTACTTGTCAACATAGCTCAGTGCTATACTGAAAAAATGCTAATGCATATTACTCAAGGAGAAACAGTACTTTTATTGTTTTTAGGAATCAGACAAATCTTTTATAAGTAGGACTCTAGTTTTTATTTTGTAAAAAGCAAACATTTTAGGAGTTACAATGAAAATAGACTCTAACCTTGGGTGTTAAACAATGTTTCCATGGACATTTTATTGTACTTCTACGTGGAATTTCTCCAACCAAAATAATTTATTGTGTAGCACGTTTTGAGAAACTTTAATATACAAATGCCAAAAAATAAGCCTTCAGTTATTTAAAATATTAGATATTATTCATGAAAATACAGAATCTCATAAATCGGCTGCTAAGTAGGTCCTAAAAATAGTCCCTAGTGTTGCTTTGGCAGTGTATTTGCAGGCTATGGAACATTTCTTTTCCATCTACTTTAACCGAAAACTCAGGGATCCGTTTTTCTGTGAGTGAATGGAGTTGCTCAACGCTGCTGGGGTCTGAAGGGAAGGAGTTTCAGACAGAACGGCTGAGCCAGCCGCAGCTGCTCCCCTCCACTGGCTCCATCTCCGAGTGTCACATGTCAGGGTCTTGAGCAAATAATGCACTATTGTCCATCCTTACAAAACTGAGGGTCTGGCCTTGGGAAGTAGCGGGGCATTCGAGCTTAAGGAATTGTACTCCCTCACACCGCATGCTATATTCAATGCCTCACTGATGAACTTCAGGGAGGAGAAGGCAAAAACAGCCAAATCCTTCCTAAAAGTCCACCCATGAGCTGTGTTGGCACTTTCTTTGCTATTTGGCATAACACCTTTTTTTAAAAAACATCATGGTAGGTAACTTATAAACATCTTGGCTTAATTGGTTTGATTAAGCAACTTTTCTAATATTTAACAAGTGCAATCTTAAAGAATGATACAAACTAACAACTTCATTCCTGCAACTTCTCTTGTCTAGTTCACTGTTTCACACATAGTTACCACCAAATGGATTAGCTGGAGTATGACTTCTATTCTTTTAAGACTGGAATGTTAGTTCTTGATAATTTAGCAAACAGACCTTATCACTGTGACTTAAAAATTCTCTGTAACTATATGACAGGAACTCCTGCTTACTGGCTATATGGTTTTAGAAGTGTGTGCTACAATTTTCTTTTGTTTTCAGAAGCTCATGCAAAATTTGATATTCACAGCTGCTAGGCATCAATTTGGTTGAGAAACAATCTCACCACGAAAAAACAAAAGTGACTGATTCTAGATTATTGCCAGATCATGCATTGTAGTCCTGGATAGGATTCAAGTTTAAGTGCTACAAAAGTAACTATGACCCAGGTGGGCTATAAAGTTTCTGTAAACCACACCAGACTCCTTGTCTGCTGATAATGCTTGATAATATCTAGGAATTCCTAAGAGTGGAGTTAAGTGTGGTAGCTACAATTTTTTTTTCTCCTCATAATGACTATACTGAAGCAGACAACTGATAAGAGGAATTACAAGATTGAAACTAATACATGTTTGTTTGCTGAGAAATTCAATCACAATTCCTATTTACAATATAAATAAAATTGAGATGCCATTCCAACATGAAACCTATATATAAACCTACATATAACCTTTTCTACAAACTGATTTGGACTAAGTTAAGAAATCATATAAGTAGAGAGCCCTGAATACAAAGCCAGAACATCATTTAGAAAGCATCTTTATTATTATTATTAATTGCATCTCTTTAAATACCACTTATTGAGTATTTAGTTAACATTTTAAAAGAGGAACAATTATATGGGAAAATCATCCTATCCTCATCAAAAGGTAGAAAGTTACAATGGCAAACAACAAAAAGAGAGAAAAAGTATTTATTGCACTCTTTCATAAATGATAGGAATTCTTGTCAGTAACTCTTTAAGACTTAGGTCCAGCTTAGTGATTAGTCATCCCTGTCCAACCATATATGTGGTGTGTTTGTTGTTCAAAAGATTTATTGCTTTAAGATAGACTTGCTTAAACTAATCAATATAATTGAAAACATCAACACTGTTAGAATTTTAAAATGAGCATTAATTTAAATCAAATTGTTTCTGAAAAGATTTCTACATAAACATTATTTCATTTTTGTTCAGTATATGTCCTCTGTCCTTAGGAGGAGAGATGCACTTCATTTTCTGTCCTGTTGTTACACAGAGATCTCCGAGCACTATCATTACCGTTTTCCACATGCTTATGGACTTTACCTACAGGTGTTTCTTGTGTTTTCACTCCCCACCACCATTCTAGGAATGCATGATAACAGTTATATTTCAATATGAGTTTGTACCTGTGTACTTCGACCTCTGTCATGCAAGGTTTCTGTTATAGCAAAACAAACATTTTCTGACTCTCTGTGTGGCTTTTCTTCAGCCATCTGTCTACCAAATATAGGAATGATAAAAATATTCAGAATAAGAAATATTCAGAAACAGAATCTAGACTCTCAAACTCTGCTATGTGTTGCCCCTTGCTTTAAAGTCAGAGTGATATTTCAAATAAATAAAATAAAATGAAAGAGTTCAAGGTTGGAGGAATAAGAAATTAGGAGAAGTTGCTATGTGCTATAACCAAGTCAATTTCCTTAGATGAATCTTACATGATTTATATGCAAAATGAGGAAGAGGAAATGATGGCCTCTAAAGTCTTTTCAAGTCTAGGATGTTGGAATATCATTAATTAAACAAACATCTTTATTTTTATACAGTATTATCATGAGTTAAAGAATTTAAAGATAAACAGGATTTGGTCATGCCTTTGCCAGGCTTCGGGCTTCTCTGGTGGCTCAGATGGTTATGAATTTGTGTGCAATGCAGGAGACCCAGATTTGACCCCTGGGTCAGGAAGATCCCATGAGGAAGGGAATGGCTACCCACTTCGGTATTCTCTCATATATACTGATTATATATAGAGATTATATAGAGAGATATATGGATGTAGGTATGGATGATATAGATTTCTATCTTGTTTTGCCTTTTATCTGCTAGGTTTCTATTAAATATCCATTCTTTCTTTTACTAATTAACAAGAGACATGATTGTACTCAGGTTTGCAATGTGTCTTGTTAAAATTCTTAATTCCTGAAGTCTCCTTGCTTCTAAGGATAGTTGTATGACATGATTCTGAGCAGTAAGATTTAAGATGAAGTCAGCCAAATGGACTTTCTTTACAGAAAATCATTTTTCATATTGAAAAGCGACAAAACTAGCAAACGTTACCTTTGCAATCACTTTTCATTTGGGGTATGGAGTTGATGTTTGCAGATGAAGCAGCCCCCTTGCACCCATGAACACCGAGGGAGGCAGAATGAGTGGTATTGCCATTTGGATGGCTGTCCTCTGCTGAGCTGTGGTCTCACAGTTGTGTCCAACTCTGCAACCCCATGGACTGTAGCCAATCAGGATCCTCTGTCCAAGGGAATACTTCAGGCAAGAATACTGGAGTGGGTTGCCATGCCCTCCTCCAGGGGATCTTCCCAACCCAGGGATTGAGCCCAGGTCTCCTGCATTCCAGGTAGATTCTTTACCATCTGAGCTACCAGGGAAGCCCAGATGGCTGTCCAGCCCTGGGCTACCTACAACTTGGACGTCTTCTATGAAAATTAAACTTACAAATGGTTTCTATATTACCAATTTCTGATGTTTGCAGCCCAAGGAAACCTAACTGATAAACCTGTTATACTTCTCAAACAGAAGTAGTTCACATTCTGTGTATAGCACCATCGGTTCAGTTCAGTTTAGTTCAGTTGAGTCGCTCATTTGTGCCCGACTCTTTGCAACCCCATAGACTGCAGCACGCCAGGCCTCCCTGTCCATCACCAACTCCCGGAGTTTACTCAAACTCATGTCCATTGAGTCGGTGACAACATTCAACCATCTCATCCTCTGTCATCCCCTTCTCCTCTCACCTTCAATCTTTCCCAGCATCAGGGTCTTTTCAAATGAGTCAGTTCATATTAGGTATCAATAGATTCTTTAGAAAAACTTAAAATCTAAACATACACACACAATTTTTATGCTTTAACTAAATTAATAGCTTTCTTATCTCTCTAGAATTTATCTTCATGCTGCTGCTCTTATTTCTCATATTTTTCTTTCATTCAATATTCATTAGAATTTCTAATTATTTCACAAAAAACTTCATTAGAAGACTGTTATTTTATTTATATGTTTGTCAAACACTATGCCTATCTCCTCTAGGAACAGATGGCTGCAAATTTCCTATACTTTGTTATGTATCCCTTTCTTGTATACCTCACAAACTCATTTGATTTGTTTATCATCTCAGTGTATGCTCTATACTAATCAAAGAATTATTCATATTTTTTAAAATTTTTATTTCGTTGTGCTTTATTTCTAACCTTTATAATCCTTGGATTTTATTTTTCTATATTGCTATTTCTTTCCTGTATAATTGTCACCTGTGTTTTCACTTTCCTTTGAAATTATCTCTCTATGACTCTGATCGTCTACATATACAGCCACATTTTTCAATTTGACATTCTGGACTACCTTTACTATGTATATTGTGTTTTAAGACAATAGATGAACAGGACAGGACGTATATGAACATTCTCCATGGTTTATATGCTGAGGGAGAGGGTTCTTGCTCATTAAAGACCTTTGGTGGGTAGCACATGACTTAAAAGGATTTTTGTGGTTTTCTATCTTGGAACTATTCTTTAAAAATGTTGATAAGGAAGACGGGATTATCTAAGATATATACCCCTAATAGCTTAGAAATTCTGTCAAATGTTAGGATATATATCCTGAGAACAATTATAAAACTCATTAAAATTTATTAGTATATTCCAAAGTACAGCTAGTGATACAAATCAAGTTTAGTCTAAATGAAAGTCACTCAGTCATGTTTGGAATTCTCCAGGCCAGAATACTGGAGTGGGTAGCCTTTCCCTTCTCCAGCGGATCTTTCTAATCCAGGGATCGAACCCGGGTCTCCTGCATTGTAGGTTTCTTTACCAGTTGAGCCACCAGGGAAGCCCACGAATACCGGAGTGGGTAGCCTATCCCTGCTTCAGCGGATCTTCCCAACCAGGAATTGAACCAGGTCTCTTGCATTTCAGGTAGACTCTTTACCAACTGAGCTACCAGAGAAGGAAACAACAATTTAGAGTTATTAGAAATTATTTTATAGTGTATACACAATTACCCTTTAAGTTAACAAAATGTTTTCACACCTATCTTCCAGGTGCTATGCAAACTCTACATGACAGACGGTGAGAAGAACAGATGAAATCTCTGTCTTCACGGTATGTAGATTTAGATGGAGTACATAAGCTAAAATGCTGTGACTGGTCTAATTCAAGGATCGGCCAACTTCAGCTCACCTTCCAAGTTAGACCTGCTAACTGGTTTTTGGTAAGTGAATTGTATTTACGAAACACAGCCATGCCCTTTAATTTGCATACTGTCTCTCTGACTGTTTTCATGATAGAATAGCAGAGCTGACTATTTAGGACAGAGACCTTCTGACTCATAAAGCTAAAAATGCTCACTACCTCATTCTTATAGAAAAAGCTTGTAGACAGCTAATCTAATTGTTCATTCAGTAACCAAATAACAGTAACTGGTTATTTTAGTCAGTGGTTTAAAACACAATCTGCATGTGTAAACTCAATGACCAGTGAAGGCTTAGTTATCAAAATGTCACATTAGCTTGTTCAACAGCCTTTATTCAATGCAACCATTCCTGTATTATTTGCTCATAACTCTCTCCCAAATACACAATATCATAAATCCAAGGATCGATAATTTATCTTACCAATTTTATGACCCTTCCATTGAGGTACAGATACAGTGCCATAATTAACGTAACAGTTTGTACATTAAATATCCTGGAGAAATATCCAACAAGGTTACCACGTCAATAGAGCACCTTAGAGGAATTCATTTCTCCTAGAACTCGCAATGACTTTGGGATGTTTTATCTGTAAAGATAAGAGTACTCAGGGATCTATTTTTGGTTGAGCAAACTTGCTGATGTTTATGGGACCTTACAGAAACTAGTTGTAAAATATGATTGACAGGACAACAACCATTTTATGGAATAAACTCTAAACTCCTTTGCTTTCTCAGGAAGTCTGCAGTCTAAAGCACATTCTTCTTCCTTCTCCTAGTAATTAGCTACTTAAATAGCACTAATAAAGCCTCCCAGATGTTCCATCAACTTCCTATCTAATTTTATGGCAGGATTTTTTTGATTAAAAATGAAGAGGGAATGATCAATTATTCCTTTGTTTTCAAAGGAATTTATGTTTCTAGCATTATTTAGTTGTATGTCACATTAGATTTCCAAAGAAGTAAACTTTGCAATTGATAGAAAACTTTCATGGAATTAAAAAATAGTTATCTCTATCATCATTAACTAACAGGTAAAAAAAAATATCCCTACCTCCAGATAATAAATTTGTAGTAGACCCTCTACTCCTTCAAAGAAAGAAATATCTGGTGAAATACTTTTGAATTATATTTACTGATACAAAAAGAAATGAACTTTCCGTAAATATTTTAGAATAGCTTGATATGGTCATATTTCTTTCTTTCATCATTTAGAGTACTGCTATTAACTACATTATTTAAGGGCCTATATTCTTTCTGTGTACAAGATAGTATATGTGAAAGCTATAGAATTACCCTGGGCTACAAAGGCACCATAAATATTAATGCAATGGGAATGGCAAAAGAAACAAGAGTAACTAACATTGACTGATTTCTAGGCAGGCTTCTAGGTCCCTAACCTCTGTCATTTCATATGGTGAAGATGATTTTATCTCCCCCACATCTTTACTCTGATATTTTAAGGATGAGAAAGAAATGGAGAGAATTGAGATTCAGAAAATGTAAATACCTGGGCTTCCCTGGTGGTCCAGGGGTTAAGAATACACTTTGCAATGCAGGGTGCTTGAGTTCAATTTCTAGTCGGGGAACTAAGAGTCCGCATGTAGCAGAGCAACTAAGCTCGTGAGCCACAACAACTGAATGCACACACCACAGATAGTCTGGGCACCACAATGAAAGATCCCACTTGCCGCAACTAAGACTTGACACAGCCAAATAAATAAATAATGTTTTTAAATATTTTTGGTTAGTAAATGGCAGAGCTAATGTTGCAACTTGTATTATTCTAAAAGCTGTATACTTCCTTCTACTGCATGATGTTACTCTAAATTAATTTAAAATATTTGAATGAACAGGTATCAGTACACTTGTATAATATGAAAAATAAATTTGGACAATGTTCATGCAAAGAGTGGGTGGTGACCTCATAATTGTATTTGCAGGCACATCTTTTCTGAATTATGTGGACATAACTCAGGTAGAATAGCAAATCCTCAAGGTTTCTGCTAGTTACAAAGATCTACAGTTTCTCAAAAAATTAAATTCACAATTGAAATTTAATAATTGAAGAAGTAGAATATTGGAATTTTGATTAAAAGTGAAAAATTTTTCGCTGTACAAATGTATACTGAACCTGTTTTCATGATAAAATGTGTATTATTTTTGCCAATATGTTAGTTACATTTTTTAAATTTTGGAAAAACTCTTCAGTAATACTTTTTCCTAGAATGGGTGAAAATAGGCAAGACTTGAACAACCCAATGTCATGTAGCTAATATTTGAAATTTGGGATTAGAGCCTGCCATTTATTTTTACTGGAAAAAAATGAAAAATCAGTGTGGATTTAAATCACACACTTATTTTACTAGGGCAAAGAATCCTCTTGCAATGCAGGAGACTCAAGAGGTGCAGGTTCAATTTTTGGGTCAGGAAGATTCCTGGAGGAGGACATGGCAACTCCCTCCAGTATTCTTGCCTGGAGAATGCCATGGACAGAGGAGCCTGATGGGTTACAGTCTATAGTGTTGCAAAAACTAAAGTGACTGAACACACGTGTTACCAAGTCCAGTATTAAGTTGTTGCTATCTAAAATATATTCTATTTTCAATTATATTCTCTGATATTTGGATTTTGAGGACATTTAATAATCCAGTTCTTTTTCTTATTCTATGATTTTCTTTCTAATTCTATGCTTTCTTATTCTATGCTTTTCAGTAAAAGACGATGTTATGTGTACTAAAGTAGAATGTATTAATAAGATAATGGTAATGTAAAACATTATTTCTTTGGCAAAATTATTATTAATAGTGGTTTCAAATTATTTTATCTTGAGAAACTCCTTTTATTAACAGTTTATAACAATAAAACTGTTTAGAAAATACTAGATTTCAATAGTTAAAAGTTAAAGCTATCTCATAAAATGAAGCAAGAAACAATTTTAATGAAAAGATGTTCACGAAAATGCAAATTAAGACAACAGATTTATCAGATGGTTACCATAAAAAAGTCTACAAATAACAAACGTCAGAGAGGATGTGAATAAAAGGGAACCTTTGTACGTTGTTGGTGGGAACATAAATTATCAGAACAGCCACTATAGAAAATAGTATGGAGGTCCCTCAGAAAAGGAAAAATAGAATTATTACATGAGTCAGCAATTCCCTTCCTGGATTTATACCTGGAAAAAAATGAAAACACTAACTCAAAAAGATACACATGCCCCAGTATTCATAACAGCACTGTACACAATGGCCAAGTGCCCATCATGGGATGATTGGATAAATAATTTGCTATATATATTATATACATACATGTATTGCTTTGCCATAAAAAAAATGAAATTCTGACATTTGCAGCAAAATGACTAGACCTAGAGATATCATGCTTAGTGAAATAAGTCAGAGGAAGGCAAATACTATATGATATAACTTACATGTATAATCAAAAAATAATATAAATTAATGTATATGCAAAATAGAAACAGACGCAGGGAGATAGAAAACAAATTAGTGGTTACCAAAGAGGAGAGGGAATGGGAGAAGGGCATGTTAGGAGTATGGGGTTAAAGGTACAAAGTACCATGCATAAAACAGATGAACAAGTCTATATTGCATAGCACAGGGAATCATAGCCATTATTTGTAATTACTTTTAATAGAGTATAGTCTATAACAATACTGAATCACTATGCTATATGCCTAAAACTAATATAATATTATAAATCAACTATATTTCACTGAAAAAATGGAAACAATTTTAGCAGCATTATCGCTGCTAATATTTATAAAGAGAAAGTTTATAAATGCAATTTGTCTTTGATACATGGTACTTAATGTTACAAATTATATATATTAGATTTTTTAAAAAAAACACATCATAACTAGATGAAACACAATTTCTACTTTGAGGCTATGAAAGTGCTTTTAACACAAAAATTTTACCTACACCAAGTAGGTACTGAATAAATAGTTTATTAAATAAATGAGAATGTAACAAGACAGAATGGGGAAACAAACAATACATGCTGAGACAGCAAATTTAATACAGACTGCAGGAAAGGCCTAGAAATGCATTTGAGGGAAATATATGGATCACTGTCTTGGTTTTACAGCACTGCATTTATTATCCACTCCTCCATCCTTTGAAGATTGAGGAGAAAGCCATTAAAAATGTGTAAAATATAATAAAACATATGAAAAAATAAAAATCTCTGTTTATCAATAACAAATGATGACCGTTTAAAGAGGCAATCTGCCTTGGTATCTGCATGAAATTGCTGAGTATTCCAAGAATTTAACACTCTGACAAACTCTCTACCTGAGATATTTCTCAAGGTCATGATCACAGTGAGAAACCTCCATGAGGCACAATCTCTCCCTCCTTCAAGAGCAGGCTTGTTCACACTTGCTGCAGAAGCAGTAAATCCCCCAAGTTGAGTGTCCTCCTGCTGTACTACAGTCCACTGCGTATGCAGGAATCTGTGAGACTGGGGGGCACGGGGAAACTGACACAACTGGGACACGCTGACCACTGCTCTAGCTGTGAGCAATAGTCTTTTGTCTCTGACCCAGGAGTTTTGTGTTTTCTGTCAGCATATATTAAACAGTAAAAGGTTAATTTTCTAGCAAGGAGGGTAAAATCTCAGATCTTGCACAATTCTGGACAATGATATCACTATCAGAATTTGTGAGGGTGTGTATATATGTAATTCTATACATATAACCTCATACACACTTACACACATGTACAATTATATTCCATATGTACTTTTTTAGTGGCCTTTTGAAGAAAATCTATAACATTAACATAATGCTAATGGCACACAATCTTGGGCATTTATTTACATTCTCAGTACCCTAGTTTCCTCAACTTACATTGAGAATACCACTGGTAGCTAATTCATAAAACTGTAATGAGTATTAAATGATGTATTGCATGTAATATTCTTACAGTCAATAACTGTTGGTAGTCAATACCTTTAACCATACTACTTTACCTTTGGTGGATCTTTTAGAATCCATTATTTTCCAAAGATATTTCATGGAAAATAGATCTATAATCCCTCTATAATTATTGAGGAATATTGATTTTGGGGAAAATAATGGCATGTGAGAAATAAAGGCTATATTTGGTAAAAATATAATGAAACATTTTAAATAAAAATTTCACATTTTGCTTTCATATTAAAAATCATTTTTATTTCAAATACCCTGATTTCACAAAATATAGTACACATAATTCTATTCTAAAATCATTTGCTTTTGAGATTATTCAGACAAGTGCATTTAAAGACTTTCCTACTTATGAAATATATTGAAAAGACAACAGTGGCCTCTAGTGATACAAAAGCTAAAATAACAGGATGGAAATCTAAACTATTGAAAGGAAAATGATTTGCTTAAATGGTGTCTAACTGATGAGAGATGAATATAGCCCATACTTCACAGAAAGTCCCCTCATTCAAAAAATAAATCTTTATACACTGATAAATTAATGTGCACACTTATTAATTCAAGCAGAAACTGGCATCTTCACATCTACTGTTTATGAGGGACTATCAGTTCAGTTCAGTTAGGTCACTCAGTTGTGTCCAACTCTGCGATCCCATGATTCGCAGCACACCAGGCCTCCCTGTCCATCACCAACTCCCGGAGTTCACCCAAACTGATGTCCATCCAGTCAGTGATGCCATCCAGCCATCTCATCCTCTGTTGTCCCCTTCTCCTCCTGCTGCCAATCCCTCCCAGCATCAGGGTCTCTTCCAGTGAGTCAACTCTTTGCATGAGGTTGCCAAAGTATTGGAGTTTCAGCTTTAGCATCAGTCCTTCCAATGAACACCCAGGACTAATCTCCTTTAGGATGGACTGGTTGGATCTCCTTGCAGTCCAAGGGACTCTCAAGAGTCTTCTCCAACACCATAGTTCAACAGCATCAATTCTTCTGCACTCAGTTTTCTTCACAGTCCAACTCTCACATCCATACATGACTACTGGAAAAACCATAGCCTTGACTAGATGGACCTTTGTTGGCAAAGTAATGTCTCTGCTTTTTAATGTGCTATCCAGTTTGGTCATAAATTTCCTTCCAAAGAGTAAGTGTCTTTTAATTTCATGGCTGCAATCACCATCTGCAGTGATTTTGAAGCCCAAAAATATAAAGTCTGACACTGTTTCCCCATCTATTTCCCATGAAGTGATGGGACCGGATGCCATGATGATTGTTTTCTGAATGTTGAGCTTTAAGCCAACTTTTTCACTCTCCTCTTTTGCTTTCATCAAGAGGCTTTTTAGTTCCTCTTCACTTTCTGCCATAGGGGTGGTGTCATCTGCATATCTGAGGTTATTGATATTTCTTCCGGCAATCTTGATTCCAGCTTGTGCTTCTAGATTCATACACAGACAAATTGTACATAATCACAAGACTACTATTTACTTGTCGAACACATTTGATTATAAAATAGCAGTTAGATCTTGCTTGTATATGCTAGTACTGCACTATTGTTTGGAAATTCAACTAAATTTATTAATACTCATTCAGAAAAAACTGTCACGGAGGGCAAATTATTAACTATATAATTTCTCATATAGATTTAAAGTTAAATAAATTTATTATTATTTTGTCTTTTGTAAACATGTATACATGTATCACACAGTTATATACACAAGAATCATATGTGTACATGCTGCATACCTATAGATATACACACATGTATCATATTGATACATACTCACGTATTGGCATAATTTTCTCTTAATAGATATAAATCACTTTATGACAGTAAAATATACTTTCAACTATTCTGAGTTATTCTCTACCTGATATTGAAAGAAGTTAATATTTACTCCTTCAGCAAGAGTTTCTAAAGGAAAAGAGATAAAAATCTATGGAGGAGAATGAATATTTGACATATATAGTCAGAAACTATACCAAAACAATAACTAAACAATAAATCATATTATCAGTATTTTTATTTTCCTTTTATCTATTTCAAAATTTATTTTCCACTCACTGTCCTTACAAAAAGAAATTCTTTTATTTTTTGTCATTCTTCTTTTTTAACTGTAAACTAAAATTTATTGCATCGTGTTCAGTTGCCCAGTCATGTCCGACTCTTTGTGACCTCATGGACCGTAGCATGCCAGGCCAGAGAATTCCATGCACAGAGGAGCCTGACTGGATACAGTCTATGGTTGCAGAGTCAGACACAGTGAGAAACCAGACACTGATTGCATCTACCCTCTAGCTAGACTTGAGAAGCTGTATAGCTTGAATTTCATTTTGATAATTGATATAATAAATATGTGCTGGAGACGCTCTTGGGACCACCACTATGCTAGGAGCTAAACAGGTAAATAAAAGATCAAACAGAATATGTTCAGTTCAATGGTCTTCAATCACCTGGAACATCTGAATACACAGACCACTGAGCGCCAACCCCTAGAGTTTCTGAGTCAAGAGGTGATGTGGCACAAAATCTTGCATTACTAACAAGTTTCAGAGAAATGCTGATTCTGCAGTTCTTGGAAAGACACTTCCAGAACAAGTGATTGAGTGTGTTTTACAGTTAGGATGTAGCAAGGAGACTGTAAATCTGGCACTAACCAAGACTTGGAGAAGTTAGGGAAGAATTCCCAGGGCCCCTGAACACTGAAATCTTGAAGAATGGTGAACAAAGCCAGGTGAAGCCAGGTAAATTCTACTGTTGTAGGAGTCCTATTGATAGCTGAGCTTTCATAGCTCATTAATCCAGGTCAAACCAAGTCTTCTACTGAGCTGGGAATTTTACTCATGTAAAAAGAATATTATTTATCCTGTTCTGACAACTGCAGTTTCAATGAGGTTGAAAGTATGCACGACAGACACAAACAGAAATCTGATCTCATAAGCTTTGGCTAAGCTAGGGTATTTTTGGTCTCAAAGAAAATTTAATACTCAATTTCTGAGAGTTGTAGTCCCAAAGGGCTAAACAGGACTTTTGGATAGAAATTTGACCTTAAAAGAGGAGGCTTTTATGTTTCCAATTATTTGCTGTTTCCTCAAACAAAAACAATGATCAAAATCATGTTACTAATGAATTAAGCCCACCATTTTCTTTTCATATGTTTGAGCAATACAATTGGAGAAGGGCATGACAACCCACCTCAGTATTCTTGCTGAAGAATCCCAGGGACAGAGGAGCCTGGAGGGCTGCAGTCCATGGGGTCACAAAAGAGTTGGACACAACTGAAGCGACTAAACAACATGTAGGACAGGACACGTTCAAGTCACTAAAACAGACAGGAACTGAACTTCCCTGATGGTCCAGTGGCTAAAATTCTGCACTTCTACTAGAAGAAGCATGAGTTCGATCCCGGGTTGGGGAACTAAGATCTCACATGCATCAAACTCCAAACCCTCCCTTGATTCTTTCTAGATTAATCAAGGTCAGTTACCTGCAAAATCCCCTCAAACCTTTCTCTGAATGCTCTTTTCCTTATCTGATATAACTGCCACCAGGCTCTCTTCAACTAAAATCCTCTCCATTGGTGTGTGTTGAAGGCATCCTTCTTAGTTCTCATGGTTGTTTCCAGACCCTTCTCCCTTATTCTTCCCTGAAACCATCACTGAAAAACTCTGTGATACAGGATTAAGATAGCAAGACTAGCCCTCATTGTTGTAGTCATCTACCAACTTTTGGCTTGTTTTCCCTCTTCATTAAAGATTTAGGATTTTATTTTGTTCCTGGTACATATCTACAGTCATAATTCAGGGAGCGAATAGCCTAATGCTTGGCCTGTCAGTTTCTGTCCTCTCCACTCCACAAACACCTCAGCCACATACTCTCTTATTCATAACCTAAACCTTGTCAGTTTTAATAGCTATAACCTCTACATGCTGTGCTGTGCTTAGTTGCTCAATCATGTCCGACTTTGTGACCCCATGGTCTATAGCCAACCAGGATCCTCTGTCCATGGAGATACTTCAGGCAAGAATACTCGAGTGGGTTGCCATGCCCTCCTCCAGGGGATCTTTCTAACCCAGGGATTGAACCCAAGTCTCCCATCTCCCACATTGCGGGCAGGTTCTTTACTGTCTGAGCCACCAGCAAAGCCCAGCTTCTCCATAGCCATGATCTTTAGCATTCTCAACTTCAACCATATCTTCTGCTTACTTTCCACAGTATCCTGACTCCAGTATTTTGTAAACCCCACTGGGGCTCTGAAACTGCCATCATTCATTCTTTCTTACTCCTTTCATATTCTCAAGTGTCCCTTACCCATTTTAAGTCTCATGATCAAGAATTACAATCACTGTCTTAGTTATGGGCTTCTCGGATGGCGCTAGTGGTAAAGAATCTGCCTGCTAATGCAAGAGATGAAAGAGAGGCAGGTTCAGTCCCCGGGTGGGGAAGATCCCCTGGAGGAGGGCATGGCAACCTACTCCAGGAGTCTTGCCTGGAGAATCCCATGGACAGAGGAGCCTGGCATGTTACAGTTCATAGGGTCATAAAGAACTGGACAGGTCTGAAGCACCTGAACATGCACATATGTCTTACTTATACCCCAATGCATGTTCTATTTACTTTGCGCCTGCACAGCTATGATGTTTGGAATAAAGAACACACACACGCTGACCTGTCCCACCTCAGATTTGTGACCACCAACCCAGATTGCCCCTTAATAATATGCTAATTGAGTTTTCCTAACTCATTCACTATCCTTCTCTTCTAAACAACCACGTCATATTTCTTCTCCATTTTTTACTTTCACTGAGTGATACTGGTTCCTGTTTTAGTGAAACTCTCCGAAGCTTCAGAAGAGACCACCAATCACCAAATCTATCTACCTTCATCTAGTCACATACACTTGCCATCTGTCTTGTTGCTAAAGAAGAACTTTTGACGTTCCAATTTACAGAAGAACTTCTTCCTCATGTGCACACTGCCCCATTAACTCTCACTACCATTCAAGAGCATTTCTCTTGCAGTTCCTGCTATCTCCTGCCTTATGAAGTTTTTCTTCTCTTTTGCATCTCTCCATTTTATGCCATGAATTCTCTCTTAAAAGAAGAAAACTAAATAAGACAAAAATAAATCTCTTAAATCCACTTCCTTCTTCAACAACCGTTTCAATTCTTTTGTTCCTTTTAATGATATTCTTTGAATTTAGTATTCCATGTTCACTTTTTTCAATCCCTCGCTGCCCCTTTTTCTTGGAATGCTTGAACCAGGCTTTCCTCATTGCCTTCCTCCAATAACCGCTCTTGTGAAACCCTGGGTGACCTCCACATGCCTAGCTCCTCATTCGATTCTCAGTCTGCACCTTACTTGATCTGTCAGCAGAATTTGATGTGGCCAGTTACTCTTTCTCCTTTGAAATACTCTCTTCTCTTGGTTTCTAAGACATCACTCCCCTCATGAACTTCTTTTCAATTCACTGGCTGTGTTTATCCTCTTATTCTATGAATAACTTATCTCCTTTGCCTGCTACTGTTGAAATGAATCATGCCTTAATCTTAGGCCCCTTTTCCCTTCTATCTACACTCAATTTTTTTGGCAATATCATCTTCTTTCTATATGTCAATGACTCCCAACTCTCTATCTTCTGAGTAAAACTGTTCCTTAAACTCAAGACCTAGGTATCCAATTGTTTACTCAACATCTTCACTTGAGTAGGCATCTCAAATGTAACATGTCAAATATTGAGGTCCAGATTCCCTCACCTTTAAGACCTAATTCTCTGTCAGTGTATATCTGTATATCCCATTTCACTTAAAGACAACTTATCTTATTCTTTTTTTTTTTTTTTTTTGTCTCATACCATGCGGCATGTGGATCCAACCAGGGATTGACCCCATGCTCCCTGCAGTGGAAGTATGGAGTCTTAACCACTGGCTTTCCCGAGAAGTCTCAACTCATCCCTTCATGTTGCTCAGTCAGAACTTTAAAGTTATTTTTGACCCCTGTCTTTGTATTTCTCTCATTCAACAAATACAGTGTATTGTTGCATACTAAATTTTATCTTGTTTTTTTATTGACCTGGAACTACAATAATGAACAAACTAGACAAAAATCTTGGTCTTACAGAGCATATATGTTAGTGAAAAAAGTCAGGAAATACAATAAAATCGTAAAATATAGCACTTTATGTGTTACTGAAAATATGGAGATTAAGTCTTAAGAACAGAAGAATAGAAGATGAAAACTTTTATAGGTAGAGTTTGAAATTTTAAACAGGACACCATGGTAGTCTTCATGAAGAAGGTGAGAGCTGAATAAAGATTTGAAAGATGTGAAAAATTGAGGCATGAAACCATTTAGGGAAAAATATTCCAGTCAGAAGAAATACAAAGTGCAAACGTTCTGAGTCAAGAGTGGGCCTCATATTTTCTTGAAAAGCAAAGAGGTTAGTGTGGCTTAAGCAGTGGGATCCCAAGGAAATGAGGGCAATAAAGTATCTGAGAACTAGATCATGTGGGGACTTACAGATCATTACAAAGATTTCAGTGTTTACAAAGTGAGATAGGAAACTACTGGAAGGTGTTGAGCAGAAAAAAAGATGTTACTTTTTTTTTTTTTTTTTTACACAGAATTACTGTCTCTTTGAGTAGAACATATATGAGGGCAAAGGTGTAATCAGAGAGATGAGCTTCACAGCTACTGAGATAATTTTAACCTTAGATAGCCCATTTTATTGAATTATAACAACTCTTTGAAGGGATATTATTTTTCAAGAATCCTGGTGAAGGAACATTCAAAATATGTAATAAAGAGTTAGTCCCAGGCACATGCTAAGAGTCTAAGTGTTGCCACTAGTCTACCACCTAACAGACCAATGCCATACAAACAAGGTAACGACCAATCCCTCTTGGCTGAATGTACAAAGGATGGCTTCCTTAATGAAAGATACTGAAGCTCTTATTCTATAATACTTCTTAAAATATTTTTCTTGCAGGTCCTTATAATATATGGTCAACATCAGTCCATTGTATAAAGTTGAGCTTCCAAAACAATTTGATAACTTTTGGAAGTTTAAATGTCCCATATAGGGACATTTATATGGGGACATTTATATGCTGAGAAATCTGTATGCAGAAGCAATAGTTAGAACTGGACATGAAAAACAGACTGGTTCTAAATTGGGAAAGGAGAATGTCAAGGCTGTATATTGTCATCCTGTTTATTTAACTTACATGCAGAGTACATCATGAGAAATGCTGGGCTGGATGAAACACAAGTTGGAATTAAGATTGCCAGGAAAAATATCAATAACCTCAGACATGCAGATGACACAACCCTTATGGCAGAAAGTGAAGAAGAACTAAAGAGTCTCTTGATGAAAGTGAAAGAAGAAAGGGAAAAGGCTGGCTTAAAATGCAACATTCAGAAAATGAAGATCCCATCATTTCATGGCAAATAGATGGGAAAACAATGGAAACAGTGGCAGACTTTATTTTTTTAGACTCCAAAATCACTACAGATGGTGACTGAAGCCATGAAATTAAAAGATGCTTGATCTTGAGAAGAAAAGTTATGACCAATCTAGACAGCNAAGGGAAAAGGCTGGCTTAAAATGCAACATTCAGAAAATGAAGATCCCATCATTTCATGGCAAATAGATGGGAAAACAATGGAAACAGTGGCAGACTTTATTTTTTTAGACTCCAAAATCACTACAGATGGTGACTGAAGCCATGAAATTAAAAGATGCTTGATCTTGAGAAGAAAAGTTATGACCAATCTAGACAGCATATTAAAAAGCAGAGACATTACTTTGCCAACAAAAGTCCATCTAGTCAAAGCTATGGTTTTTCCAGTAGTCATGTATGGATGTGAGAGTTGGACTATAAAGAAAGCTGAGCGCCAAAGAATTGATGCTTTTGAACTGTAGTGCTGAATAATACTCTTGAGAGTCCCTTGGACTGTAAGGAGATCCAGCCAGTCCATCCTAAAGGAAATCAGTCCTGAATATTCATTGGAAGGACTGATGCTGAAGCTGAAACTCCTATACTTTGATCACCTAATGGCAAGAACTGATTTATTGGAAAAGACCCCAATGTTGGGAAAGATTGAAGGCAAGAGGAGAAGGGGATGATAGAGGATGAGATTGCTGGTTGGCATCACTGACTGATGGACATGAGTTTGAGTAAGCTCCAGAAGTTGGTGATAGACAGGGAAGCCTGGCTTGCTGTAGTCCATGGGATCTCGAAGAGTCAGACATGACTGAGTGACTGAATTGACTGATATGTTAAAAAACTAATTCAATTCTAACATACAGTCAAGCATTTAGCAAAATTAATTTTTAATACTCATCAGTCACTTAACAGAATTGGGATCCTAAACTTAATAAGTTTTTAACAGTGTTTCATTAATTTGTATACTCTATATTCTTTTATACACACATCACTAAATGAGAATTTTCCCACACCGTGCAACATACACCATGATTTTAATGATTTTAGGGAGGGAGAATTGATTCTTTACAGGCTACAATTTCCTCAATCTAAGTGTCATTTCCATATTTAGTTAAAGGAACTTATTTTGTCAGCAAAAATAGATGAATATCCCTCCTACCTTTTAATTGCTCTCTTTGTAATTTTAATTAATTGAGTTAATGCATTTTTGCATCTAAATGATAATCACTGACTTTGTGAACTGCTTATCAGAGAATGAAGAGGCACTAACTACACTCGTTGCTACAAACTATCTATAAAAAGCCATTATTGCTACAAACCAAGCATGTGAGGTCAGAGTTTATGATACACTCAATAAGTCCACCTTATTTTTAAACCTTCTTATTACATTATGATGATTTAAAATTATATTACATAACTGTCTTTTGTGCAAACACTTCTATTCTTTTTCCCATGCTAACACAAATGTAGAGATGCAGATGTTCTTCCCCACACAAATGGGATATACTATTCATGTTAATCTGAAAAATTATCTTTGCCCTTTACGCAATGTATCAGAGTCATTTTTCCAGATCAACACTTATAAATCTAACATAGTATTGTAAATAGAAGCCGAACATTTTTCTATAGGTGTTCAGATAATTCTTTTCTGAAATTTAATTATAGGTTCTCAATAACTTATTTGCCAATTCCAAAATTAAATTTCTTTCTAATTCATGTGTTGAGAAACCTGACCTGAAGCAATATGAAGCTATTTATAATCTTTATTTAACCTAGTTAATTTGAATACTCATATATTTTGCTGAAGAAATATAAATGTGTTTCATTAAGAAGTGCTGCCCCAGCCCCCTAGTGGTATTAATAATATATAGAATATGCTTCATATTATTGCTATAAAAATCCGTAACCATCAGAATCTTAAACATGTTTTGCCCCAAGGGTTTTAGTTAATGGTTTGTACATTTGTATAAAGAACAATGCAATAAATATCTTTTGACCTATTCAATTAAAGGCTAGGCTTTTTGTTTTTATAAATTAGATCTCTAGAAGCAAAATTGCTGGCTCATAAAATATGCACTTCTTCAATTCTTACATGCCCTAAATCACTTTCAGAAAGGTTGCAATTTGTACTTTTATCAGTATGTGTTTTTATATTTTCAGAGATTTATAGGCAAAATATTTTGACAAATCTTTAATATAATAACTTCATATACTTGTTAATTTCTACACTGTTATTTACCATTGTGAATCTACCCTGCTATAAATCCCATGCACAACAGCTCATAAACAACCCTGACACCCCACAGGCAATTTAAAAGAGATATTTCAGACTGTAGGAAGCATAAAATCTCACCTGTTTTAGTAGTTATGTTATAGAGATATTTCTTCTGACCATTTCCAACATTTACTTATTATTTATTTTTAGGCCCTGGAATATCTTCCTTTCTATGCTATTATCTGTGAACTGTGAAACTAATAATTACTCTTCTTAACCTGATGTCTCTCTTCCCTCCTACTGCTCTCCCTCTTTCATTTCCATTTCATCTGGTGATTACTCTTCTTCCAAATGCACCCTAACTTTGAAGATCCCTATTCAGTTCCTCAGTGGTCTTCCTAGGTGAGCATTTTCACTTACTACGCTCTTTCTCTTCAGTAGCGTCTGATTCTTTGCAACCTCATGGGCTGGAGCCCACCAGGCTCCTCTATCTGTGGGATTTTCCCAGCAAGAATACGAGAGTGGGTTGCCATTTCCTCCTCCATTCACTTACTATAATTCAGAGCTAATAAGCACACATTTATTTAAATATTCTCCCTGTTTCACATACATATTACTATAGGATGTGCAATAGAATATAAATGCTATCTACACTATTAGGCCACATCATGGGCGTTTCATAGTCATCTTTCTCTCATCAGCTGCCTTCTAGAAACACCCATTTTTACATCTTAAATACACCAAGAGCCAGAACTGCCTGGCATTTAGTGAACTCAAAAATGTTTGTAAAATGCATATATGAAAAACAATAGTGCTTTACATTTCTAGAAAATATTTTCAGCAGCAATTCAACATTAAAACACAATTACAATAATTATTTGATAAGGGCAGAATATCATTTCAAAGAAGTTAAGCAGCTAGAAAAAAGGATATAAGATTCAAGTGTGACCAAATCAGGGATAAAATAAAATTGTCTAGTTTTAAATCTACCTCTAGTTCATCTTATGGATTTTTAACTGATAAGCCATTATTTTTATTCATGTTGATAAATTATACACTGATTTTTGTGTTACCATGTAGCTTAAATACATTGCAAAATAATTTAAAATACTAAGTACTGGGTAGACTGAGAGCGAACAATTCACATGAAACATTTAAAATTATTACATGTACTGTGTAAATAAAAATATATGAATACGAGCATGCATTCTAACTTCCACTTTTCATGACTTAAAACCATTCCACTGGAAATCAAAGGCAATGCAGAGTCCTCTGAGCTAGGAGATGTCGCCATCCATGTTTGCCTGCCTGTGTTGCACCTAATGACTATGTGGACACAAGTGGATGGATTTGACTTTTCAAAGAGAATATGTTTTATTGCATGCAGCATGAGCTTGCAAAGAAATGCTGCTTTATTTTTATGACTGGTACGTATGAATCATAATCAGTTCTTTGAATTTTTTCAAAGAGTTCAAAACCAATCCAAGGATACAGGCTTTCCTTATTTCATAATACTCCTGAAAGTGTGTGAGCAGCAGGCGCTGCTCTGCCTGTTTCTACATGTGGGGACGTGGCAGCCCACGCAGGAGCCAGCTGTTTCCTGCTCCTTCTCTACGTTGGCAGAAGAGAATTTTCCCACGCTGGTTTTCTTCAGATGACTCAGTAAATCTTTCAGTTCATCCATAAAGCTCTCTCACACCACCCCCTTTCCAGAGTGTGTAGAATGCACACCTGCGATGCATACATGTTAGGATTTGACTAAGAAGCTGAATATGGCTCTGTGCCTGGTTTGTATTGTACAGTCACAAAAGACGTCGAGCAAAAACCTTACTCTGCAGAGCTTTTACCTGCCTGGAGCATCACATAGCTACTGAGCTCACTGGAGTTCCAGAGAACTCTTTGGCCTTTTGAACTGACTTCCTCTCTGCTTTGTCTAGATTACCATTTCTCAGTGCATTTTTAGAGATATTGCTTATTAACCACCTTTTCAGTGGTCAAGGAACTATGGAGCTCCATAATCCCTTCTGAAAATCTAACATAAACTTACTTGAAGATAAAACCTAACCAGACTAGATATGAGGTTACGCGTGATCTTTATCCTATTTAATGCGATTATGCATTCCAGTCCCTGAAGAAATATGAATGTGTTGATTATGGCTGCCTCCCGGCCAAAAAAATAATAATAATAATAGGAAATTCTATAATACCATACACTATTACAGCATAATTTCTTTCCAAAATTAAAAGGAAATCCAAATTTCAAAATACATCTAGTCCCCTGAGTTTCAAGTATGGGAGTATAGGCCTATAAACACAGGATTGGGTGGATCTCCTGGGGCAGGAAATGGCAACCCACTACAATATTCTTGTCTGGAAAAGTCCATGGACAGAGGAGCCTGGTGGCCTATAGTCCAAGGAGTTGCAAAAGAGTCAGACATGCAACTATTAACTATGCATGCAACTATTAACTATTAAATAGCAACTATTATTCACATTTCATTCATACACTTTTTACTTTATGAATTTCTTCAGTTCAGTTCAGCTCAGTCGCTCAGTCGTGTCTAACTCTTTGTGACCCCATGAATCACAGCCTGCCAGGCCTCCTTGTCCATCACCAACTCCAGGAGTTCACTAAGATTCGCGTCCATTGAGTCAGTGATGCCATCCAGCCATCTCATCCTCTGTTGTCCCCTTCTCCTCCTGCCCCCAATCTCTCCCAGCATCAGAGTCTTTTCCAATGAGTCAACTCTTTGCATGAGGTGGCCAAAGTACTGGAGTTTCAGCTTCAGCATCATTCCTTTCAAAGAAATCCCAGGGCTGATCTCCTTTAGGATGGACTGGTTGGATCTCCTTGCAGTCCAAGGGACTCTCAAGAGTCTTCTCCAACACCATAGTTCAAAAGCATCAATTATTTGGCGCTCAGCCTTCTTCACCGTCCAACTCTCACATCCATACATGACCACTGGAAAAACCATAGCCTTGACTAGATGGACCTTTGTTGGCAAAGTAATGTCTCTGCTTTTCAATATGCTATCTAGGTTGGTCATAACTTTTCTTCCAAGGAGTAAGCGTCTTTTAATTTCATGGCTGCAGTCACCATCTGCAGTGATTTTGGAGCCCACAAAAATAAAGTCTGACACTGTTTCCACTGTTTCCCCATCTATTTCCCATGAAGTGATGGGACCNACCATAGCCTTGACTAGACGGACTTTAGTCGACAAAGTAATGTCTCTGCTTTTGAATATGCTATCTAGGCTGGTCATAACTTTTCTTCCACTTCATATTATGGTGTTTCATAATGCATTTAACTTATGATCTACATGGGCAGTAGTTTTCAATTTTCACTACATCAAAAATTCTTCAGTTAATGAAGTTGATATTTGCACACACATTGGATATACAAATAGTAAGAATAAATCCCAAAGCAGAATTGCTGGGTAAAAGAATATATTCATTTTAAATTTTAATAGATATTTTCAAGTATTTCTCTACAGAGTTTTAACCAGCTCACATTCCCATTAATAAAACAGTAAATCTCCTGCCAATACTTTCACCCATTTCATTACTAAAAACTTTGTCAATCTAACTGGCAAAACAACAAAGTAGTTTTTGATTTAATATTAAAAGTATAAAGTTGGATGTCTTGTTTTTTTGCTTAAAAATCATTTTTTTTTCTTCTAAAACCTGGCCATGTCATTTATTAATGTTTCAATTGCGTTTAATAGATTTAAAGTTGCTTTCTATATCTTTTGCAGTTAGGTCTTCCTCATACATTTCCAAATATCTTCTCCTAGGTTGCCACTTGTCTTATTTACAGTATCATTTTAATACGTTTTTACGTATTTTATCAACATTTTATGGCTTTAAGATTTTTCTATCGTTCTCCTCATCTGAAATAACCTTTAATTTTTCAGAAGCAGCTCTTGGTTTTTCTGGAAATGCAGTCATATCTTTCCCAATTGTTGATCATTGTGCATCACCTTTACATTTAGAGACCCTGTGTTAAGGAAATATATCTTACTTAGGAATCTGTGACAACTTAGAATTATTACTGTCTTGTCCTGAGGTAGCAGAGTGAGTCTATATGGTGGCAAGTGCTATCTTTCTTAATGCCTCCTAATCTTGTGTTAAGAGGTCACTTATCCACAGAGAATAAGAGAAAGCACTTATCACAGAAGATTCATTCAGTTATTCTCTGGGTAAGATTCCTTGTGCTGTGTTGACAAAACACTTATTTGGGGCCACTCCTCTAGATATGGAAAAAGTTTATCCCTCTGAGACTAGAGAACTTTCACAAATATATCTTTCCTTCTGTAAGGAAACATGAGAAATAAAACCAGCAAAAATTTTCAGTTATGAAAAATATAGCATCAGAGAAAGCTCCAGGATTGCTGGTGGGCTTTATTATGTGGAGCCTGGGCAGGCCGGCAGAAGGATTAGGGGTAAAGTTTGGTCTGACTCTGATTTTCTCTCAATATGACAAGTTTGTCTGTGGAGGATTGGGTGGTATTGATGAAAACTGTCAGAATACTTATTAAAAGTCACCAGTCAAAACATTTAATATCTTTTCCCTTTGAGTTTTTACTAGACAATAGAACTGTATATGCCATTTCTTTGTTCTACTCATATACTAGTTCTAAACATACAACAGATGTCAAGGAATAATTATAGATTAGCTAGGGATGATTATGTTAATTGTTTAACACTCTCAGTATCTCATGTGTGTGTGTGTGTGTATACATTTATATACATATATATGTGTGAAGACATATCAGTATCAGTTCAGTCACTCAGTCATGTCTGACTCTTTGCAACCCAATGGACTGCAGCATCTGANTTATAGATTAGCTAGGGATGATTATGTTAATTGTTTAACACTCTCAGTATCTCATGTGTGTGTGTGTGTGTATACATTTATATACATATATATGTGTGAAGACATATCAGTATCAGTTCAGTCACTCAGTCATGTCTGACTCTTTGCAACCCAATGGACTGCAGCATCTGAGGCCTCCTTGTCCATCACCAACTCCCAGAGTTTACTCAAACTCATGTCCATTGAGTCAGTGATGCCATCCAGTCATCTCATCCTCTGTCGTCCCCTTCTCCTCCCACCTTCGATCTTTCCCAGCATTAAAGTCTTTTCCAACGAGTCAGTTCTTCGCAACAGGTAGCCAATGTATTGGAGTTTCAGCTTCAGCATCAGTTCTTCCAACAAATGTTCAGGACTGATTTCCTTTAGGATGGACTGGTTGGATCTCCTTGCAGTCCAAAGGAGTCACAAGAGTCTTCTCCAACATCACAGTTCAAAAGCATCAATTCTTCAGTGCTCAGCTTTCTTTATAGTCTAATTCTCACATCCATGCATGACTACTGGAAAAACCGTAGCTTTGACTAGACGGACATTTGTTGGCAAAGTAATGTCTCTGCTTTTTAATATGCTGTCTACGTTGGTCATAACTTTTCTCCCAAGGAGTAAGCGTCTTTTAATTTCATGGCTGAAGTCACCATCTGCAGTGATTTTGGTACATATACAGACATATATTTGTGTATCACATATATATGTGTCTACACATATATTATATACATATATGTTGCAACTGAACATCATGCAAAATATTATCTTGCTCCACACATACCTTTTGGGTCCCATAGATAAGGCCTAATTTATTTGGCTAACAAGGTTAGTGGCAGCATGAAAATTAGAATTCCAGAAATAATCATTCAATCTCTACTGTCAAATCATTATAATTTGGTTTTTTAAAAGGAATTTTTAAAAATTCTCATTTTAAAGAAAATTATATACTATTCCTAGGGTCTAACTCAAGTCTTAATTAAGTTTATACATAAGTACAATCCTCTTGATAAGAAGAAAAGAGTAGAGTAAAAAAACTGGCTTGAAACTGAACATTCAAAAAACTAAGATCATGGCATCCAGTCCCATCACTTCATCACAAATTAAAGGGAAAAAAGTGGAAGCATCAACGATTTTTTTTCTTAGGCTCCCAAATCACTGTGGATGTTGACTGCAGCCTTGAAATTAAGACACTTGCTCCTCAGAAGGAAAGTTATGACAAACATAGTGAAAGTCACTCAGTCGTGTCCGACTTTTTGTGACCCCATGGACTATACAGTCTCCATGGAATTCTCCAGGCCAGAATACTGAAGTAGGTAGACTTTCCCTTACTTCTCCAGGGGATCTTCCCAACCCAGGGATTGAACCCAGGTCTCCTGCATTGCAGGCGGATTCTTTACCAGCTGAGCCACAAGGGAAGCCCATGACAAAGCTAGACATCATACTAAAAAGCAAAGACATCACTTTGCCAATAATGGTCCATATAGTCAAAGCTATGGTTTTTCAGTAGTCAAGTACAAATGTGAGAGTTGGACCATAAAGAAGATTGAGTGCCAAAGAACTGATGTTTTCAAATTCTGGTGCTGGGGAAGACTCTTGATAGTCCCTTGGACAGCAAGGAGATCAAACCAGTCAGTCCTAAAGGAAATCAGTCCTTAATATTCATTGGATGGACTGACGCTGAGGCTCTAATACTTTGGCCACCTAATGTAAAGGGTCAACTCACTGGAAAAGATTCTGGTTTTCCTGAGTCTTTGGGAAAGATTGATGGAAATAGGAGAAGGGGGCAGCAGAGGATGAGATGGTTAGATAGCATCACTGACTCAATGGACATTCATATAAGCAAACTCTGGGAGAGAGTAAAGGGCTGAAGAGTCTGGTGTGCTGCAGTCCATGTCACAAAGAGTCGGATATGAGTCAGACATGACTCAGTGACTGAACAACAAAAATAAGTGGGGATGACCAAAATCTGTATTGTGGATGTTGATACATAAAGCTGTTCCTTGGCATCTTCTATACCTCCTCGGAAATTTGTCAGATTTACAAGTATTTGCAGCACTTGGCTTGATAATTTTTAAAAACAAAATGTACTTGTGAATTATACTATTTTTGAACCAAATACCTGAAGCCAGATGCAAAGCTGTCATACAATGGTATACAATTGAAATTGTGCAGAAAATTAAAAAAGCATAAATATTATAAATAAATGTCTACACAGGATGCATTTGCAGTAAGTAGAGAAAGGAATTGGTCCCCTCTCCAAATGTGGTTTGCAAAACAGTTACTGTTACACCTGTCTCTTCCTCTCTCTCCATAACCACAAGGCAAAGTCAACAGGATATGGTTTCTCTGATTGTTCTCTGCCCTGGAAAGGTTCACTGCTTCCGTTCAAACACAGGCAGCAAAGCCCTGACAAATGGCAGCATCAAGAATAGACTGATATTCCATGAAAATATTTACAAATTTTTCAAGACAGTGCACAAATAACTATGATGCAGGGATAAAACTTTTTGCATCCATAGCTGACTGATTTAGTTGGGCATTTAGGTGGCCTTGGGTTTAAAGAAAATAGACTGAGGAAAAAGAGTATCTTGTCGATTTTAATTATTCCTTTGCCAACCATGCCATGAACAGGAACTATAAAAGTTTATCATCTGATAAATTTTCCCCTTTCACTGACTTGTAAAGCTAACTTTAACAGTCATTGTGTTCTAAGCTATTGGCTCCAAACTGTTAGAAAGCAAAGTGCAGGCAGAGGCATGATGCTTTGCATATGGTACAACCTTTGTGTTCCAGCAACTTCGTGTTTGCCCAGAGCCATCCTCAAGTGGCGGTCCATGCATAATAAACACAGACTGAAAACATCTGTAACTCTGCTCTTAATCCATCCTATAGAAGTGCCCAAGTCCCCTCTGAGTGGGGGATCTAAAAAAAAAAAAGAAAGCTGGTAGTAAATAAAATGGTACAAAAGCAAATCTAAAATTTAATTTAAATGACACTACTTTTACAGTAAGTTGTGCTGTTTTTGTTTTTTGTTTTTTTTTTTCCATTCATGGTGATAGATGTACATAGCTTCATGGACATGCCAGAATATGGGAAACAATATGCCAAGGTTGGGAACTCACAGTCATTCCACAAAACTGTTTTGAAAGTCTATTATGATATTATGCATGATAATATATACCAGGGAAATGATACTGGTAATGTACCTGTAGAATAAAAGACAAAATTAACTAGTTCTCACAATGATGTAATATCATATTTCAACCTAACACAGGTTGATGCTAATTTTTAATGAAAAAATAATCACAATGATAATAACCACAATTACCAGTGTTTCCTGAGTGATCAGTGACCTAAATATTGTGTTCAGTGAGATATATATTTATATGCTCTATTTCAATCCTTAGGTAACTTCATCCTGCTTCCAAGCAAAGTATGGCAGTCCACAATATTATCCCAAGGTAATATAATCTTATTCCCTGACATGGCCTCTAATACCTTTTGGACCTTTCAGTTCAGTTCAGTCACTCAGTCGTGTCCGACTCTTTGCAACCCCATGAATCACAGCACGCCAGGCCTCCCTGTCCATCACCAGCTCCCGGAGTTCACTCAAACTCACATCCACCGAGTTGGTGATGCCATCCAGCCATCTCACCCTCTGTCGTCCCCTTCTCCTCCTTGCCCCCAATCCCTCCCAGCAGTCACAAAAGTGATTTCTGTTTATTCTACCAAGTTTTCTAGGAAGGGAAAGCTCACAGACTGCCTCTTGTAGTCAGAGGATTTGCCACAGGTAACCTGGGTTGCTAGACTATCCCCTCCCACGGAAACAGAGCAAAAGGGAATCAAGACACGAAAGCTGCAATGGGAATTCACGGTTGTATATGGTACGGAGCTCTACATGGCAGTCAGGCTGTGAAAGAGAGGTGTATCTGCTGCTCAAATGATGAAAAGGAAGAGGAGAGGATGTGTGAGCAGGAAAGAAAAGGAGGACAGCATACCAAGACAGGTCAGACCCCCAAGGACTGCAGCCCTGCGCTGAAGAAGCTCTTGCCCAGCTAAAACCTAGGTCCATCTCTCATAGACAGAGCTCCACCAGGGCATCTCCAGCTGCACGGATCCTGCTGCGAGTCACAGATCCAGTGACGGCTTGCTGAGATCAGGGCCATCTACAGAGGTGAGACACCCCCTGAGTCAGCTCCTCTTGGGGCTCCCCTCTTCAGGGACTTTTAGTCATCTCAGTGCCCTCCTATCACATCTGACATCACAGAAACCTACAAGGCTCAAAAGAGGTACCCATCCCAGCTCTGACAGGACGTGGGTGTGGAGGAGGTTAGCTCGGTAGTGCCCAGCATGCTCTACGGGAAAACCACAAACACACTTTGAAACAAGTTACTATACTCCCTTGAGAAGCAAAGGAAAGGTCCTTGGGAATAATCCATAATGCCATGAGGACAGTCTAGCCAGGCAGAGATTGATGGGGCAAGTAGGAAGTGAAAGCATTAGTCATTCAGTCATATCTGACTCTCTGCGACCTCACGGACTATAATCCTCTGGGCAAGAATACTGGAGTGGGTTGCCATTTCCTACTCCAGGGGGAACTTCCCGACCCAGGGGTTGAACCTTCATCTCCTGTGTCTCCTGCATTGTAGGTGGATTCTTTACCATCTGAGCCACCAAGGAAGCCCAAGCAGGGAATGGACAAGAGGAAATACCTTTCACAGAGAGACTGAGACTCTGACTCAGGTTTTCCCAGGGCTGGAAAGAAGTTTGACCCTGGATAGCAGTTAAATATTCTGTTCACCCTAGCAGGTAACACTAGTTTGTTTACAGGTCTCAAAGCTCAGGGAAATGGCTTTCAAACTGCATTCCAAAAAGCTTCACTCCAAAAAGCTGTACAGCTCAAAGAAGGGGCCGCCAGGAGCAGCTGTTGAGAAAGGGAGTCTTGGGGCTTTCACTCCTGTTCCCAACAGAGCCGCTCCACTCTGTATGTTTTACATATTAGGGTTTCACATTGGAAGAAATGGCTCAACTCTTAAGAATTTTTGAAAGCCACTGGCTTATGGACAATGTCACAAAAGTTTTTAGAATTGGAAATGTAAACCTCTTGACACACACATTTGTTAATGGGTTCTGCATATCTTTTTGCTCAGAGTCATTCCAGTGTTCCAAGACCTCATTTATAAGCCACTTGACAGCTGTGAAGAAGCACAAGTTGGAATCAAGATTGCTGGGAGAAATATCAATAACTTCAGATGTGCAGATAACACCACCCTTATGGTANCAGAGTCAGAAACTTAGCGCCTGAACAACAACAGGGTGGGACAGCAAAAAAAGCTTTAGATTGGTAGAGAGTCTGAAGATTTTATACTAGACTGAATTGAACTTGAAAATACCCATGCCTCTACAACTCACCAAGATTTTGTCCGAATGCCTAAGGAAAGAGTAGCCTGCAGATGGGGTCCAGGAGTGAGTAGACATAAAAAAGAATGAAGCTGCTTTCTGCTAATGTCCCTCAGAGGGCAGTGCTTACACTTACTGCCTATGTTTCTTTACTCATATTGTAGTTACTTCTCTAGTATTTTTAAAACCATAGTAAAGTAAAAAGTCGCTCAGTTGTGTCCGACCCTTTGAGACCCCATGGACTGTAGCCTGCCAGGATCCTCCGTCCATGGGATCCTCCAGGCAAGGATACTGGAGTGGGTTGCCATTTCCTTCTCCAGGTGAGAAGTTACTAGCAGTCTCTTAATGAAAGAAAGGAATGTCTCAAAAATCAGAGAATGGCACCAGGCCCCTCACCCACAAGATATATTTTCAGATAATCTTTGCACCAGGCGAGTCATCCCCGGCCATAAAACGATTGATTTGAATCTTGTAGAAAGGCAGATTCAGTTCAGTTCAGTCATTCAGTCACGTCCAACTCTTTGCGACCCCATGAACTGCAACACACCAGGCCTCCCTGTCCATCACCAATACTAACATATAAAATATAAATAATACATGCCGTCAATATGTTAAAGATAAGATTAAAAGTAGTGGAAATTCTAACACTGTAATTCCACTTTGAAAGTCAATCTGTTGTAATAATACTCAAATATATTGCTGTTGCTGCTGCTGTTACTTAAGCCACTTCAGTCGTGTCTGACTCTGTGCAGCTCCATAGATGGCAGCCCACCAGGCTCCCCCATCCATGGGATTCTCCAGGCAAGAACACTGGAGTGGGTTGCCATAGCCTTCTCCAATCAAATATATTGAGATACATATAACATATTTTATAATTGTAATAATCACCATATAAGACAAGAATTTGGTGTATATGGGGTGGGGTGATGCTCAGTGGGAGAGAAAGAGAAGGCTGTTGCATGCATATGAAAGAATATACTGACAGTTGGTTAGGGAAAATTAGTTTGATGTAGCAAAAGGCAAAAATGTAGACCAGTGACTCAGACAATAAAGAATCTTCCTGCAATGCGGAGACCTGGGTTCAATGCCTGGGTTGAGAAGATCCACTGGAGGTGGGCATGGCAACCCACTCCAGTATTCTTGCCTAGAGAATCCCCATAGAGAGAGAAGCCTGGCAGTAGCCCATGAGGTCGCAAAGAGTCAGACATGACTGAGCAACTAAGCAAAGCATAGCACAGAATATATTGTGATACAGTCAGATCTGTGTTGAGCATTAAAAAAAAAAAAATGTTTAATGAAAGTAAGACTCTGATGAGAATAAGTGGTAAAGACAGATTAATAACATACTAGTCTGTGATTTTAACCCCAGTATTCACATTCTTAAACTCTTATACTAAAATTAATCTCTCTTCTTAAGCAGAACCTGTCTCTATCCGGTCAGAAGAAGAAATTCGGAGGAGAAAAACTATCCAGTAAAAGGAAAGACGCCCCCCTCCTTCCATTCTATACAACAATCTTTCGGGAAAGAAATAGGCCCCTATCTGATACCAAGACAGAATTCTGATACATGAAATTCTATTTCGACGTTTTTAGACCATAAAAATGAGTAAAATATAGTGCCTTCTTAGGTTCAATTTTATAAACTTTTGTCTTTTACAAATTGTCCAGAGCAAAAGATGATATGGCAAGTAATTCAGAAACTTTTGTCCCTTTTTGGTCAAAGGCTGCCACCATGTGGCTACCTTGAAAAACAACATTGTTAGAAGTGATTTTCCCTAAGCATTTAGATCCAGAAGGGAAAACAGGCCTATGCAGTGTGAGCTGTGTGTTAATCTAATCAACATAGCGCATCCGTTTGTGGTAACAGTTTTACTATCCAAAGCATTCCACAAAATTATTTATTTATTTCTCACTACCAGACTTTGGTAGCTCAGTACTAAAGAATCCTCCTCCAATGCAGGGGTTGTACCCCTGGGTCAGGAAGATCTTCTGGAGAAGAAAATGGCAACCCACTCCAGTTATTCTTGTCTGGAGAATTCCACGGACAGAGGAGCCTGGTAGGCTAGTCCATGGGGTCACAAAGAGTTGGAAACATCTTAGCGGTTAAAAATAACATCGACAGCAACCAAACTTTGAGGTAGACACACGACACTCTTGTAGTTGTAAGTATTATTTCTTTCACCTCGCAGAGTCCTGATAGGAATCTTCAGATTCTGTATTTGACTCTAAAGTCAAAGAACTGTATCTAGAGTGTCGTCTGAGTACTCTGTGGCAGTACTGAATTTTCACCCACTTCTGTTTGACACGGGAACTAGATGTGACAGTGTATGAAAGTGAAAGTCGCTCAGTAGTGTCCGATTCTTTGTCACCCCATGGGCTATACAGTTCAAGGAATTCTCCAGGCCAGAATACTGGAGTGGGTAGCCTATCCTTTCTCCAGCAGATCTTCCTGATCCAGGAAATCAAACCGGGGTCTCCGGCATTGCAGGTGGATTGTTTACCAACTGAGCTATCAGGGAATGTATCAAGACCTAATTGATAGGGCCCACATGGGGTCTCACTGATAAGATGGCCCATTATGCCAATGTTCCAATGTCCCTTTATGTCACAGCTTGGACACTGGAAGGTCGACTGCCCAAATCCCCCTCTAGGAATCTAGACATCCCCTCCTGGCCCTGAGCAGGAGTCCTCTGGCCCAGCTCAATCCCACCTCTTCTTGCCCCACCCCATTGGCCTCCTAGTCCATAAACCTCATAGTCTGGGATACAGATAACCCATCTATCGCTTCTCACCATGCTCCAATTCATATCCATCTCAAAGACCCCTCTAATTTCCCCAATCAACCACAATACTCCATCTCCCAAAAACATCAAGGGTGAAAGCCTATTGTCTCTAAACTTCTACATCAGGGCCTCTTATGCCCAACTCACTCTCCTTATAACACCCCTGTCCTACCTGTCAAAAAACCAAATGACTCCTATCACCTGGTCCAGGACCTGTGACTTATCAATGTGGTTGTTATCTCCATACACCCAGTAGTTCCAAATCCCTATGCTCTTCTCATTCCCTCTTCNAACCCTTTGTGTCTTGCTCTCCCCAGCCTCTTGCCCATTTCACCCTGGAGAGGATGGTATGCCTTTCATCCTAGGCTAAACCCGAGGGAGGGCTTCATGTGTGTGCTCTGGAATTTGAGTAGGAAAGAGACTGATCTGGAAAGTTGCTTCTAGAGTGTTTCAGGAGAGATTTCTCTGGGCGTGAGCTATTCCTCCACCAACAGACAGCCAGGGGTGCATTCTCCATGAGTCATACGTGGACATCTGGATGAAAGCAAGCGTGCTTGAAAAGGATGCAGGCAGAAAGTTTTCCTGACGGGAGGGAGATGACCTCAGCGGAGAGGGCATGCACATTAACTGAGATCATGGAGCAGGGAGCTGTAAGTGGGAAGCCAGAGAAGTAGAAACCACACCAAGGATTTCAGCTGGACCCCACAGCTTTCTCTAAGGAGCCCTGAGAAAGGAGCAGCTATGACATTTGTCACCTCTGACTACAGTTCTGTCCCTGAAAAAGACTCTTTCTGTCCTTCACTGCTGCTCCTTCTCACTCTCTAAACCTGGAGATGAAGTATTATAAATAGAGTGGAATAAAGAAAGAAAGAAAACTGTCCACCACAACCTTTTCATCACATGGCACGCACCTTAGAAGCAGGTTCAATACTTTGGCCACCTGATGCAAAGAGTTGAATCACTGGAAAAGATCCTATTGCTGGGAAAGATTGAGGGCAGGAGGAGAAGGGAGACAGAGGATGAGATGGGTGCATGGCATCATCGACTCCATGGACATGGGTTTGAGCGAGCTCCGGGGGATAGTGAAGGACAGGAAAGCCTGGTGTGCTGCACTTCATGCTGTTTCAGAGTCAGAAACTTAGCGCCTGAACAACAACAGGGTGGGACAGCAAAAAAAGCTTTAGATTGGTAGAGTCTGAAGATTTTATACTAGACTGAAATGAACTTGAAAATACCCACGCCTCTACGACTCACCAAGATTTTGTCCGAATGCCTTAGGAAAGAGTAGACTGCAGATGGGGTCCAGGAGTGAGTAGACATGAAAAAGAATGAAGTTGCTTTCTGCTAATGTCCCTCAGAGGACAGTGCTTACACTTACTGCCTATGTTTCTTTACTCATATTGTAGTTACCTCTCTAGTATTTTTAAAACCATAGTAAAGTAAAAAGTCGCTCAGTTGTGTCCGACCCTTTGAGACCCCATGGACTGTAGCCTGCCAGGATCCTCCGTCCATGGGATCCTCCAAGCAAGGATACTGGAGTAGGTTGCCATTTCCTTCTCCAGGTGAGAAGTTACTAGCAGTCTCTTAATGAAAGAAAGGAATGTCTCAAAAATCAGAGAATGGCACCAGGCCCCTCACCCACAAGATATATTTTGAGATAATCTTTGCACCAGGCGAGTCATCCCGGGCCATAAAACGATTGATTTGAATCTTGTAGAAAGGCAGATTCAGTTCAGTTCAGTCATTCAGTCATGTCCAACTCTTTGAGACCCCATGAACTGCAACACACCAGGCCTCCCTGTCCATCACCAATACTAACATATAAAATATAAATAATACATGCCTTCAATATGTTAAAGATAAGATTAAAAGTAGTGGAAATTCTAACACCGTAATTCCACTTTGAAAGTCAATCTATTGTAATAATATTCAAATATAATGCTATTGCTGCTGCTGTTACTAAACCACTTCAGTCGTGTCTGACTCTGTGCAACCCCATAGATGGCAGCCCACCAGGCTCCCCCATCCTTGGAATTCTCCAGGCAAGAACACTAGAGTGGGTTGCCATAGCCTTCTCCAATCAAATATATTGAGATACATATAACATATTTTATAATTGTAATAATCACCATATAAGACAAGAATTTGGTGTATATGGGGTGGGGTGATGCTCAGTGGGAGAGAAAGAGAAGGCTGTTGCATGCATATGAAAGAATATACTGACAGTTGGTTAGGGAAAATTAGTTTGATGTAGCAAAAGGCAAAAATGTAGACCAGTGACTCAGACAATAAAGAATCTTCCTGCAATGCGGAGATCTGGGTTCAATGCCTGGGTTGAGAAGATCCACTGGAGGTGGGCATGGCAACCCACTCCAGTATTCTTGCCTAGAGAATCCCCATAGAGAGAGAAGCCTGGCAGTAGCCCATGAGGTTGCAAAGAGTCAGACATGACTGAGCAACTAAGCAAAGCATAGCACAGAATATATTGTGATACAGTCAGATCTGTGTTGAGCATTAAAAAAAAAATGTTTAATGAAAGTAAGACTCTGATGAGAATAAGTGGTAAAGACAGATTAATAACATACTAGTCTGTGATTTTAACCCCAGTATTCACATTCTTAAACTCTTATACTAAAATTAATCTCTCTTCTTAAGCAGAACCTGTCTCTATCCGGTCAGAAGAAGAAATTCGGAGGAGAAAAACTATCCAGTAAAAGGAAAGACGCCCCCCTCCTTCCATTCTATACAACAATCTTTCGGGAAAGAAATAGGCCCCTATCTGATACCAAGACAGAATTCTGATACATGAAATTCTATTTCGACGTTTTTAGACCATAAAAATGAGTAAAATATAGTGCCTTCTTAGGTTCAATTTTATAAACTTTTGTCTTTTACAAATTGTCCAGAGCAAAAGATGATATGGCAAGTAATTCAGAAACTTTTGTCCCTTTTTGGTCAAAGGCTGCCACCATGTGGCTACCTTGAAAAACAACATTGTTAGAAGTGATTTTCCCTAAGCATTTAGATCCAGAAGGGAAAACAGGCCTATGCAGTGTGAGCTGTGTGTTAATCTAATCAACATAGCGCATCCGTTTGTGGTAACAGTTTTACTATCCAAAGCATTCCACAAAATTATTTATTTATTTCTCACTACCAGACTTTGGTAGCTCAGTACTAAAGAATCCTCCTCCAATGCAGGGGTTGTACCCCTGGGTCAGGAAGATCTTCTGGAGAAGAAAATGGCAACCCACTCCAGTTATTCTTGTCTGGAGAATTCCACGGACAGAGGAGCCTGGTAGGCTAGTCCATGGGGTCACAAAGAGTTGGAAACATCTTAGCGGTTAAAAATAACAACGACAGCAACCAAACTTTGAGGTAGACACACGACACTCTTGTAGTTGTAAGTATTATTTCTTTCACCTCGCAGAGTCCTGATAGGAATCTTCAGATTCTGTATTTGTCTCTAAAGTCAAAGAACTGTATCTAGAGTGTCGTCTGAGTACTCTGTGGCAGTACTGAATTTTCACCCACTTCTGTTTGACACGGGAACTAGATGTGACAGTGTATGAAAGTGAAAGTCGCTCAGTAGTGTCCGATTCTTTGTCACCCCATGGGCTATACAGTTCAAGGAATTCTCCAGGCCAGAATACTGGAGTGGGTAGCCTATCCTTTCTCCAGCAGATCTTCCTGATCCAGGAAATCAAACCGGGGTCTCCGGCATTGCAGGTGGATTGTTTACCAACTGAGCTATCAGGGAATGTATCAAGACCTAATTGATAGGGCCCACATGGGGTCTCACTGATAAGATGGCCCATTATGCCAATGTTCCAATGTCCCTTTATGTCACAGCTTGGACACTGGAAGGTCGACTGCCCAAATCCCCCTCTAGGAATCTAGACATCCCCTCCTGGCCCTGAGCAGGAGTCCTCTGGCCCAGCTCAATCCCACCTCTTCTTGCCCCACCCCATTGGCCTCCTAGTCCATAAACCTCATAGTCTGGGATACAGATAACCCATCTATCGCTTCTCACCATGCTCCAATTCATATCCATCTCAAAGACCCCTCTAATTTCCCCAATCAACCACAATACTCCATCTCCCAAAAACATCAAAGGTGAAAGCCTATTGTCTCTAAACTTCTACATCAGGGCCTCTTATGCCCAACTCACTCTCCTTATAACACCCCTGTCCTACCTGTCAAAAAACCAAATGACTCCTATCACCTGGTCCAGGACCTGTGACTTATCAATGTGGTTGTTATCTCCATACACCCAGTAATTCCAAATCCCTATGCTCTTCTCATTCCCTCTTCTACTACCCACTTCACTGTTCTAGACCTCAAAGATGCCTTCTTTACTATCCCTTTATACTCAGACTCTCAAGACCTCTTTGTCTTTACCTGGATTGATCCAAACAATCATCTCTCCCAACAGCTGACATGGACAGTCCTTCCACAAGGCTTTCGTGATCGCCCTCATTTTTTTGGCCATGCTTTAGCATCAGACCTAACCTCTCTTGACCTTACTTCAAGTACTGTCTTCCCATATGTGGATGATCTCCTCTGTAGTCCTTCGCTTACACATTCTCAACGACACACTATACAACTCCTCGATTTTCTGGCTGATCAAAGCTATCGAGTCTCCCACCAAGGTTCAGCTCTCTGTTCCTAGAGTCACCTATCTCAGAGTCCTTTTAACATCAATGAAAATATATATTACTACCATAGAAAGTCCTTTATATACACCCTACCACTCCCTACATCAAAAACAAAGATCCTGTCCTTCTTGGGGTTAGCTGGAAACCTATGCCTCTGGATTCCTCTTAGCACAACCCTTATATCAAGCCACTTGAGGAGATCTTTCAGAACCCCTAGAGCAAAAATCAAATATCCATTCAGCCTTTAACACCCTTAAGCAAGCCATTCCCCCAGCCCTCAAAATCTGCTCCTCTAGGATGTCTTCTCTGAAACCTAAAAGCCTTGGGCTTCCAAGGGGAGATAAGACTAAGAAGACTTATTTACTATTCTAACACTGTCTGACCGCAAAACAGACTTGAAAATAGGTCCCAATGGCCAGAAAATGGAACTCTGGATTTTAATACTCTACAGGACCTCCTTAACTTCTGCCACCACAACAGCAAGTGGTTAGAAATACCTTATGTTCAGGCTTTCTTCACTCTCTGCTCTAGACCCTCTCTCTGTGAATCCTGTTGTACTTCTCAAATACTCTTAGCCCACTCTGGGCCACATCCTTCTAATACAATGTCTCCTGATCCCTGTTCAGACTTTTCTTCTGCCTTGGACCACAGCCCACCCCCATCACTCCCAATCCCATTGCAGCCACTCCAGGTCCAATTCCACAACCTCCACCTTCTGTCCCCTCCTCCCTCCTTCCTCCTCAAGTGACACAGCTCCCAACCCCCCTCCCCAGCCAGTGCCTGGGGCAAGCTCTGAGACCTCAGCCTCAACCTCTACCCTGGTCCCCAGGCTTTACCCCGACCTCCCTAGATCCCCTCCCCATACCTGGTCTGAACAACCTTAAAACAGGAAATGTCACAGCAGGACCCCGCTCCTTCTCCTGTTCCATTACTCCCTTTACGGGAAGTAGCTGGAACAGAGAGCATTGTTCGGTTCATGTCCCATTCTCCCTCACCATCTATCTCAGATTAAAAAGCATCTTGGCTCCTTCTCCTCAGACCCTGACAATTAGCTAGAAGAATTCAAGTATCTTACTGAGTCTTACGACTTAACCTGGCATGATATTTACATCATACTTTCCTCCACTCTTCTCCCAGAAGAGAAGGAATGAGTATGGCAAGCCTCTCAGGTGCATACTGATGAGATACACAGGACTAAGCCCATAGGGGCAATGGCTGTCCCCAGAGACGATCTCAACTGGGATTATCAGCAGGGAGACCTGGGTGAGCAACCCGTAATCATATGCTTGCTTGCCTCGCTGTGAGCCTTCAAAAGGCAGGGCATAAGCCTTCAACTCTGATAAGCTCTGGGAAATAACTCAAAGACTAGATGAAAACTTGGCACAATTTCCAGCCAGGTTAAAGGAAGCCCTCCCTGGAGAAGGAAATGGCAATCCACTCCAGTACTATTGCCTGGACAGAGAAGCCTGGTAGGCTACAGTCTATGGGGTCGCAAAAAAGAGTCACAAAAATATACAAAATTAGACCCCACTTCAGCAGAGGACACCATTGTCCTTAACACCCATTTTATCTCCCAATCATCCCCAGATATCCGAAAGAAATTAAAAAGACAGAAGAAGGCCCTCAAACCCCTCAACGAGACCTTTTAAATTTATCCTTTAAGATTTTCAACAACCAAGAAGAACAGGCAAAGCTAGAGGAGGCCCAACAAGATCAGGCCAAATATCACCTTTTTGCCACTGCCCTACATGGCTCCAAGCCTCCATCAAGCAACAAAGAAAGGAAGCCACCTGGGCCCTGCTTCAAACGCGGCAAAGCAGGCCACTGGGCCCGCTCATGCCTAAAGCCAAGGCCCCTTCCAGGTCCATGTCCCAGCTGTGGCATGAAGGAACAATGGAAGGTTGACTGCACAAATCCCCCTCCAGGGATCCAGTCATCCCCTCCTGGTCCTGAGCAGGAGTCCTCCGACCCAGCTCTGCCCAGCCTCCTCAGACTCGCAGCTGAAGACTGACGGTGCCCAGGACCCCAGGCCCCGACTCTCATCACCTCTACGGAGCCCAGGGTTAACTCTTACGGTGGCAAGTAAGCCAGTCTCCTATCTCACTGACACAGGGGCCACTTACGCTGTTATGCCTGCCTACTCTGGAAAATCCAAGGTCTCTCTGTTATGGGAGTTGACAGTTTAATATCTACACCACAAATAACTGAGCCTCTGCCTTGCACACTTCAAGATACCCCGTTTTCCCATTCTTTTCTCATACTCCCCAAATGCCCCACTCCTATTCTTGGGAGAGACCATAAGGCAAGTGCAGGGAAAAAGAGAGAGAGCCAGGAAGTCAGATAAGAAGGGGGAAATTTATTAGAGGGAAAAGAGAGAGTGACTGGCTCTTAAGGAGAACCAGCATCCTCCCTTTCTGATGGGGTCCTTCTTATACCCCACCAATGAAAAATTCTCTGAAGGGGTGGTTAATTTTTAGCCTGCAGTTGAGTCCTGTGGTCATATAACCAGAGGTCTGGGATCTGGTGGTCTCGCAGCTTTGAGAAGATGGCCACCAGTGAGAAAACAGAATGCCATTTGGGCAATTTGGTCAGTCTCACGGATCACTCTGATTTTATTCTTTATTTGTGAGGTTGACATAATGAGCCATCTTATCAATGAGACCCTGTGTGGGCCCTATTACTAATTTTTCCCCAAGTTTTGAGGTTTCTGGCTCTTTCTAGGAATATTAATTACATTTTTCAAATTAAAAAATTACTTAAGCTTCACTTTGTACTAGGATGACAAAATAGTAGTAATAGTACAGTGTAACATTAATAGTGAAAGGACAAAATTATCATCTTATTAAGAATTAGTACCAAGTATTTCAATTTTTCAATTATGTCAAACAAATCACAAGAGAAAAATAAAAATAATTATGATATATTAAGTAAAAATAGTATCAATAAGTATACATAGACTCATTTCATGATCTCACTGAAAAGGGATGAAAAACTATTATCTCTATGTAAAGAAATATAACTAATTTTACATAATAACAATCTATAACATATACTTTGATTAAGTGTTCTTACTAATTGTTGATATTTATGTTTTTTACATAAAACAGATTTTGTACAGGTCAGGTCACCTATTTCTTATCCTCAACTATTCATACCACAATGGTGTCTCTCCTTTCATAGAATCATATGGGAAAAAAAGAATCTATTTCTATAGGAACTAATTGTACATGCTTTACATTTCATTGTAAAGTTATTTCAATTGTTGTATAATTTAGGTAAAGGATCAGTCACAGAAAGACAATTTATTATTCCAAATGCTTTTTCTTTCTTCTTCTTTATAATATTATAGTAGAAAGGTATCCTGAAGAGTTAGCACTCATTTCCACTCTCTCCTTAAAAATTAAAGGTTGAGGAGCAGTCTAAAACATCTTATATTAGAGTACAGAGGGTTTTTTGGTAACCTTCTTTCCATCAAAAAATCATTGACAAGAAGTGTGGACTCAAGAAAAAAAAAATGAATACACTTTTTTCCCCATAAGTCACAATGAAAAATCACTAAATCTGAGACTTACTGTTCTGATTTGATCTTTCGCCAGTTTTCTAAGTCTAAAATATACCCTCGAAAGTTTAGGGTACAATGTTGTTGGTGTTAGTATTTGCATTACTCAGGATTTAAGTTGATTTGGCAGTAGACACATCAGTCATCAAAGCAATCTTGAGGAGAAAAAACAAAGCTGGAGGCATAACCCACTCAGTTCAGTTGAGTTCAGTTGCTCAGTCGTGTCCGACTCTTTGCAACCCCATGAAGCGCAGCACACCAGGCCTCCCTGTCTATCACCATCTCCCAGAGTTCACTCAAACTCACGTCCATCAAGTCGGTAATGGCATCCAGCCATCTCACCCTCTGTCGTCCCCTTCTCCTCCTGCCCCCAATCCTTCCCAGCATCAGAGTCTTTTCCAATGAGTCAACTCTTCTCATGAGGCGGCCAAAGTACTGGAGTTTCAGCTTTAGCATCATTCCTTCCAAAGAAAACCCAGGGCTGATCTCCTTTAGAATGGACCGCAGACAATACTACAAAGCTATAATAATGAAAACAGCATAGTATCAGCACAAAAACAGATATATGGATCAATGCAAAAGAATAGAGTCCAGAAATAAATCCATAAACCTATGGTCAATTAATCTTTGACAAAAGGGGCAAGAATATACAATGAAGAAAAGACAATCTCTTCAATAAGTAGTATTGGGAAGCCTGGACAACTATATGTAAATCAGTGAGGTTAGAGTACTCCCTCACACCATACACAAAAATAAACTCAAAATGGCCTAAGGACTTAAAATAAGACAGGACACTGTAAAACTTCTAGAATAGCGCATAGATAAAACATTCTCTGACATAAATCATGCCAGTGTTTTCTTAGGTCAGTCTCCCAAGGCAATAAAAATAAAAGACAATATAAACACAAATGGGAATTAATCGAAATTATAAGCTTTTGCATAGACAAGGAAATCATAAACAAAATTAAAGATAATCTATGATCTAGGAAAAAATATCTGCAAATGATGCTACTGACAAGGGATTAATTTCTAAAATATACAACAGCTCATACAACTCAAAAACAACACATAACACAATAAAAATGCGCAGAAGACCTAAACAGATATTTATCCAAAGAACACATACCAATGGTCAATAGGCACACGAAGAGACATGATCAACATTGCTAGTTATCAGAGAGATGCAAATCAAAACTACAATGAGGTATCACCTCACACCAGTCAGAAGAGCCATCATTGAAAAAATCTACAAATAACAAATGCTAAAGAAGGTGTAGAGAAAAGGGGATCCTCCTATACTATTGGTGGGAATTTAACTTGGTGCAGCCACTATGGAACACACTAAGGTTATTCCTTGAAAACTAATAACAGAGCTACCGTATGATATGGTATTCCCACTTCTGGGCATGTACTTGGAGCAAACTATAATTTGAAAAGATACATGCACCCCAGTGTTCACAGCAGCACTATTTACAATAGCCATGACATGGAAACAACCTAAATGGCGATGGCCAGATGAACAGATAAAGAATATGTGGTCAATACACACCATGCAATAATACTCAACCATAAAAAAATGGAAATGATATCATTTGCATGGACAGACTTAGCGATTGCCATACTGAGACAGACAAATATCACATATCACTTATATGTGGAATCTAAAATTCAGTGCAAATGAGCTTATTTATGAAACAGAAACATATTCACAAATTTACGGTTACCAAAGAGGAAAGGGAGGTAGGGATAAACTAGGAGTTTGGGATTAGCAAATACAAACTACTATACTGTGTATAAAATAAATAAAAGGTCCTGGTCTGACAGTTTAGCACAGGGAACTATATTCAATATTTTGTAATAATCTAAAATGAAAAAGAATGTTAAAAAGAATATATATATATACATAAATATATACAATTGAATCACTTTGTTGCACACTGGACATTACCACAACATTGTTAGTCAACTATACTTTGATTAAAAAAATAATACTAATATTCTGTAAATCTTTAAGTATTAATTTTTTGAGGAGCTTCTATTCTGTTTTCTGTAGTGACTATATCAATTAACATACCTCCTCAACAGTGAACATAGGTTCCCTCTTTTCCACACAGTTGCCAACACTTATCTGTCTTTTTCATTGTAGCCATTCTGACAGGTATGAGGTGACACTTTATTGTGGTTTTGATTTGTGTTTCCCTGATGAATAGTGTTGTTTAGCATTTTTCACAAGTCTGTTGGCCATCTAAATGCATTCTTTAAAAAAAAAAATCTATTCAGGTCTTCTGTCCATTTTTTAATAGAATTATTTGTGTTTTATGTTGAGTTGTATGAATTCTTTGTATATTCTGAATATAGATATTTAGACTGTTATTACTTAAATGATTATTGGTATAGTTGGGTTAATAGGTACCATACTCTGAATCTGGGAAAGATTGAGGGCAGAAGGAGAAGAGGGTGGCAGAGGATGAGACAGTTGGATGGCATCAATGATTCAATGGACATGGACTTGGACAAACTGTGGGAGATGGTGAAGGACAGGGAGGCCTGGCATGCTGCAGTCCATGGAGTCTCAAGAGTCGGACATGACTGGGCAACTGAACCAACAATATGTCTTTTTAATCTTTCTTGTATTTATTCTTTGCTTCCCTTTCCCCTTCTTTTTCTGCTTTCTATGGATTTCATTGAGCACTTTATATAATTGGAACATTGTCTCCTTTCTTACTATACCAATTATTCAATTATACTACTTAAATTTTTTTAACAGTTTTTTTAGAGTTTGAAATAAATTAATCTAAGTCACCTTCAAGTAACTGTACCACTCCATGCATAACATAGGTTTCTTATAAAGAGTATTTCTAATTCTTCTGTCCATTTCTTATGATATTTCTGTCAATCATTTCACTTAACCATATGTTCTAATCATCCAATACATTGTTACTAGTAAGTTATATTTCATATTTATCAAAATAAAAATAAAATTATTTTTATTCATTTGTTCCTTCTCCAACACTTCCTTATTTACGTAGATCTAAGTTTCTGACTTATATCAGTTCCATTCTCTTATATGCACTTCTTTTAATATTTCCTTTATAGCATGACTTCTGGGGATGAATTCTCTAAGTTTCTGTGTGAGTTTGTGTGATGTGCATGTGTGTGTGTATGCACCAGAAAAAGAGAGAGAAAGTCATAACATCCTTTTGAAGGACATTCTTTTGAAGAATAATTTCACTGGATATAGAATTCTCAGTTCTGGTTTTTTTTTTCTTTTCAGTACTTTCATTCTACTCTTATTTGCAAAATTTCTGATGTGAAGTCCACTGTAATTCCGTAGGTAAAGTGTTTCCTCTCCCTCCCTTGGTTTCTTTACAGATTTTTGTCTTTGTCTTTCTTTTCCTGTAGTGTGAATATGCTATGCTTAGGTGTAGTTTTTATGAGGTTTTGTTTTGTTTTAGTTAGTTTGTTTGTTTTGTGTTTAACCTGTGTTATTCTCTGAGCTTCCTGGATCTGTAGCTTGGTGTCTGCTATTAATTTTGGAAATATTTTGCCCTTTATTACTTCAAATATTTCTTCTGTTCTCATATTTTCTTTCTTCTTATTCTGGCATTCCTAATACACAAATGTTATTTTTAGAAATGTCCCAAGTTCATGGAGTTTATACTTTTAAAATTCTTTTTATTCTATGCATTTCAGTTTGGGAAGTTTCTATTGGTCAGTGAAACTCACCAAATCCTTCTTCAGTTGTGTCCATACTGATGAGACACTTAAAGCATCTCCGTTTCTATAATACTGCCTTTGGTACTGAGCATTTCCTTTTAATACATTCTTACAGTTTTTGTCTGTCTGCTTACATTATTTGTCTATCCTCGGTTATTGTCCTTTTCAATTGGACCACATATAATTCATAGTTATTTTAAGTTCTCTTTTTAGTAATTCCAATATTTGTGTCTTGTCTGAGTCTGGCACTGATGCTTGCTTTGCCTCTTCACATCTTTTTATTGACTTTTGGTATACCTTGTAGTTTTTTGTTAAATGCCAGTGATGCTGTATTGGAGAATAGGTTTTAAAGTAAATAGGCCATTAGCATGAGGGTTTATGCTAATCTGAAGAGGAGTTGCTTATTAATTAATGCCTGCAGTAGCTGTTGGGGCCAGTGGCTTTATATTCCTACATTGTCCTAATTTTTGTCTCCCTTGCCCACTCTGGGCTTCCCTCAGTATGCCCTCCTCAGGGAGCGTCTGCATCTCACAGCTCTGTCGGCTGTATTGCACTGTCATTTCACTGGAATCCAGTGTGGGGGTGATACATTGTGGGGCAGGAGATTCATACCGTCATCAGTCCTCCAGTGCACCTGCAGCTCTGGGCTAAGACCTCAGATCTCGACTGGTGTTTCCACAATCATTGCTTAGCTTCTCTCCACATTTTAGGTTAGACAGGAAGGCAAGAGTGACCTGGTCCCTTCCGCTGTCTGGGATAAGGCTCTGGTTAAAATCTTTTTCCCTTGAAAAGCGGCTTTTGTTATGGAGGATCCTCTGGACATATCACACAATGATTACTCTTCCTCTCCTCCTGCCAAAATCACAAAGATAGAGAATTTGCATGTGCACTACGAAAGCCCAGTGGGGCTCCTGGAGATAAAACCTGGGAATGTACTGGGGTCAGTCCAAGACCACAGCCCCCAAGGGTTTTTCCACTTTCATGCTACTCCACACTCAGCCTCCAGCAATTCATCAAAATCATCATTTAAGAGTCCTTACCAGTTTACGACTCCAGCAGCTTCTGCTCTAGGTAAGTAGATCTCATCTATGACTCTGAATTTACCTGTCTCTCCAGATTTCAGGGTAACAAATTTCCTTATAATCTCAGGTCTCTGATGAGTCCCAAAAAAGTCACTGATTTTCAGACTGTTCTTCCTTTCCTTGCAGGCACAAGAATGACAGTTTATAAGCTCTTTGCACACTGGAGTTTAAACACTGAAATTCTGTAACCTGAAGACTTTTATCATGGTGTTCATCAAGTTTCTTTTTATGAGATAGCATCTTTTCTAGGAGTTCATCACGTACAGAAGGATTTCATGGAGAAAAACTAAATACATAGGATCTTCTAACTTATATTTATCAAACAAACACAAAGTGCACGCACTAACACTGTCAAGCATCTTTTTTTCATAAAGCTGAATATCTTTTTATACAGTATTGCAGTCTTTGGTTGTAGAAGAGTTGCTTTTGCAACTCTCCTTGGATACATAAATTTGTAACAACTATGTTTATGGTTCCATCTGCATTTTTCAAATGTTCTCTGAATATCAGGTTGACCTGAGTTGAGATCAACTAGTGAGTAAAAGACAGAAATATCAAACCTCATCATGGACAGTCATCACCTTGAGAATTATCAGTGATAACCCTATAGACTTAAGTGTGTCATCTTGATAAAGTTATTACCATATGAATGTTACTCTGAACCACAATTAATGAAGAGTTATAAGCTGGCTACTCATGCACACTGAGTAACTTCTGCTTCACAACCAGGAAGAGAATACTTCAAGTAGAGAATATTCCAGAGAAAAAGGCCTATAAGAAGAATGGGTGCCATCTGATTACTTCTGGGGAAGGAGATACAGTCTTGAAAGCGAAAATGTTAGTCACCATGTCTAACTCTTTGCAACCCCATGAACTGTAGCTTGACAGGCTCCTCTGTCCATGGGATTCTCCAGGCAACAATATTGCACTGGGTTGCCATTTCCACCTCCAGGGGATCTTCCCAACACAGGGATCGAACTGGGGTCTCCTGCCTTGCAGGCAGATTCTTTATCATCAGAACTACCAGAGAAGTCCTATAGACTTAGTTAGGAGCAAAGACATTTTGAGATCAGAAGAGAGCTGTATTTTCAAGCTGTATGTGGAGTTCTGCTTTGTATGTCCTCTATGAAAATAGTCTCTTGATCACCAGATCTTCCACACACAATGCTTGTAGACATGCTCTAGAAAATGACTCATACCAAATATTTCAAACAAAGAAGTGAAACGATCTGTGTCACCAGTTTCATTCACGCTTGGTGTACCTACACTTCCTGGTTGACCTATGGCGCCTTTCATCTTGATGACCACAATATAATGCTCTCTACACTTGATTCTCCTGCCCCAACAGCTTATCTGGCTGCAGTGAAAGCTGGCCACTGCCCACTCCCCTATGCATCATCCTATCCAATATGAATTATTTTTAACTAAGAAAGCTATGTTTAAAAATAGCCAGAATCGAGAGAGGCGCATATTGAACTCATCAACTGATACACAGCAGGATGCTATAATCAAGGCTTCACATGGAATCTAAACTCCGAGTTGTAATCTTGAAATTGATATCAGTTCTACTCTCCATTTTCTAGTCTGAAATAATAATATTTATAAATATGAGTACATTGTGAACTCTGAAGTTCCATGCAAACCCAAGATACTAATCTCCTTCCAATGCTATAGTGCTTAAAAAATTACAATATTGCCTTTTTTCTCAAGTGCTTTAATTAGAAAAAAAAATATCTTTTATTATGTAAAGGCAGTAAGCAAGAAGGAAATTAATGAATTTAAACAATGAAGTACAGCCACCACTTTGTAATTTTTGTTCTTAGGGAGTGTAGTCAGCAGACTCTTAAGGTAGTACCCATCATCATACTCTCTGCCACTGATGCTTTTGTCTGATACCCTCCCCTCCAGTGTAGGTGGGACTCATGAACTGCTTTTAACCAACAGAATATGCCAAAGGTGATATGATGTACTAGATTACATGTATACACTCCAAAAGATCATTACTCATCTTGCTAAGAGACTCTGTCTTTCTTTGGCTGGGTTTGCAGACACAGGCTGCCATGTTTGTGAGCTGCTATGTGGAGAAGAGCATGTGACAAGAAGCTGAAGGTGGCCTCCAGCTCAGAGAAAGAAGAGAACTGAGGTCCTCAATCTGGCAAGCTGAAAGAGGTTGAATTCTGCCAATAACACTGTGAGCAAAGAAGTTGATCCCTCCCTCACTGGGCCTCAGATGAGATCACCACTTGGCCAACACTCTGATTGCAACTTTGAAAGATCCTGAAGTGGAGGACTCAACTAAACTGCTCCCAGACTCCCGACCCAGAGAAGAAATAAATGCCTGTAGTTCTAAGTCACCAAGTTTGTAGTATCATTGTTAAGCAGCAATAGATAACTAATACACTGAGTTTTACTATGTTCTTTCTAATTTAAAGACTGAACATAACTTTCTGGGATTGATTTTATTCATTTGTTCTAAATGAGCACTCCTATTGAATTCTGTCACATAAATAGGGAAAAATAGCTAACATTTATTGAACTCTTCCTTACACTAAGTAGTTTACAGGCATTATCTCTACTTCTGTCTTCCAGCATGGAAGGTACAGCTCTCTACCATCATTCATTAAATCAATCAATCAGTCTGAAAATCACAATCTACCTTCCGGACAGATAGGAAAGAAAGCACTTTATTCTAAGAGATATCTGGTGGGCTGTAAGGATTAGAATTAACTGAGCACAAAACTGTGCTATTAATAATACAGAACACTGCAAACAAGCAAAATTATTGCAAACTTTGCCAAAATTATTATGGACATAAACAACTGGCTATGAATCAGTATGGCAGTTACATCATCTTATTCAATCTTCTTAATGGCATCAATTTACCATCTTGAGTTATGTAACTATTTGAGAAATGCAATCATCAAAAAGGGATGAAAAACAGAGACAGATTTACCATTTGCAAGCAGGAGTCTACAATGAGGCAATCATCATAATGTACCCTTCAACACGCAAAGATGAAACACAAGTTATCAAAGCAAAGATGCTTATTTCAAATCATAGTGCTTTTTTTTTTTTTTTNCGGACATGACTGGGCAACTGAACCAACAATATGTCTTTTTAATCTTTCTTGTATTTATTCTTTGCTTCCCTTTCCCCTTCTTTTTCTGCTTTCTATGGATTTCATTGAGCACTTTATATAATTGGAACATTGTCTCCTTTCTTACTATACCAATTATTCAATTATACTACTTAAATTTTTTTAACAGTTTTTTTAGAGTTTGAAATAAATTAATCTAAGTCACCTTCAAGTAACTGTACCACTCCATGCATAACATAGGTTTCTTATAAAGAGTATTTCTAATTCTTCTGTCCATTTCTTATGATATTTCTGTCAATCATTTCACTTAACCATATGTTCTAATCATCCAATACATTGTTACTAGTAAGTTATATTTCATATTTATCAAAATAAAAATAAAATTATTTTTATTCATTTGTTCCTTCTCCAACACTTCCTTATTTACGTAGATCTAAGTTTCTGACTTATATCAGTTCCATTCTCTTATATGCACTTCTTTTAATATTTCCTTTATAGCATGACTTCTGGGGATGAATTCTCTAAGTTTCTGTGTGAGTTTGTGTGATGTGCATGTGTGTGTGTATGCACCAGAAAAAGAGAGAGAAAGTCATAACATCCTTTTGAAGGACATTCTTTTGAAGAATAATTTCACTGGATATAGAATTCTCAGTTCTGGTTTTTTTTTTCTTTTCAGTACTTTCATTCTACTCTTATTTGCAAAATTTCTGATGTGAAGTCCACTGTAATTCCGTAGGTAAAGTGTTTCCTCTCCCTCCCTTGGTTTCTTTACAGATTTTTGTCTTTGTCTTTCTTTTCCTGTAGTGTGAATATGCTATGCTTAGGTGTAGTTTTTATGAGGTTTTGTTTTGTTTTAGTTAGTTTGTTTGTTTTGTGTTTAACCTGTGTTATTCTCTGAGCTTCCTGGATCTGTAGCTTGGTGTCTGCTATTAATTTTGGAAATATTTTGCCCTTTATTACTTCAAATATTTCTTCTGTTCTCATATTTTCTTTCTTCTTATTCTGGCATTCCTAATACACAAATGTTATTTTTAGAAATGTCCCAAGTTCATGGAGTTTATACTTTTAAAATTCTTTTTATTCTATGCATTTCAGTTTGGGAAGTTTCTATTGGTCAGTGAAACTCACCAAATCCTTCTTCAGTTGTGTCCATACTGATGAGACACTTAAAGCATCTCCGTTTCTATAATACTGCCTTTGGTACTGAGCATTTCCTTTTAATACATTCTTACAGTTTTTGTCTGTCTGCTTACATTATTTGTCTATCCTCGGTTATTGTCCTTTTCAATTGGACCACATATAATTCATAGTTATTTTAAGTTCTCTTTTTAGTAATTCCAATATTTGTGTCTTGTCTGAGTCTGGCACTGATGCTTGCTTTGCCTCTTCACATCTTTTTATTGACTTTTGGTATACCTTGTAGTTTTTTGTTAAATGCCAGTGATGCTGTATTGGAGAATAGGTTTTAAAGTAAATAGGCCATTAGCATGAGGGTTTATGCTAATCTGAAGAGGAGTTGCTTATTAATTAATGCCTGCAGTAGCTGTTGGGGCCAGTGGCTTTATATTCCTACATTGTCCTAATTTTTGTCTCCCTTGCCCACTCTGGGCTTCCCTCAGTATGCCCTCCTCAGGGAGCGTCTGCATCTCACAGCTCTGTCGGCTGTATTGCACTGTCATTTCACTGGAATCCAGTGTGGGGGTGATACATTGTGGGGCAGGAGATTCATACCGTCATCAGTCCTCCAGTGCACCTGCAGCTCTGGGCTAAGACCTCAGATCTCGACTGGTGTTTCCACAATCATTGCTTAGCTTCTCTCCACATTTTAGGTTAGACAGGAAGGCAAGAGTGACCTGGTCCCTTCCGCTGTCTGGGATAAGGCTCTGGTTAAAATCTTTTTCCCTTGAAAAGCGGCTTTTGTTATGGAGGATCCTCTGGACATATCACACAATGATTACTCTTCCTCTCCTCCTGCCAAAATCACAAAGATAGAGAATTTGCATGTGCACTACGAAAGCCCAGTGGGGCTCCTGGAGATAAAACCTGGGAATGTACTGGGGTCAGTCCAAGACCACAGCCCCCAAGGGTTTTTCCACTTTCATGCTACTCCACACTCAGCCTCCAGCAATTCATCAAAATCATCATTTAAGAGTCCTTACCAGTTTACGACTCCAGCAGCTTCTGCTCTAGGTAAGTAGATCTCATCTATGACTCTGAATTTACCTGTCTCTCCAGATTTCAGGGTAACAAATTTCCTTATAATCTCAGGTCTCTGATGAGTCCCAAAAAAGTCACTGATTTTCAGACTGTTCTTCCTTTCCTTGCAGGCACAAGAATGACAGTTTATAAGCTCTTTGCACACTGGAGTTTAAACACTGAAATTCTGTAACCTGAAGACTTTTATCATGGTGTTCATCAAGTTTCTTTTTATGAGATAGCATCTTTTCTAGGAGTTCATCACGTACAGAAGGATTTCATGGAGAAAAACTAAATACATAGGATCTTCTAACTTATATTTATCAAACAAACACAAAGTGCACGCACTAACACTGTCAAGCATCTTTTTTTCATAAAGCTGAATATCTTTTTATACAGTATTGCAGTCTTTGGTTGTAGAAGAGTTGCTTTTGCAACTCTCCTTGGATACATAAATTTGTAACAACTATGTTTATGGTTCCATCTGCATTTTTCAAATGTTCTCTGAATATCAGGTTGACCTGAGTTGAGATCAACTAGTGAGTAAAAGACAGAAATATCAAACCTCATCATGGACAGTCATCACCTTGAGAATTATCAGTGATAACCCTATAGACTTAAGTGTGTCATCTTGATAAAGTTATTACCATATGAATGTTACTCTGAACCACAATTAATGAAGAGTTATAAGCTGGCTACTCATGCACACTGAGTAACTTCTGCTTCACAACCAGGAAGAGAATACTTCAAGTACAGAATATTCCAGAGAAAAAGGCCTATAAGAAGAATGGGTGCCATCTGATTACTTCTGGGGAAGGAGATACAGTCTTGAAAGCGAAAATGTTAGTCACCATGTCTAACTCTTTGCAACCCCATGAACTGTAGCTTGACAGGCTCCTCTGTCCATGGGATTCTCCAGGCAACAATACTGCACTGGGTTGCCATTTCCACCTCCAGGGGATCTTCCCAACACAGGGATCGAACTGGGGTCTCCTGCCTTGCAGGCAGATTCTTTATCATCAGAACTACCAGAGAAGTCCTATAGACTTAGTTAGGAGCAAAGACATTTTGAGATCAGAAGAGAGCTGTATTTTCAAGCTGTATGTGGAGTTCTGCTTTGTATGTCCTCTATGAAAATAGTCTCTTGATCACCAGATCTTCCACACACAATGCTTGTAGACATGCTCTAGAAAATGACTCATACCAAATATTTCAAACAAAGAAGTGAAACGATCTGTGTCACCAGTTTCATTCACGCTTGGTGTACCTACACTTCCTGGTTGACCTATGGCGCCTTTCATCTTGATGACCACAATATAATGCTCTCTACACTTGATTCTCCTGCCCCAACAGCTTATCTGGCTGCAGTGAAAGCTGGCCACTGCCCACTCCCCTATGCATTATCCTATCCAATATGAATTATTTTTAACTAAGAAAGCTATGTTTAAAAATAGCCAGAATCGAGAGAGGCGCATATTGAACTCATCAACTGATACACAGCAGGATGCTATAATCAAGGCTTCACATGGAATCTAAACTCCGAGTTGTAATCTTGAAATTGATATCAGTTCTACTCTCCATTTTCTAGTCTGAAATAATAATATTTATAAATATGAGTACATTGTGAACTCTGAAGTTCCATGCAAACCCAAGATACTAATCTCCTTCCAATGCTATAGTGCTTAAAAAATTACAATATTGCCTTTTTTCTCAAGTGCTTTAATTAGAAAAAAAAATATCTTTTATTATGTAAAGGCAGTAAGCAAGAAGGAAATTAATGAATTTAAACAATGAAGTACAGCCACCACTTTGTAATTTTTGTTCTTAGGGAGTGTAGTCAGCAGACTCTTAAGGTAGTACCCATCATCATACTCTCTGCCACTGATGCTTTTGTCTGATACCCTCCCCTCCAGTGTAGGTGGGACTCATGAACTGCTTTTAACCAACAGAATATGCCAAAGGTGATATGATGTACTAGATTACATGTATACACTCCAAAAGATCATTACTCATCTTGCTAAGAGACTCTGTCTTTCTTTGGCTGGGTTTGCAGACACAGGCTGCCATGTTTGTGAGCTGCTATGTGGAGAAGAGCATGTGACAAGAAGCTGAAGGTGGCCTCCAGCTCAGAGAAAGAAGAGAACTGAGGTCCTCAATCTGGCAAGCTGAAAGAGGTTGAATTCTGCCAATAACACTGTGAGCAAAGAAGTTGATCCCTCCCTCATTGGGCCTCAGATGAGATCACCACTTGGCCAACACTCTGATTGCAACTTTGAAAGATCCTGAAGTGGAGGACTCAACTAAACTGCTCCCAGACTCCCGACCCAGAGAAGAAATAAATGCCTGTAGTTCTAAGTCACCAAGTTTGTAGTATCATTGTTAAGCAGCAATAGATAACTAATACACTGAGTTTTACTATGTTCTTTCTAATTTAAAGACTGAACATAACTTTCTGGGATTGATTTTATTCATTTGTTCTAAATGAGCACTCCTATTGAATTCTGTCACATAAATAGGGAAAAATAGCTAACATTTATTGAACTCTTCCTTACACTAAGTAGTTTACAGGCATTATCTCTACTTCTGTCTTCCAGCATGGAAGGTACAGCTCTCTACCATCATTCATTAAATCAATCAATCAGTCTGAAAATCACAATCTACCTTCCGGACAGATAGGAAAGAAAGCACTTTATTCTAAGAGATATCTGGTGGGCTGTAAGGATTAGAATTAACTGAGCACAAAACTGTGCTATTAATAATACAGAACACTGCAAACAAGCAAAATTATTGCAAACTTTGCCAAAATTATTATGGACATAAACAACTGGCTATGAATCAGTATGGCAGTTACATCATCTTATTCAATCTTCTTAATGGCATCAATTTACCATCTTGAGTTATGTAACTATTTGAGAAATGCAATCATCAAAAAGGGATGAAAAACAGAGACAGATTTACCATTTGCAAGCAGGAGTCTACAATGAGGCAATCATCATAATGTACCCTTCAACACGCAAAGATGAAACACAAGTTATCAAAGCAAAGATGCTTATTTCAAATCATAGTGCTTTTTTTTTTTTTTTCCAAAAAAAGTTCTTTAAAAATGAAAAAAATAACACGTCTCAGCCCCGCTGGAGATCAGTTTGGACTATGACCTTAACATGATTGATGTAAACATCTTACTACCAGTTTCCTGAATCAAAAGCAAAAAAAAATTTTTATAAAATATTGTTCAAATTTAATATACCGATCGACTTCCCAAAAAAATATAGTGATAGGACTATAGAGTAGCACTTTGGTTGCAGTATAGCAGTTCAGGGACATATATGGTTTCACTGAAAGTAGTAACATGACATTAGAATTTCTTTAAATGTGTTTTTAAAAATTTGGAGCCAACAAAACTTTTAGATTTTCTGAAATATTTCGGTATGTGTTACTATATTTGTCTATGTATTACTCAAATAGACTTTGCTTCAACTTTATACAGGCTATTTTTTTTAATTGAGTTTTTTAGCAGATTGTTCTGTCTGAATCTACTCCGTTGAACTTACTCAGATCTATTTAAAAATAAATACACAATTAGTATTGTCTTTCACACAACCATACAATAATATTTGACCTTACCCATCAATATTCAAATATATTTATTTTATATTATTTTTATTTTTTTGCTCCAAGGTTTTAGAAATTTACCATGCTTCATGACACTCCATAAATCTAATCTAGTATTCTTATCTGGAGAATTCCCTGGACAGAAGGAACTGGTAGTCTACAGTCCTTGGGGTTGCAGAGTCGGACACAATTGAGCAAGTAATACTTTCACACTTTCACTTTCAATCCTGTTTTTAAATAAATAAAATTGTTTCCTTTCCATAAAAATTGAAATTATGTTTTCAATATTTTCCCAGTATAGATATGATTAACAGTATTTAACTTTTATCTAGAACCTTTTCTAATCAAATTGACATATATCTCATATTCTGGCAGATGATAATCAACTGAGTGTTAACTCATGAGCTGATTTTTCTTACTTTACAAATGAAGAAGTCCATCCTGGAATGGTGAAATGACTTACACTTGACCCTGAAGAGAGAAGAAAGCAGAGTCAGTAGAATCCAATGACTGTCAGATTCTAAAACTGATCTTTCTTTGAGAGCAAAAATCAAGAGTCTTAACCACAAGAGTATCCTATTTGTGGTTGCTTGTGTTATTTTAGCTGAACACTGTTTTATAAATATTGTACTGTCACTTTTCTTTCGTTTGTTCCTTCAGAAACCTCTCCTCAGTTGTTATTCAGTGGCTAAGTCATGTCTGACTCTTTGAGATCCCAAGGACTGTAACCTGCCTAGCTTCCTTGTCCTTTACTATATCCTGGAATTTGCTCAAACTCATGCCCATTGAGTCAGTGATGCCTTTCAACCATTTCATCTTCTGCTGGCAAAACCATACGAAGCATTTGAACTGAAAAGTAGTTCATTTTTCTATGCTTTGCTGGTTTATTTGTGTTTCCTATTTCCTTTGCCTTGTTATGCATTCATGTGTAGGGTGGAAAGGAAGGGGTTAAGGTGTTCTGCCAATCTGAAATTACTACCCACAACTGAAATCACAGCTTAGTTTCTCTTAAAACACATGTTTGCCATTTTTAATCACAGACTCAGTGATTAAGAATGGAATGAAAAAGAGACATGACTAAGGAGCAATTCAAATAAACACAGAATTAAGATGTTGTGATATGTTTATAAAGACTAGAGACATCTGGAATATTCCAGCTAAATAGTACAGATAATGCACTCTTTCTTTTAATAAGGACTTTGAGTACCATAAAATATCAAATGCTTAAGTACTACTGAGATCCTTTGTTATTTTTCCTTTGTCTTCTAGTATACACCAAGTTCTAAAGGTTTTTTTTCCCAATTATATTGTGCTCATTACTTCTGACATTTTAGATTTTAATCTTCTTTATTAAGGAGAATCTATATTGTGTTCAAACAGTCTCATGTTAATCAAATCTCCAGCAATTATGCTTGCCGTATGTGTCTACTCACTTAGAACACTCTCTATTCAAAAGAAAGATACGTGATATCAACTACGAGGTAATAGTCTAATTCCAATCATAGAATGTCTCCTTCATTTTAAAGAGAAACGGAAGTGGAATAACTTTCATAATTTGTGATTGTGTCAGTCAACATCGAGTTACAGGGACTATTAGACAAGGACTATTAGACAGGAAGGACGTTTAGGGAATTGGGTGCGCTCCGATTTGTAGCAGGCATGGTAATAGAAACAGAAATGCCCCACCATGAGCACTGTGAATTTTGCCACAATCAGCAAGGTGGAAAACAGGAGTCCACCACTAGAATAATTAACTTCACCAACACCAGCAAGTAACTGAGATCCAGCGGTTAGAAACTGTGGTAACTGCAAATGACGCAATTATTACTTCTCTATACGTATTGATTGGACACTGGCACACCAGTGCGGACCTTCATTCACAGCTGTGCTGGCTGGCAGAAAACGGGCTGAAGTAGAATGAAGATGGCCTCTGCCCATGTTTACCTAACAGACTCCAAGTGGTTGCATTTAAACAGAGGACCATTGTATGAACAAGCATGGCTGAGAGGGTGTCTGAAGAAAAGCCTCTAGAAGTGCATACGAGGTGGACTGGAAGGTTTGAATGGAAGGTGAATGTCAAGCCACAACACGCACCTTAGTGGCTTCTTTTTTTTTTTTTTGTCTCATTTTCTTCTTTGCTGTTCAATATCCTCTTCTGAGCCTCCTGGAATTATCTGTGAGTACCACCCTTTACCCCATTTTAGAAAACGATGTTTTAAACTGTACCACTCGAACCACTTATTACTGCTTTTTAAGATTATAAATGTATTTTTAATTTTAGGCATCCTATCTGAGATGAAATTGGGCAGACATTTGTTGAATGCTATCTGAATTTCAGACATCACGCTATCTTTAGAGAAAAGAAAATGTTTTATTGTCCCTGCTCTGGTGTCATTATGCCATTTGATCTAATTAGGATAAAGAAGTATTTAATAGAAGGACGAGCAGAAAGATGAAACTAGAATTAAAGTTTCATCAATAACTATTTTAGCCTCTGGATAAAGGACAGAATTACAAAGTTAAAGCTAGATGTTTATACAGGAAAATAAATTGACTTAGCAACAATAGCAGCAACAACTGAAAAATAGATTTGAGACCCAAACTAACTAAATTGACAACAAATAATAATTTATTTAAAAAAATGAAAACAAATAGCTAATTTATGAATATAATAGAAATACATGATAGAGGAAGACATCTTTTAATCTCCTATAAATAAACCAGGATTTAAGAGATATTGTATTCAAATGTATTTCTTTGTTTTTCTGGGAGGACAACTCTGATATACTTTGGTTTCAATTACAAACTGATAGATTCTTTCTAGAAGGCAACTTGGTGATAAGTAAAAAGGGTCCTTAAAAGTTTAAATTCTTTTAAAAATTTCTGCAATTTGACTAAAGATGACAGAAGCTATGTCTGTTTTATTCACCACTATCTCACCGCTGTAGCTTTTAAAGTATCTGATACACCGTTTTCAATAAATTTTGTTTGGAGAATTAAGTAATAATTATCAAAGCATGAATTTAATAGCAAATTAACCTGAAGGTCAACATTGAAAGGAAATTAATAATTTCTGGCCTATTCATATTATAAATATTATTCATCCAATAAAAATTTATGTACAATTATTATATTGCTCATTAGGCAATAACACAAAGGTGTCTTATAGTAGTCTGTATTTCATCATCTCGAATAAAAGGTAAAACACAAAATAAGATAACATGTTAGCTGTGCGTCAAGATTATTTGTTTCATTAGAATCAATACTTCTGGTAAGATTCTCCCAATTCTCCATGCCCGTATTACAGATGGAAGTTATTGCTTAAATTGTCCTGAATTTTCAAATGCTTTCATATGTTCAAAATCTAGTAAAACTACACTGAATATCATACCATTTTATTTAACACTTCTCTAAGACATTTTTCTATACATATTCAGTTCAGTCACCCAGTCGTGTCTGTCTGACTCTTTGCAACCCCATGAATCGCAGCACGCCAGGCCTCCCTGTCCATCACCTCAGACTCATCTCCATTGAGTCAGTGATGCCATCCAGCCATCTCATCCTCTGTTGTCCCCTTCTCCTCCTGCCCCCAATCCCTCCCAGCATCAGAGTCTTTTCCAATGAGTCAATTCTTCGCATGAGGTGGCCAAATTACTAGAGTTTCAGCTTTAGCATCATTCCTTCCAAAGAAATCCCAAGGCTGATCTCTTCAGAATGGACTGGTTGGATCTCCTTGCAGTCCAAGGGACTCTCAAGAGTCTTCTCCAACACCACAGTTCAAAAGCATCAATTCTTTGGCGCTCAGCTTTCTTCACAGTCCAACTCTCACATCCATACATGACTATTGGAAAAACCATAGCCTTGACTAGACGGACCTGTGTTGGCAAAATAATGTTTCTGCTTTTCAACATGCTATCTAGATTGGTCATATTAGAGGTATTTATTTCCTTAATTCTCTTTATATTCCAGCATGAAATTCAACATCAAGTTCATTTTAATGTTAATGAAACCATTAACTATTACTCATATTTATATATTTTTAGTTTGCGATAAACAGTATACCTATACCTAATAAAAATAAAATATAACCAATCCATGATACATCATACATTTCAACAAAAAAGTAGATTGTCACAAACAGTTGTTTGACTGAGCAGTTTCTCCAAATTATGGTACGTAATTACTAGTCTGTGGCAAATGCCACAATATTCAGAAACCTAGTCTCACATTTAGTATAAGCAATTTCCATTCCAGTGGGTTTGCTCACATACTCACATGTACTATATTATGAAGGATTCTAAAGCTAACCCTTCATTTGGTTTCTCTCATAAGTGTGATGTTACAGAATATGATTTTGGTTTCCATCATATAGTTTCAGATTTATTTACATACACTTGTGGTTCCATAATCTTTGGAAATTGAACACCGGCCAGAAAAAAAAAATGGATAAACATATACATTATATAATTATATATATATATGTATATGTACATATATATATTATAAAAAAGAAATATGGAAAATGGAAGGAAAAAGCTAAGTATCAAGTAATAAGGGCCAGAAAATTTTTATAAAGACTAGAAAGAACGAGTGTTTAGAGAAAAAATAGCATGTGCCTCTATCCTATGTTGCCTTGAGGCTATTATTGCCTGCTTCCCTGCAGAAATTAGTAGCAGCAGCCAAGACATCAGTGTTCTCATGAAATAAGTACATTCTGAAGAGTTGCCCTTAGGTATTGAATATCCTGTCTTACTCTCTAAAAGTTTCTAAGACTGTAGATTACAATTTAGGGAGATTGTCAGTTCTCAATCATACTATACCTCAAAGTTTTAAATTTAAGATCACAAAAGGTCAGAAGGTTAGAAAAGTGGTTTTCGTAAAACACAGAAATCTTGGATCATATTCAAAATACTGACTTTATATACATGTACCTATATTAGTGGAAAAAAAAAAAGATTACAAATGGGAATGATCAGCAATGGTCATCTGGTAGAGATTTCAGTACCAAGCTTATCTCCTATGCACTAAAATAGTGGTCAGCAAATGACAGCCTGAAGGCCAAATTGAGCCTAGTTCCTGTTTTTGTAAATAAATTTTTATTGGAGCACAATCATCCCCAATAATTTCCGCATTGTCTATAGCTGCTGTCGCATTATAGGGAAAGTTTAAATGGTGTGACAGAGACTGTCTGGCTTTCAAAACCTAAAGTATTTACAATTTTCTCTTTTATGGAAAAAACTGCCAACCCTACTTTAAACTCACAGGCTGAGGTCTGGCCTTTGATCACTCCTCAGCAGAGATAGGGTCTTCCTCAATGGCTCAGCAGTAAAGAATTTGCCCCTGGGTTGGGAAGATCCCTTAGAGAAAGAAATGGCAATCACTCCAGTATTCCATGGAGTTGCAAAGAGTCAGACACAGCTTTGCAAGTAAAGAGCAGCACAGGTAGACAATTAATGCACAGATATTGTCAATATAAAACAAAAATTAAAATTCACTTTAAAATGAATGAAGTATAATTATTTGGTTAGTATGAAAAAAATTGAGTAGAATACTAGAGAGGGTAGCCATTCCCTTCTGCAGGGTATCTTCATGACCCAAGGATCAAATCCAGGTTTCCCACACTGGTATTAAGGTCAAGGCAGATTCTTTACCTTCTGAGCCACAAGGAAAGCCCAATAAAAAGAGTACAAAGAGTAAACAGTGATATATTGAATATGCCTGAATATCAAATTAGTTAAGTTGGAACATCAGATAGAGAAATTTTCTAGAAAACCTCAAGAAAAGCTAGAGACCTGACTTATCGGTAAGTATCAAATAGTAAAATTTCCCAAAGGAGGAAAAACAAATGGAAAAAGGAAACTATTTGAAGAAATAAGGTAAATAGACTTCCTATTCTGTTAATATGCTAGGCTTTTATTTACCACTCAAAACCACTAAAATTACTAAATTTTAAAATAGTTTCTTAAAAGATCAAAGAGATAACATGATATGATAGTCAGGAATTAGCATATCTAGTCTAGATGATAACCCATAGAGGAAAATCCAACACTGAAGTAGCTTTGGCCCTAAGGATATTTGCCAAACTTCACTAATATGGTTTTGACTTTTAAGCTGTGGTATACGATGAAAACCCACAGCCTTTTCAGAGGATGTGGGATTTAATAAGGAACTTTTCTTATTAAAGCTGGAGCTCCTAAGTCCAATGTTGAGATAACTAGTTATCTTCATAACCAGATATACCTAGTCACCTTGCCTTCTCCAAAAAAAAAACTGAAAATGAAATTGCCTTGGCAATTATTAGACTGAAGCATGGAGAAGTTGAAGGCATAAGGCAGCACTCAAAATCACATTCCTGAAAGTCGCTCAGTCGTGTCTGACTCTCTGTGACCCCATGGACTATACAGTCAATGGAATTCTCCAGGCCAGAATACTGAAGTAGGTACCCTTTCCCTTCTCCAGGGGATCTTCCTAACCCAGGGGTCAAACCCAGGTCTCCCACATTGTAGGCTGATTCTTCATCAGCTGAGCCATAAGGGAAAGTGAAGTCGCTCAGTCATGTCGGATTCTTTGCGACTCCATGTAGTGTAACTTACCAGGCTCCTCTATCCATGGAATTTTCCAGGCAAGAATACTGGAGTGGGTTGCCTTCCTTCTCCAGGAGATCTTCCCAACCCAGGGTTTGAACCCGGATCTCCCTCATTGTAGGCAGACGCTTTATTGACTGAGCCACCAGGGAAGTCCCCAAGAATACTAGGGTGGGTGGTAGCCTATCCCTTCTCCAGCACATCTTCCCGACCCAGTAATTGAACCAGGGCCTCCTGCATTGCAGGCAGATTCTTTACCAACTGAGCTATCAGGGAAGCCCCCACATTACTGAAGAGGTACAGGAAAAAAAAAAAACCCTCAAGTTGTAAATCCACTATATTTAATTGTTCTAAGATTCTACTTTTTTGGTCCTAGTTTAACATTTAGTAGTTAGGATATATATCATATCAGAAAAAAGCCTGGTAGCAATTGTGACAACTATTATTGACTACACATGAACATCAAACATGCAGTTTTAGTATGTTAGAAAAAGTCAGAAGCAAAATGGAATACTTTTTCAATAAATGCTATACACCTTTTAGCTGGGTTTTCAATGTGAAAAGGATCTGAGAGTGCTTTGTTCAATTTATTTTGCTTGTACTTTCCTTTTTATACATAGAAAATGACATGACAACAAGCTAAATGAATGTATGCTGTCTTTACATAGAAGTCCAAAGTGATGAGAAAGTTTGTTTTTTTTTATGGTTTACTTGGCAGCATTACTTAGTGATTCATAAAAGTGTTGCTCTTCTGCTATTGGCATCTTAGCTTCAAAGACAATAGTAGTTGTTGCAGACTAATAGTAACCCACAAGCACCTAGTGGAAGTATAATCAGCTCTTCTTTATGGGAGCACACTAATCCTAAGCTTCAAGGAACAGCACAAATAATTTACCAATTAAAACGATCAGTTTATTTTCAAATGTAACTAATCACACGAGAAAATAATTTACTATGATCTAAAATTAGCAATAAAAATAAAAGGCTAAACATGATTAAATATGTCTGATACTGGAATCTTCAGATACCTATCTAAATAACACCAAAATTTATGTTTACCATGTTCAAAGGAAGGAAAAACAAGCTTGAAAATATCTGAAGGGGATGGTGGTGGTTTAGTCACTAAGTCCTCTCTGACTCTTGCAACCCCACAGACTGTAGCCTGCCAGGCTCCTCTGTCCATGGGGATTCTCTAGGCAAGAATACTGAAATGGGTTGCAATTTCCTTCTCCAGGTCTGCAGGCAATAGCTGACTTCAAAACACATCAAGATGTTAAGGTGTAAGAATTCTGTAATTAAACTGATAGTAAGTAGATGAGTTTAAAAGTAGGTTAGACATAGGGAAGATCCCCTTGAGAATGGCATGGCANTACTGAAATGGGTTGCAATTTCCTTCTCCAGGTCTGCAGGCAATAGCTGACTTCAAAACACATCAAGATGTTAAGGTGTAAGAATTCTGTAATTAAACTGATAGTAAGTAGATGAGTTTAAAAGTAGGTTAGACATAGGGAAGATCCCCTTGAGAATGGCATGGCAACCCACTCCAGTATTCTTGCATAGAGAATTCCCATGGACAGAGGAGTCTGGTGGGTCACAGTCAATAGGGTCACACAGAGTCAGACACAACTGAAGTAACTTAGCAGACACAGTTAAAGACAGAATTAGTAACTAGAAAACAATTCAGAAAAAGATATTCAAAATTAAGCATGGAGAAAATAAAAGAGAAGATATTAAGTTGATATTGAGATTTACAAGATATCATGTGAAGTTCGAATGCGTCTCTAAGTAGAGTTCCAGAAGGAAGAACAAGGAGAACAAAACCAAGAGTAAGATCTGCAAATACAAATGTAAAGGCTGAACACTTTTCAGAAATAACAAAAGTATGATTTGCATCATGAAGACTTCAATTTCCAACTATGATTAAAAAACATTTTACACCTACATATAAAAATCAAAACTGCAAAACATAAAATAGAGGCATTTCAAGAGGAATCAATGAAAAAACTCACAAATTACCTTGAATGAAGGTAGAAAGAAAAATACGAATTAGATTGACAGTAAAAAAAGAGTCCAACTTCTGTATAATTAAATTGTGCTGATAAATATAATGATGATTCTGAAAAAATTCATGTGAATTAACATATCAATGTGTAATATTAGAAATATCCTAATTTATTTCTTCAAATATCTTTTTTCATATTTGCATTAGTATGGCATGTAACAAAAAATTTATGTCTAAATGACTCTAATTAATTTTGAATTTATAAATTTATCTTTAAAGAAAAAGTATTTCAAGAACAGGGGCACTATTAAGTGTTTCCATCAAAAGCTTCCCATTCCAAAATGAAATTCAGAAAAACATACTGCAGACAAAATAGACAAAATACAGGAGATCCAGGATAGAATGTTTGTGATAGAAGAAAGATTGAAATGCAACAAACTGTGTTACATTATTGCTTTTTAAAAAATAAAAATGTTATGCAAGATTAAAATTTAAATAAAAGAATTAAAAAGCAATACCAAATTAAGATGTAAGTTGAGAAGCAAACCAATGTATATTTAAAATATATTGTTGACGAACTCTCCTTTTTTCATAAAGTATTGAACTATTTTAGACTTCGAGAAGAATAATTTTGTAATTTCTTGAAGTAAAATAAAAATAGCTAAAACAGAGCATATATCACTCAAAGTAGTAGCAGAAAGTGAAAGAATTACCTAATTAATTAAAAACAGGTAAGAAGCATAGAGATAAACAAAGGATAAAACTAGAGAAAAATAGCGAAACACAAAGTTAGATAGCAGATTTAAACAGACTTTAAGTATAAATATTAAGCGTGAATAAATTTTTAAAAAAGTGAACGCATTTTCAAATTTAATGCTGTGTCCAAAAGACTTTTAAAATGTTAGAGTACAGAGAATAGAAGGTAAAAGTTTGGGGAAAAAAATCTGTCATGATAGTAACAAAGAATGCTGGTTACCTGTACTTGTATTAGACCAAAGCAGATTTTAAGAAAAAGCACATTATTTGGGATAAAGAAAATAAAATCTTAATTAGGAAAGGTTTAATTCATGATGAATATATAAATTATATATATAAGTGCATTTACAAATATAAAATGTATAACACGAAGAATAAATAAAATATAAAATATATATTAAACTGTCTTAACATGCAAAACAAGAATAGCAACGTAACTACAAAGATATTTAAATTTGCAATCACAAATGCAGATTTAACATGCCTCTATGCCACTTTTAGAATCAATACGTGAAGCCAACAGAAAGTCAGTAATGATATATAAGATCTGAATAGCATAGTTAACAAACAATTTCATGGATGTGGACAGAACATTGAATCCAAGAACTGCAGAGTTCACATTCTTTTCTGAGTGTAATCAACTTATTTGAAGTCTTGATATAGGATGAGAGCACTAAGTCCCATGAACCCTAGGGTGCTTGCTACACAGTAAAACATCTGAGACTGAAAAGATGAGGCAGGATGGCATCGAGGAAGGGAAATGAGTGAAGTTAATCAAGGAGAAGGACATGATCAACTGAGATTTTGATAAGAAAAATTTCATTGAATTGCTTTGGGTAAGACTGATTGGAGTGGGTTAAGACAAGAAAGGAAAGATACTGTAGACTTCTTTTTATCACAGGTACTTTTGCTTTGTTTTGTTTTTTGATACTTAACACTTTATTTTGGAATTTGTCTAAAAATGATTGTGGGACACCCACATAATACATTCTTAGACATGCATAATTACTGTTTCATTTGGAATATGTTCAGCAAATTTGCAATTAAAAAATGGTTTACAGTCAACTTTTAAAAAGGAGGAGATGCAAACAGTGGGAAGCAGAAGTAGGTAGAAATCACTTATAAATTAAAATTGAGCACTTTTAATTGCTACCATATATTCCTTCACATGAATATTCCTTGTCCTTTAAATGGTAGGATCCCTTGAAGATGGCAGGCACTTTCCCTTCCTACCACAGTTACTTTGATATAACACAATGAATAAATAGCAACAAAGGGATATAGATTTTGGGTACCAGGGAAGGTGGTGAAAGGCAGCAGGGTTGCTCAAGGAGAGGGCTCTTTATTACTCTGTACATATTTATAAATTTATTTATATATTAATAAATAATCTTGTGCTACAGAGGAAACTATAAAATAAGTTTACTAAAAATTTAAGTGAATAAAAATGACATCATTGCATGTAGCATTTTATAATTAATATTTTGTGGAGTAAAGCCAGTACAGTACCTCGAGGGAAATTTATAACAATATATTTATCAGGAAATAAGAAACTTTAAAATACTGAGTTAAACATTTAGCAGAAGTTGGAAAGCAAAAGAGTCAGATATAAAAGTAAGAAAAATAAAATAAACAAGGACAAAAATCCTATCCCACTTGTGTCAATGATACCAAGAGACAATCTGCCACTCAGCAAAAAGTACAGTCTACTAACTTCAGATATCTAACTCTTGCTATTGCTAAAAGTTTGCCATCTCTGAACTTCGTGCTTCCTAATTCTAGAATCAGTTCACATCTTGCTCCAAAACACTGTATCCTAAAAACTTAATTCTCTCTTGTTTAGCAAATAATCAGCTATTCATTTCAGATATGTGATAAAGGCCTCTTCCATTCCTCAGTATACATCCCCCAAATAGTCACTGCCTTTTGGGGACAAATTGCAAGGATGTTCATTGCAGATTAATCTGTGATGTCAGGGAGTTGAAGGCAAACTGGATGTCTATCTATAAGTAGACAGGTTAAGAGAAATGGATACATTTGTTACTGTAAGACTGCAGAAGTCAGAAACAATCTAGCAGTACATTCATAACATGTATAAACCTTAAAAATAACACTTGGTGGAAAAGATAAAAAACAGGATGAGACACATACACCATATAACAGTGATTTATCTCAGTTAAAAATACAGCACAACTAAATAATATATTTTGCAAAAACATGAAACTAAAAAGTACACATTCCACTTATTAGAATGTTTGTAGAGTCCTGTAACAGAAGTGAAGAATGCTAAGGAGAGAAAAGAGTAAGGTAGAATAAGGTAAGGTGAGCAAAATATAGTAAAGTGTAAAGTGAAGGATGGGAGGGGGAGAGAGAGGAGGGGACTGGAGACAAGGGAAGAGAAGGGCAGGAATTGGAAAGGAACGGAAAAGAGGAAAGGAGAGAAGGAGAAAGAGGGGGAGGAAGTAGAAAAGAAAATAGGGAGAGGAGGGAGAGGAAAAGAAGACGAGAGGGGAAGAAAGGAGGTGGGGAGAGGAGAAGACAGGAAAAGAGAAGAGGGCAGAAAAGGAAGAAGCAGAGGGCGAATCCTTTTCTGCGACAATGTTCCTAATGAATTATATAGTATGATTAACCTAAACTTCTTCACCTAGGGTCTAAAACATGAAGAAAAAAGTAATTTCAGGACTTTAATGAAGTAATGATGGTAACTGTGTACACATTAGGATAACAGATTGCCACAAAATCTTTTTATTTTTTTACTGTATGCTTTAAAATTCTAGCTCCTTTCAAGTCTGGACATAAATAAAAATTTTCCCCATCAGTCTATTAAAACTGATGAATGTCTTCTCTTTTAGAAGCATATAATTTCAAGTTTATTGAAAGCTTCCACAAAGTAATCCCTTTCTTAAAATAGATAAGCTTCCAATGGAAAAACAAAAATAAAATTTGCTTTTTTCACCCATACAGTTACAATATGTCTTTATTTCCTTTCATTTTGTTGTGGGCATCCTTACTTTTCATTACTCATTATATTACTACAATTTCTGAAATCCAAAGAAGAAAAATTAAATATAAGGAAAGCTTCATTGTTTGTCTTTTATTAAAGCCATTCTCTGAACCATACATTAAATTACACACCTATGTATAATAGATTGCAATTTTATGTAGGTTTTAATCTATAAATGAAGGTGTTACTTTAGTTATGATGGAAGGTTTCCATTTATTTATACAACCATGCCATTGTCCAAATCATTTTTTATATTCTTTCAGAATTGTTTAAAAAAATGATTTTATGTCCTGAATATATATAGATTTTCTGTATTACTTAACTTTGTCATATCTTGAATTTTTTAATTAAAAAAAATATATTACACTTTCTCCTATTCCACAAAATGAATGTTAACCCACTATCACCAAGTTAAATTCACTCATAAGTGATGCAGATTTAATATTAATATTCTTGAGACTAAATATGAAGATTATCCCACAGGCTCTCCAAAGAAACAGGAAAACAGAAAAAAGCATACCTGATCTCCGAGAGAAGGAACTAAATGCTCTCTTTCTACTCTTACCTACCCAAATGACTGAACTATTACGCATTAGTAAACAATAACAAACAAAACCCCCAATATTCTCAAAATCACATATCATAGCCATGGTTTGTGAAAATTTCTAGTTTCACTTTGTAATTATACAAATCTTTGTGAGTTAAATTACATCAAAATAAAACCCGAAATTTATTGGCAGAGACATGAATTTTGAGAAAATGTTTTTAAATATCTCTTTTAAAAGAATAACTTCCGATGCTTTTACAATTTTCATGGGCTGAACATACAAAAATGATGAAATACTTTCTTGTCTTTTCCAATTCACTCATCATATATACTGTGTATTTATGTATATTGGTATATATGGTATAGAAAACCGCGGAAGTAAATGTTCTAAACAAAGGAATTGTTGATAGTGTTTTTTACCATTCAGATTTACATATATCAATTTTGGGTTATAGGCTGTCTGGATCAAAGGACCTGGATTTGCTGTCTGCCTTATTGCTTTAAATTTTTTTTTTTTTTTTACCTAAGTAAAGAAAGGCACTAGGAGATCCCAAAAGATCTTTTTTCTCTGCTACTATCCCTAGGCAAGAAGGAGGAATTAGCCTTGTAACCAGATCCTTTTAGTCTCTGCCTTTAATTTTAAACAAGAAACCAGACGACTAAAGATGTAAGACTGACAGAGAACAGCAGAGGGCAGTATTTACTCATGGCTAAATCATCTCCCAGCTTAGAAATTTTAAATTTGGAGGGGGTCACTGTAGATGAAATGTATGACTTACCCCCTATATTTGCATTACTTGGCTTAAATTCTTATTTTCTAAGCGGTTTTCCTTAAAGGGGAAATAATACTGACCTGATTCCTGATTCCACGCCCGCCCCTCTTTGAAGTGCTCCGTGATACCGAAAAATCAGCCCACAGTATACATAGCAGGGGAGTTAATTTGTGTGCCTCGAGTGGCACGTGGGTAATTCTAAAATTTTAAATTTCTATTCATTTCAATTTTTCTCATATCTACCTTTCCCCCAGACAAAAACTAAACCAAAACAGAAAGAAACCATTTCGTCAAGATTCCTTTGGCTTGAAAATGGCTAGAGGGCAATACTCTCAACAGAGATCAAAATTCCAAACTTTGGGAAAGGAAACAAANCGCAGTTGTTCTCTCCACCCCGCTGCGGAAGTTTGTCCTTCCTTCCTCAGTTTCTTCGCCTTGGGTAAGTTTTAAAGTTTCTGAAGATAATAGTTTGCGGTAATTCCTCCTATACCTTAAATACAGGCAACTTCTCTCAACTCCTATCCACCCTGGGCGAAAACGCTCAGACTCTCCGGATTCGAAACTAAAGTGAAGGGGGAAATATAGGAGATTGGAGAAACTTCTCTGGGAACTCGTCCACAAGCAGGAGTAAGTGCCCGAGGAATGCCCTGCCGCTTTTCCTCAAGGCATCTCTTCCCTCACTAAGCGTCCACATGGCTACCTGGCGGCTTTTGCTCGTGCGAATCGCTTCTTCTGGACTGGAAGTTCTTTGAAATAGCAGAGGTCTCAGAGCCCTCGGCTGCATGTCTGCTGGTGCTACTTGATCCCTGTCATTATCACTCTGTTTTTTGTTTTCTTGGCTTCACCTCTTCCTTCTTTTTATCACTCCGTTCCAGGGAGCCAAGACCATGGACTTGGCAGCAGACAGGGCTCCTGGCCGCCCGTGGCTCCCGCTGCCCACTTTAACATTATTTCAGCTCCTCCGTGTCTTTTGGCTGCTGTCACTGCTCTCGGGGCCAGCCCGGGTCAGCGGGGCGGAGCAGCGCCAGGTGTTTCAGGTGCTGGAGGAGCAGCCTCCCGGCACGCTGGTGGGCACCATCCAGACGCGCCCAGGCTTCACCTACAGGCTCAGCGAAAGCCACGCCCTGTTTGCTATAAACAGTAGCACCGGGGCCCTGTACACCACTGCGACCATCGACCGCGAGAGCCTGCCCAGCGACGTGATCAACCTGGTGGTTCTTTCCAGCTCACCCACCTACCCCACCGAAGTGCGGGTGTTGGTGCGGGACCTCAATGACAACGCCCCGGTCTTCCCAGAACCCTCGATTGTGGTCACTTTCAAGGAGGACAGTAGCAGCGGGCGGCAAGTCATCTTGGATACCGCCACCGACTCGGACATCGGCTCCAATGGCGTTGACCACCGATCCTATCGCATCATCCAGGGCAACGAGGCGGGTCGCTTCCGCTTGGATATCACCCTGAACCCGAGCGGCGAGGGCGCGTTCCTGCACCTGGTGTCCAAGGGCGGGCTGGACCGCGAGGTCACACCGCAGTACCAGCTGTTGGTGGAAGTGGAGGACAAGGGCGAGCCCAAGCGGCGGGGCTACCTTCAGGTAAACGTGACTGTGCAGGACATTAATGACAACCCCCCGGTTTTTGGCAGTTCCCACTACCAGGCGGGGGTGCCTGAGGACGCCGCGGTGGGCTCCAGCGTCCTCCAGGTGGCGGCGGCGGACGCGGACGAGGGCACCAACGCGGATATCCGCTATCGGCTTCAGGACGAGGGGACCCCCTTCCAAATGGACCCCGAAACGGGGCTCATCACGGTGCGGGAGCCCTTAGACTTCGAGGCCCGGCGCCAGTACTCGCTTACGGTGCAGGCTATGGACCGAGGCGTGCCTTCCCTCACAGGGCGTGCCGAGGCGCTGATTCAGCTGCTGGACGTCAACGACAATGACCCCGTGGTAAAATTCCGCTACTTCCCTGCCACCTCGCGCTACGCCTCGGTAGATGAGAATGCTCAAGTGGGCACGGTGGTGGCTCTGCTCACCGTGACGGACGCAGACTCCCCAGCGGCCAACGGGAACATCTCCGTGCAGATCCTTGGGGGCAACGAGCAGCGCCACTTTGAGGTGCAGAGCAGCAAAGTGCCGAACCTGAGTCTCATCAAAGTCGCCAGCGCCCTAGACCGGGAGCGCATCCCTTCTTACAACCTGACAGTTTCTGTCTCGGATAACTACGGAGCGCCCCCTGGCGCAGCGGTTCAGGCGCGCTCTTCCGTGGCGAGTTTGGTGATTTTCGTCAATGACATCAATGACCACCCTCCTGTGTTTGCACAGCAAGTGTACAGAGTGAACCTGAGTGAGGAGGCGCCCCCGGGAAGTTATGTGAGTGGAGTGTCCGCCACTGACGGCGATTCTGGTCTCAATGCTAACCTGCGTTACAGCATCGTCTCGGGTAATGGACTGGGTTGGTTCCACATCAGTGAACACAGTGGTCTAGTGACCACTGGGCTTGCTGGGGGCTTGGACCGTGAACTTGCTTCCCAGATTGTACTCAATATCAGTGCTCGGGACCAGGGGGTTCACCCCAAAGTTTCCTATGCCCAGCTTGTTGTGACTCTCTTGGATGTGAATGATGAGAAGCCAGTGTTTAGCCAGCCAGAAGGATATAATGTGTCTGTGGTTGAGAATGTGCCTACTGGGACTGAACTACTTGTGCTTGGGGCAACCGATGGGGACCTGGGTGACAATGGGACAGTGCGATTCTCCCTACAGGAAGCTGAGACCGACCAGAGGTCCTTTCGCCTGGATCCTGTGTCTGGGAGGCTGAGTACTATCTCTTCCTTGGACAGGGAGGAACAAGCTTTCTACTCCCTGTTGGTTCTGGCCACAGATCTGGGGTCACCTCCCCAGTCATCAATGGTTCGCATAAATGTGAGCCTCCTGGATATTAACGACAACAGCCCTGTGTTCTACCCAGTCCAATACTTTGCTCATATTCAGGAGAATGAGCCTGGAGGTAGCTACATCACCACGGTGTCTGCCACTGACCCGGACTTGGGTCTCAATGGAACCATCAAATATAGTATATCAGCTGGGGACAGGTCCCGGTTTCAGGTCAATGCTCAGAGTGGGGTTATTTCTACAAGAATGGCCCTAGACAGAGAAGAAAAAACTGCTTACCAGTTGCAAATAGTGGCTACTGATGGTGGCAATTTGCAGTCTCCCAACCAGGCGATAGTAACCATCACTGTGTTGGACACTCAAGACAACCCGCCTGTATTCAGCCAGGCTGCCTACAGCTTCGTGGTCTTTGAGAATGTGGCCCTGGGATATCATGTGGGTAGTGTGTCTGCATCCACCATGGATCTCAATTCCAACATCAGTTATCTCATTACTACCGGGGATCAGAAAGGTATGTTTGCTATCAACCAGGTTACTGGGCAGCTTACCACAGCAAGTGTGATTGACAGAGAAGAGCAATCCTTTTATCAGCTGAAAGTAGTAGCCAGTGGGGGCACAGTGACTGGAGACTCTATGGTTAACATAACAGTTAAGGATTTGAATGACAACTCTCCCCATTTCCTTCAGGCAGTAGAGAGTGTAAATGTGGTGGAAAATTGGCAGGCAGGTCACAGCATTTTCCAAGCCAAAGCTGTGGACCCTGATGAAGGTGTCAATGGCATGGTAGTCTATAGCCTGAAGCAAAACCCCAAGAATCTCTTTACTATTAATGAAAGGAATGGTAATATTAGTCTGCTAGGACCCCTGGATGTTCATGCTGGTTCCTACCAGATAGAGATCTTAGCATCTGATATGGGTGTTCCCCAGCTCTCCTCTAGTTTCATCTTAACAGTTTATGTCCATGATGTAAATGACAACCCACCAGTGTTTGACCAGCTTTCTTATGAGGTTACCCTTTCTGAGTCAGAACCTGTGAATTCTCGATTCTTTCAAGTGCAAGCTTTTGATAAGGATTCAGGAGCAAATGGTGAAATTGCGTACAGCATTGCTGAAGGCAATACTGGGGATGCTTTCGGCATATTTCCAGATGGTCAATTGTATATAAAAAGTGAACTGGACCGTGAACTTCAAGACAGATATGTTTTACTGGTTGTTGCTTCTGACAGAGCGGTGGAACCCCTTAGTGCTACTGTGAATGTTACTGTAATTTTAGAAGATGTAAATGATAACAGACCTCTTTTTAACAGTACCAATTACACATTTTACTTTGAAGAAGAACAGAGACCTGGGTCGTTTGTGGGCAAAGTAAGTGCTGTAGATAAAGACTTTGGGCCAAATGGAGAAGTAAGGTATTCTTTTGAAATGGTGCAGCCAGATTTTGAGCTGCATGCAATTAGTGGGGAAATTACAAATACCCATCAGTTTGACAGGGAGTCTCTTATGAGGCGGAGGGGGACTGCGGTGTTTAGCTTTACAGTCATTGCAACGGATCAGGGGCTCCCTCAGCCTCTTAAGGATCAGGCCACGGTACATGTTTACATGAAGGATATAAATGATAATGCTCCCAAATTTTTAAAAGACTTTTACCAAGCAACAATATCAGAGTCAGCAGCCAACCTGACACAGGTTTTAAGAGTATCTGCCTCAGATGTTGATGAAGGTAATAATGGACTTATTCACTATTCTGTAATAAAAGGAAATGAAGAAAGACAGTTTGCTATAGACAGCACTTCTGGTCAGGTGACACTGATTGGCAGATTAGACTATGAAGCCACACCTGCCTATTCCCTTGTAATTCAAGCAGTGGATTCAGGAGCAATCTCCCTCAATTCGACCTGTACCTTAAATATTGATATTTTAGATGAAAATGACAATACCCCTTCTTTCCCTAAATCAACACTATTTGTTGATGTTTTGGAAAACATGAGAATCGGTGAACTCGTGTCCTCTGTTACTGCAACTGATTCAGATTCAGGTGACAATGCTGACTTACATTACAGTATCACTGGGACTAACAACCATGGAACTTTCAGCATTAGCCCAAACACTGGGAGTATTTTTCTTGCCAAAAAATTGGACTTTGAAACACAGTCTTTGTACAAGTTAAATATAACAGCAAAAGACCAAGGAAGGCCCCCTCGTTCATCTACAATGTCGGTGGTTATACACGTGAGAGACTTCAATGACAATCCTCCTACCTTCCCTCCTGGGGATATTTTCAAGTCTATTGTTGAGAACATCCCCATTGGAACATCTGTCATTTCTGTGACCGCACATGACCCCGATGCAGACATTAATGGGCAACTCTCCTATACAATCATCCAGCAGATGCCACGGGGCAACCACTTTGGCATAGATGAAGTCAAAGGCACTATTTATACTAATGCTGAGATAGATCGGGAATTTGCTAATCTCTTTGAGTTAACCGTTAAAGCCAATGATCAAGCTGTGCCTATAGAAACTAGACGGTATGCTTTGAAAAACGTGACTATTTTGGTTACAGACCTCAATGACAATGTTCCAGTGTTTATATCACAAAATGCCCTGGCGGCAGACCCTTCGGCTGTGATTGGTTCTGTTCTGACCACAATCATGGCTGCTGACCCAGATGAAGGGGCGAATGGAGAGGTGGAGTACGAGATCGTCAATGGTGACACAGACACCTTCATTGTGGATCGCTATAGTGGAGACCTGAGAGTGGCTTCAGCGCTGGTGCCTTCTCAGCTGATCTATAATCTCATAGTTTCAGCAACAGACCTTGGCCCTGAAAGGAGGAAATCAACCACTGAATTGACCGTCATTCTTCAGGGCCTTGATGGACCTGTTTTCACACAACCCAAATATATAACCATTTTGAAGGAGGGAGAACCCATTGGCACCAATGTGATATCAATAGAAGCAGCTAGCCCTAGAGGATCCGAAGCCCCAGTGGAGTATTATATTGTCTCAGTCCGTTGCGAGGAAAAAACTGTTGGACGGCTCTTTACTATTGGACGTCGGAGTGGCATTATTCAGACTGCAGCCATACTGGACCGGGAGCAAGGAGCTTGTCTTTACCTGGTGGATGTCTATGCCATAGAAAAGTCAACTGCCTTTCCCAGAACACAGAGAGCAGAGGTAACGATTTTGTCATTCCTTATGAATTATTTGTTGATTTTTTTTTTGAAAGATCATTCTCTTTCTATCTGCTTTCTATAATGATTTACCTTTATTGTTGAATGGTTCATTTGACTGACAGGGCCATATAAAAATGTTCTATCTTACAGACTAAGAAGAAATACAGTTTAATTTTCAACTTGATCAGAACCAAAGTATGAACACTTTTTACCTTGTATTTCATCTCATACTATCTTATGTGTAAAGCTAAGGAGAATTATTTAGCAATTTCAGAAGTTCAGGAAAAAAATCCATTTATTCAAGTTATATTACCTTATTAAACTAAATACCTCACAGTTAAGGAAGTCTACCAGAGGACGAGGAATTTCAGACTTGAGAAATCTCTATTCCACAATGAAGAACTTTGGTAGAAATCAGCATTATAGCATGGCTTTCTAGAGGGGAGTGGCAGTGGGCTGACAGTTTACATCAAGACAGTATTAACTTTCACATCCTCAGCAGTCTTGGCAGTTTCTTTATAGACAGTGACTAATTTTAATGTGCTGAGCCAAGTTTGGGGAGATTCTGATTTCATCTGCCTTCACATTTAAGGCACTGTCTTCTGACTTAACATAATCCTTTCGCTTCTCCCTTGAACTAAAGCATGTAATGTGCTGTGAATGATCAGAGATTAGAAGCTGTTTCTGGAGACAATACCATATTGTTGAATGCCATGGTATAAGTACAAGTTGTTCTGTCTGCTGATAGGTTAGACACTAATATTTCATAGCATAAGCCAAAGAATTTCAAGCTTGGCCTTTCCCGGGGTATATTTTTGACTATTACTACCTCAGTGTATCATTGATTTGCTTTTTTAATTGAACTGCTTCCAATGTAGTTTTGACCATCAACTAGAAACGATACAGCTATACCCGGATGGCTCATTTGCTGGTTCCTAAGTTCTCTCTCCCCTTCAATATATCCCTCCAAAGATATTCTGGTGTCACTTAGCCAAAAACACAAAATATCAAATGTGGTTTGTGATGCTTGGCAGGAACCCAGACACAACATGCTAGTGAATTTGAGGCTTATGTGTTTGTTTTCTCGCTTTCTTTTCTTCTTTATAGCTGTGAGGGGTTTCTTCATTTAAAATGTTCATTTATTATTATTATCTTTTCGAATCCCATGTGGTCTTTTTTTTTTTTTTTCAAAATAGCTAGTTATGGCTCTTCTATTGATGAAGCAGTATATTCATGGCCTAGAGGATATTAGATATATAATTAGAGATGTAATTCTTCATGGAGACATAATTCTTAGAGATATCATTCTAAGTGAAATTCACTTTTATCTTGTAGACACAGCCCTGAAGAAACTTCTACCCATATGTCCTCTTTTACCTAATTAGGTTTTTAATGATCTGAGATAGGTCTTACATACTGAGTTATTTGGTTTAACTCAGGCTATGATTTACATGTAATTTTATTTTGATTTGGGGTTATTCCCCTGCTAAACCCACTTCCTGGCTCTATTTTCCTTCTCTGGAATTATTTCTTAGATGAAGAGATTTAATTAGTTTTAAAATGGAAATACTTATTAAAGACAGGCAATTAAGTCATTCTAGGCTTTAGAAAAAAATTTTAAACTATAAAACAGATTATTTCATTGGTTGTTGTTTGGTTAAAGTATTTACCTTTGCTTGGCAATAAGAATAAATGTCCATTGTTATCATTAGAAGGTTTATTTAGTCTTACTATTTACCCATCAGATATGCAAAAATTGACTTGGCTTAAACTTATTAAATAGTGCTGTCTCTTCATTAGACATGAGGTGTAAAAGTAATGATTATAGATCATTTTGTTAATAATAGGTCATAATATGTCTGTTATTTTTTAACCTCAAATACCACCAATATGAAAACTTATTCATATTTGCTATAACCTCTTTAAAGATCTGGAGAGAATTCACCATGATGATTTTTTTAATGAGAAAAAATTGTTTGTCAGGGTATCTTCTGTGAACTAAAGTGCTGAAATTGTAGACCAAGTTTGAGTTCCCAAGCTCCAACCACTCCTAAAATTAAAAGCAAATGTGTTTCTCTAAAGAATATTGAAAGCAGTAGTTGGGAGCTAGAATTTCATATTATTATTGGTTGTATCTTTCAATTGTATACAATAAAGTTCTTTTTTCCTTCTGCTCAAACAATTAATTTACCATGATTCTGCAAAAAGAAGCTATGAATTACCTAGGGTTGTCAGAGGTGATTTTTCAATTGTTCGTTCCCAAGTGCAAACTTTGCTCCAATGCATTTTTTAACAATTTATTCCTGTACATTGATAGGAGTCTGGGTTGCTTACTCAGGTTTCTGGCTAGAGTCATGGCTGATCACATTCCATGGACAGAGGGTCAGTGGTAAAAGAGAAATGATTTAATCTGCATTCTTTTTCAAGCTCTGACACTTGTGTGGAGGGGGAAGGGTCTTGGGGATTTGGCTCCAGTACTGCTCCTTTTGGAAACCGTCCAGTTGTACACCTTCACCTCCCCTACCTATCATAGCTAAAACTTTGGTATATATGAGTATCTTTGAAGGATGGCTTTGTGTTGGAGACACTAGGTTTATTATCCTTTCATTTTGCATCTTTGTATTCTCAGAAGAGTCTTGATTATGTTAGAATAGCTCATATACATTTTGTACCTCTTTTCCACCTTCAACAACAAAAAATAGAGACATAGCACATCCACAGGCATTTCTTTTTTAAGATGTGTTTTATGGGAACATGCAACTTAGGGACGGGGTTGGACTTTTGAAGGTCAGAGGCTTTGTCTCATTGGTCTTTATGATCTCCTAGTATAATATTTCCTAGATAATAATAATATCTCCTAGAGTCTGGTATATTACTTGATGTATAGAAGGTGCTCAGTACGTTTGCTATATGAGATGATAGAAGAGCTAAGGCTGGTACATATGTTCTTGTGTCTCAGGAATAATCAACAGAGAGAAGCCGGGGGAATGGAGGGGGCTATTAGTAAGTTTGATCTTATCATTAATTGAACTAGGGACATAAAGACATACCAGTTATCTCTGTTCTACAAACAAATTGAGAATTGTCAGAAAGCTCAAAGAGGAAAGAAGAATTTAGGTGGGTGGTCCCACATGGAGCTTAGCGTTTAAATAGAAGGAAATCCTGTATATACTTCCAGGTTGCAGTTCTCAAATTGATTGGCCTCAGGAACCCAAAGAGCTTTGGCTTGGGTGTGTCTTATCTATTGATGTTCATGTTATGAACATTAAAATTGAAAAAAATTTAAAATATTTAATTACTTCTAAAATTACAGTAACCATATAATATATATTTGTTATTAAAAGAACTTAATTTTGTCAACCCTAAGAACTAACAAAAAAAGACATATTATTTTATGTTTTCATAAATCCCTTTAATATTTAGATTAAGAGAAGACAGCTGGGTTCTCAAATCTCATTTTGTCTATTGTAATATGTTGTTCTGGTTAAAATATATGAAAATAATCTATCTTCTCTTAGACAAAGCTGGATAAGAGAGAGATATTTTTATATCCTTTTCAGATAACTGTTGATTTTCTTTTGATACTATTCCAAAATTTCACAAGTGACTGTTACTTAAAACTTACTTGCAATAAGGAATCTGAAACCCTACCATTGAAATTTTCATACTTTGTTTAATGAAAATATTGATCTACCTTGGTTTATGAATGGAAATATTACCAATGTGTGACTTAGAAACATCAGGCGCTGGTCATTTGGAAAATATTGGTATAACTGATAAGGATCTTATCAAAAGAGCCTTTACATATATTGACTCACAACCTCATGGTAATGGTTCAGAGTTTTCCAAATTTGAATTTTCACTTGAAAGCTCAAATTTTATCATTAATAACATATATTGTTAGTTGTTTCCTGAAGTAGCAGGCTCCCTTTGTTCATTTTCAAACAAACAAAAATGTCTGCCATTTTAAAAAAAAAGCATGGTTTCTATATCAGTTGTTTTTTTCAAGGAAAAATTATATTCCAAAAATAAAGCACAAGTTCAGCTTGCAANGTTAGTTGTTTCCTGAAGTAGCAGGCTCCCTTTGTTCATTTTCAAACAAACAAAAATGTCTGCCATTTTAAAAAAAAAGCATGGTTTCTATATCAGTTGTTTTTTTCAAGGAAAAATTATATTCCAAAAATAAAGCACAAGTTCAGCTTGCAACTTAATCCATCACACACATGCTTTTCTTTGAGAACACTATACAGAAGTACAGATTAATGTCTCTTTGTTCATGTTTCACTGTTTGTCACCCCAAATATTGAAAAGACATTGGGATTTAAGGGTTGAGATTGAATAAAATTAATAATTTACTGTTTCCTCAAGGAAAAGTCTTTAGTTTTTAAGTGAAACTGCTGTTTTATTTTCACTGTGACTAGTAAACTAGTGAATAACACAATTACACCTGGAATACTTTGGAGCTACTGCTTGGCTTTGTGCTAAGGTACCAGCAGTTTTACCAGCTATCAGCTTTGCACCTCTAATGTAAATGTCAACACAGTGAACAGGCAAACACTGCTTTGTATTATTATGAATACAGTTTTGATTTCCCAGGTGTCTTTAATGGGTCTCTGGTATGCCTAGGGCACCATCTTCTGTGGTGAGAGAACCATTGGTCTAAGTACTGACATTTTTGCAATTCGGTAAAAATAGTAAAAGAACTGGAAATAGTCTATTAAAAGTGTGCTTAGAATATTAAGTGAACAAATTATGTTTTTTTAAAGATTAGAAATGAATTTTAGCAACTGATAACAAACCAATTTATTTTCACAATGAAACCATCAAGATTTCCAAGAGAAATGGTGGAAACATTTGTAATTAATACTGAATATCAAGCTTAGAAATACTTTTCTTCCAGACTGTTCAGGATAAAGGTGAGTGAGCCTTACGTTCAATGCCTGTATATCTTGTGTGTCATTCCTCACAGGCAAAATATAAGCAAAGAGTTGAATATTTAATAATAATGGTAATAATTATTATAAAATATTTTGAGTATTACTGTGTTCAGTGATTGAGCTGAGTACTGTGTTTCTTCAGCAATTTTATCATTTGAGCCTCACAACATGTCATTACCACTCCCTCTTTGTAGCTGTGGAAGCAGTCTCAGAAAAGTTAAGTGATTTGTTTAAATTCAGGTAGAGAGAGAGAAAAACCACATCCAGACTTGTAGTCCATTATCTGAGTTCATAGTTACTCTCCTATAAAGCCAGGGCAGTCTGTGGCCTTGGTCAAGAGGAGGACCTTTAATCTGATGGATACAGCTGTGTGTAAGCTTTCGATAACCTTGTTTTTATACCCTTTTTTTGGTGTTAAAAAGTCTTTTTGAAATGTGGTATTATGTATTGTCTGAACCAAGAGAAGTATGACTTCTGCTGCCTCAGTCAAGACCTTTAGCAGATGCTGTTAATTCCTGTGGGTCACCTACTGATAGGAACAAGGACACCAGTTTGAGGACGTGTGGAGGAGTTTCTGGAACAGGGAAGAGGGTGAGAGCATGAGAGGGGCCTTGGAGACGAAGGGAGGGCATATTCGGTGACTTTCCTCACCCACACTATTCTGCAGATTGGAACCAGTCGCTATACATTATGAAGGTGGGGAATCCATTTTTGGATTTTCAGATGATAAATCTTACTCTCCTAAGAAATAATGATGAAATTGTGTGGATGACTTGTGAAGATTATATGAAAAGGAGGAAAACATTTTCTTACCCTCTCAGCTTTTGACTTCCACGGTGTTTATTTTTTAATAATCTATGATTATTTTCTGATTTTGTTTTTTCCCTGTTGGTATGTTTTTGAATTTGTTAAACAAAACACTGTGACTTAAAAGGCTCTATAAATTTTCAAGTCATGTACACAGATAGGGAATACTGATGAATGATTAAGCTCATGCTGCGTAATTTCATATCTGGCTTCAGGATACCCAATGTCCTCTCTCTCTTTTGGTTACAGATTTCCATAGATATAATTTATCTTCTGACAAAGTTATTGTGTATTTCTTTTTTTGCCTTTATTAAAACCCTAATTATTTTAATCCTTTTTTTTGTTTCACTATACTTTGAAGCAACTACCTTAAGAACAGTTTTGAAAAGATGTTTATGTACATCATGTTTTGTTGGAATCAATTTTTCATTGCATTGTCTGCATCTTGCACTTTGTCATCATTACAATGAAAAACTGCCAAAGAACCTCATTAGCTGTGAGGGATTGTTCAGTTAGTGACTATAAAGGATTCCACAGGCTCTGAAGTGTGTCTTCTCTTCTAAGAATTAATAAATCTAAGGTTTGGCTCTTTATAATAACCATGACATTAGGTAGTATTCAGAATTAGGAGCTTGGGAGTGAAAATTGGGGAATAGTAACTGGCAAATGATATGGTCAAAATAAAGCGTTTCTTAAAGTTTCCTAGATATGGAATATGGTAAATATATTCTATTGCCTTCTGGCTTTAAGTAGTCTTTGACAACATATGGCTGATTTTAATACTGTAGTAAGTGAGGAGTATGAATAATGCAGAGAAATGAAAATGAAAAAATTCTATTAGGCAAATATTATTTATAAAATGTATACATGTAACATATTAAAATATACATAATGCCATGTACTAACATCTTTGCAACCACTGTACAAAGTTGTATGCAACCATCATACAAAGGTTGATGGATTTTACCTGGTATTAAAATCCTGAGACAGAATAGGACAATAAGGTCACGAAGATGACACAATCTAATTGGAAGATACTTTATATGTGGATTTCCCTTGTGGCTCAGCTGGTAAAGAATCCACCTGCAATGCGGGATAACTGGGTTAGATCCCTGGGTTGGGAAGATCCCCTGGAGGAGGGAAAGGCTACTCACTCCAGTATTTTGGCCTTGAGAATTCCATGAACTGTATAGTCCATGGGGTCGCAAAGAGTTGGACACAACTGAGTGACTCACTTTTCTTTCTTTTATATGTGGTACCCAGGAATTGACTATACGGACACAGAGTCCAGACATATATCAATATTTAGGAAACAATTAGGAGTTAAAACCAAGTTTTAAGGTATTCAGAAAATGTTGAGCAACATTTATAAACTCTTGACAGCAGGCAGTTGGGAGCCAATGGCATTGTTATGGATTATTTGTTTCAGGTTATTGATATTTTTTGCTAACATTTTATCATATATAGATTCTAATATATATAAAGTGCTTACATTATGTCAGACACTGGTGAGCACTGGGCAATGGCTTGCCTTCACAATAATCTGTGACATCTCACTATTTGACAAATGAGGATACTGAGGCTAATGAAAGTCAAGTTTATGGAGCTTGTTTATGGTGGAAGTGGATTTGAACCCAGCAGTCTGACTTGAGTATGTATGTTTAATCCCAGCATAGAATGTTGTAACGATGGTTGATACTTTCTGTACTCTCATAGGCATTCAGATTTTACTGTGTAAAAAGTTGTTTTCGTATTTTTATGTTCCTTCATACTAGTGACTGAAAAAATAAAGGGTAAAGTGAAATTTAAAGACTCAATAGTAGGATAACTTTGTTGTTGTTGTTGTTTAGTCGCTAACTCATTTCCNGATGATTCCACTTAGACTGATCTTTCACCAGTGAATATGTGAACATTTTTCATGTAAAGCAAATTCTAAACTGCATAGAAAGATGTGTGACTAACATTTGCATGATGTTTGGAACTTACTGAAGCATACTCCAGGCTTCTAATAAGTAGAATTTGCATCAGTTCTACTTCTCTTGAAGTAGAGCTTTTTTGTCTCCATTTTTAAGAAAGCATGCTGTGCAGTGTCGTCATTTCAAGCCTTGCCATTAGTGGTATATAGGATAAAAGGTAGAAAAAGTGGTTTTCATGGGCTTTGTTCTTTAAGAGGCTTGGAATTAGCTTTCTGTCTTTGATAAGCACATATTTCCATTGATTATAANTTGCATCAGTTCTACTTCTCTTGAAGTAGAGCTTTTTTGTCTCCATTTTTAAGAAAGCATGCTGTGCAGTGTCGTCATTTCAAGCCTTGCCATTAGTGGTATATAGGATAAAAGGTAGAAAAAGTGGTTTTCATGGGCTTTGTTCTTTAAGAGGCTTGGAATTAGCTTTCTGTCTTTGATAAGCACATATTTCCATTGATTATAAGGACTTTCTAAGTGTTCACTTTCTTTAGTGTTTAAATTTAAAACTCCTTTATTCCAAATAAAATTCTTATTGTTATGTCAAGAGTTGAGTGATGATGCTTGAATTTCTCTAGCAAAAAGAGCATTTCACTTGCAGTTTTATTTTTTTTTTTTCTAAATAGACAGTCACTTCTGTAAACCATAGGATTATTGTTTCGGCCCCAGCCCCTCACCCTTTACAACTTTTTGGTCTCACGAATTGGCTAGAACTGTCACTGTTGTTTAGTTGCTAAGTCATGTCCAACCCCCACCAGACTTATCTGTCCATGGGATTTCCCAGGCAAGAGTACTGGAGTGGGTTGCCATTTCCTTCAGTTCACTTAGATCATCATTCCGCCCTTCCCCCTGTTCTTTCATTTGCATCAGTCATATCTGACCCTTTGTGACCCCACCAAGGCTATATAGCATACCAGGCTCCTCTGTCCATGGAATTTTCCAGGCAAGATGAGTGGAATGGGTTGCCCTGCATTGGCAGGCAAGTTTATTTTTTTACCAGCTAAGTCACTGGGGAAACCTTTTGTTACTTATTAGGTATTTGCTAATCTTTATAGTGTAAAGCCTGGATTGTCTGCAGTGATGCTAAATTTAGTTAGCTTCATTTAATTTTCTCTGGTTACACTTTCATTCTAAAGGAGAAAAATACTAAAAATCGTTTTAATAAATTAGAACAAAGATCTCACAGACTAGTAAAATTCGCAATAGTAAAGTCACTTCCTTTTATCTCTTCTCTCTCCCCCTTTTCCTTCTACACATGTGAAACATTTACAGCAGGGTCCTGTTCAGGCTTTAGGGGTACAGCAGAAAATAGACAAAAATTGTTGTCCTTTTGGAGTTTGAAAGTGAAAGTCACTCAGTCATGTCCAACTCCTTGGGACCCCATGGACTACACTCCATGGAATTCTCCAGGCCAGAATACTGGAGTGGGTAGCCTTTCCCTTCTCCAGGAGATCTTCCCAACCCAGGGATTGAACCCCAGTCTCCCACATTGCAGGTGGATTTTTTACCAGCTGAGCCACAAGGGAAGCCCAAGAATACAGGAGTGGGTAGCCTATCCCTTCTCCAGCAGATCTTCCCAACCCAGGAATTGAACCATGGTCTCCTGCGTTGCAGGCAGATTCTTTACCAACTGAGCTATCAAGGAAGACTTCATGGAGTTTACGGACAGTCACCATTAAAATGCTAGATGTTTTCAATATCTGGGGGAAAAGGAAGTGTATGCATGGGGTAAGGGCGGGGGGAGGCAAATGGTATGACGCTTGATGTGTGTGCTGCATGGGTGGCGTTACAGGTGTTAATTGGGTGGCCAGGGAAGGCCTCTCTGAGAAAGTGACNCTCTAGTGAAATTGTTGTTACCAGTGTCTCAATAATAGCCACATTTTTACATCATTGGGCAATTCCCAGGGCCCATTATATATGTACTTCTAAGTCATCAGACTCTGGGGAGTTTGGACCAGTGCCTTTTCAGCCTTCATCAACAACTTCTCTCCATGCCTTCAAATTTCAAATGTTGGAATATCCCTGGAATTGGTTCTTGAAAAACTAATGCTTTTTAATCTATACTTATCCCCTGGAAGTTCTCAATCAACTCATGATTTTAAATAACAAATACATAGATGACTCCAAAATTTTGTCTTTACCTTGTATAGCTCTCCTGAATTCCATATTCATATAAAAAAACAAATGTTTGAATAGTTTCTCAATAGATGTTTGAAGTTAACATTTCCAAATCTGAGCTCCTATATCTTCCGCAATAAAAACTGACTCAACCATTAACCATCTCCTCCTCCTTCGATGGCAACCCCAATCTTCTAACTGCTCACGTCAAATTCTGGAGTTATTCTTTGACTTTTCGTTTTTCTCAACCTGTATGTAATCTGCCAGTTAATCTTGGCTCTCTCTTAAAAATATATCTGGAAACTGATCTTTTCTCATCACTTACACTTTAACTCCCTTGGTCCAAGACACCATCATCCTTCCCTTGGATGGTTGAAGACATCTTCTTATTGATCTCCAGCATTCTTTCCTACTCTTCTTTTTCCTTGAGTATTTGCTTTATTCATACTGGCTTCTTGCTAAGTCCCAGAACTTGCTAGGCACACACCTACCTCAAAATTGTTGCTCCTGGCTCCTCCCTCTCCATAGAATGCCCTTTCCTCCAGATAGTTAGTTGGATTGTTTTCTCCCGCACTTCAAATATTTGCCAGTATCTCTCATTCAAAGTGAGAATTAACCTTTAGTTTCTGACTTATTCCTATAGCCCCACCCTCTCCCATTCTGCCTGATCTCCATTTCCCTATTGTGCTGTTTCCCCTTCCTTCCCTGTAGAATTGGTCAGCCTTCTTCACTAGCTTTCTCTCAACTCCCAAAATGCTCAGTGCTGAAATGCCCTGGAATCAGTTCTTGAAATTCTCTGTTCTCCTGAGGTGAGGAGTCCAACCAATCTCATTGCTTTAAATAACATACATACACTATACAGATAAGTGCATATATAAGTGCAGGTGTGTGATATGATTAGCTGATCCATAATTTTGGTTATGTTTTATCTGTCTTCTTCCACAAGGGGAGGTATGTGGAGGTATGCTCTGTTCACTGATGTAGCTCAAGAGCACAGAACATTACTTGGAACATAGTAAGCACAAAGTAAATTTTTGTTGAATGAGTGAATGAACAGATCAACTGACCTCCCTGCTTCTGTCTTTGATCTCTTTTATCTAGTCGAGCAGAAGTGATCCTTTAAAATATAGATGAGAACATTTCACTCACTTTTTCAAAACCCCAGGCTTTGCACTTCACTTGTTGTAAAGCCAGATCTTTAGGGTGAGCCCTAAGGCCCTATGAGACCCCCTCATCGGTGACTTCCTGACATCTCTTCCCCTGGATCTCCGTCCCTGAGCTTGCTCAGCAGTCTCGATGTGGACTCTGGCCAGGCCTTGGGTGCTCCTATCTCATGCCTTGCGCTGGCTGCACTCTCAGCCTCAACTCCTTGCTGAGCACTTTTCTTACCTCTTTTCTCAAAGTCACCTTGCAGAGTTTTCCTTACCTCCACCTTCCTTTTTCTCTTTCCTTCTTCTTGTTTCTTCTTAGTCCCTATTTTTACCCAACAGAATACATATGTTACTTCTTTATTTTGTTTATGGTGTGTCTTCTTGCAAAAATATATGTTCCACCAGGGGAAAGGTTTTCTGCTGTTTATTATTGCTGTATTCCCAGCACCTTCAATATGTCTGGCTCAGGGCAGACACTCAGTAAATCTTTGATAAACTAAGGAATTACTGTTGAACATGCTGCAAATATGCTGCCTAAGGGCCAGGAGCTCAGTCAGTGAAGCGTGCTGAAGGAAAGGAGTCATTTTTCATGTCTCAAGCCAAGCCGTGGAGCTTCTTCTGAAATTAGTGAAGCTAGCTAATTATCCAGGACTGATTTTCCTAGATTAAATGACCGTGGCTGCGTGATGTGAGTGGTTAAAAACCTGTAATTCGATCTCTAGAAATCAGTATTGCCTAAAGTACAGTGAGATCACTAATGCTTATTTTATAGACATTTTTGGTCAAGTAGAACATTTTAGTGTGTGTGTGTNTTGAGGACGTGTGGAGGAGTTTCTGGAACAGGGAAGAGGGTGAGAGCATGAGAGGGGCCTTGGAGACGAAGGGAGGGCATATTCGGTGACTTTCCTCACCCACACTATTCTGCAGATTGGAACCAGTCGCTATACATTATGAAGGTGGGGAATCCATTTTTGGATTTTCAGATGATAAATCTTACTCTCCTAAGAAATAATGATGAAATTGTGTGGATGACTTGTGAAGATTATATGAAAAGGAGGAAAACATTTTCTTACCCTCTCAGCTTTTGACTTCCACGGTGTTTATTTTTTAATAATCTATGATTATTTTCTGATTTTGTTTTTTCCCTGTTGGTATGTTTTTGAATTTGTTAAACAAAACACTGTGACTTAAAAGGCTCTATAAATTTTCAAGTCATGTACACAGATAGGGAATACTGATGAATGATTAAGCTCATGCTGCGTAATTTCATATCTGGCTTCAGGATACCCAATGTCCTCTCTCTCTTTTGGTTACAGATTTCCATAGATATAATTTATCTTCTGACAAAGTTATTGTGTATTTCTTTTTTTGCCTTTATTAAAACCCTAATTATTTTAATCCTTTTTTTTGTTTCACTATACTTTGAAGCAACTACCTTAAGAACAGTTTTGAAAAGATGTTTATGTACATCATGTTTTGTTGGAATCAATTTTTCATTGCATTGTCTGCATCTTGCACTTTGTCATCATTACAATGAAAAACTGCCAAAGAACCTCATTAGCTGTGAGGGATTGTTCAGTTAGTGACTATAAAGGATTCCACAGGCTCTGAAGTGTGTCTTCTCTTCTAAGAATTAATAAATCTAAGGTTTGGCTCTTTATAATAACCATGACATTAGGTAGTATTCAGAATTAGGAGCTTGGGAGTGAAAATTGGGGAATAGTAACTGGCAAATGATATGGTCAAAATAAAGCGTTTCTTAAAGTTTCCTAGATATGGAATATGGTAAATATATTCTATTGCCTTCTGGCTTTAAGTAGTCTTTGACAACATATGGCTGATTTTAATACTGTAGTAAGTGAGGAGTATGAATAATGCAGAGAAATGAAAATGAAAAAATTCTATTAGGCAAATATTATTTATAAAATGTATACATGTAACATATTAAAATATACATAATGCCATGTACTAACATCTTTGCAACCACTGTACAAAGTTGTATGCAACCATCATACAAAGGTTGATGGATTTTACCTGGTATTAAAATCCTGAGACAGAATAGGACAATAAGGTCACGAAGATGACACAATCTAATTGGAAGATACTTTATATGTGGATTTCCCTTGTGGCTCAGCTGGTAAAGAATCCACCTGCAATGCGGGATAACTGGGTTAGATCCCTGGGTTGGGAAGATCCCCTGGAGGAGGGAAAGGCTACTCACTCCAGTATTTTGGCCTTGAGAATTCCATGAACTGTATAGTCCATGGGGTCGCAAAGAGTTGGACACAACTGAGTGACTCACTTTTCTTTCTTTTATATGTGGTACCCAGGAATTGACTATACGGACACAGAGTCCAGACATATATCAATATTTAGGAAACAATTAGGAGTTAAAACCAAGTTTTAAGGTATTCAGAAAATGTTGAGCAACATTTATAAACTCTTGACAGCAGGCAGTTGGGAGCCAATGGCATTGTTATGGATTATTTGTTTCAGGTTATTGATATTTTTTGCTAACATTTTATCATATATAGATTCTAATATATATAAAGTGCTTACATTATGTCAGACACTGGTGAGCACTGGGCAATGGCTTGCCTTCACAATAATCTGTGACATCTCACTATTTGACAAATGAGGATACTGAGGCTAATGAAAGTCAAGTTTATGGAGCTTGTTTATGGTGGAAGTGGATTTGAACCCAGCAGTCTGACTTGAGTATGTATGTTTAATCCCAGCATAGAATGTTGTAACGATGGTTGATACTTTCTGTACTCTCATAGGCATTCAGATTTTACTGTGTAAAAAGTTGTTTTCGTATTTTTATGTTCCTTCATACTAGTGACTGAAAAAATAAAGGGTAAAGTGAAATTTAAAGACTCAATAGTAGGATAACTTTGTTGTTGTTGTTGTTTAGTCGCTAACTCATTTCCAACTCTTTTCAACCCCGTGGAATGTAGCCCACTGGGCTCATCTGTTCATGACATTTCCCAGGCAAGAATACTGGAGTGGGTTGCCATTTCCTTCTCCAGGGTACCTTCCGCACCCAGGGATCAAACCCATGTTTCCTACATTGACAGGCTGATTCTTTACCGCTGCACCACGTGGGAAGCCCAGTAGGATTATATAGGTACTTCTTAATCTTTATCTAGGTTATGCTTGAATAAATGGACCTGTAGTGTCAGTTCTTCATTTTATTTTCTTCAGCTTTCAGTGAAAATGTATTTCCATTCTTCCAGTTACTGCCTCATTTACTTTCTTCCCTTTTCAGCAAAATTTTTGAAAGAGTTGCCTATACCTGTCTTCTTTCTTCTCTTTGTCTCATAAATCCACCCTCATCAGGCTTAGCTTCTATACCTCTAGTGAAATTGTTGTTACCAGTGTCTCAATAATAGCCACATTTTTACATCATTGGGCAATTCCCAGGGCCCATTATATATGTACTTCTAAGTCATCAGACTCTGGGGAGTTTGGACCAGTGCCTTTTCAGCCTTCATCAACAACTTCTCTCCATGCCTTCAAATTTCAAATGTTGGAATATCCCTGGAATTGGTTCTTAAAAAAATAATGCTTTTTAATCTATACTTATCCCCTGGAAGTTCTCAATCAACTCATGATTTTAAATAACAAATACATAGATGACTCCAAAATTTTGTCTTTACCTTGTGTAGCTCTCCTGAATTCCATATTCATATAAAAAAACAAATGTTTGAATAGTTTCTCAATAGATGTTTGAAGTTAACATTTCCAAATCTGAGCTCCTATATCTTCCGCAATAAAAACTGACTCAACCATTAACCATCTCCTCCTCCTTCGATGGCAACCCCAATCTTCTAACTGCTCACGTCAAATTCTGGAGTTATTCTTTGACTTTTCGTTTTTCTCAACCTGTATGTAATCTGCCAGTTAATCTTGGCTCTCTCTTAAAAATATATCTGGAAACTGATCTTTTCTCATCACTTACACTTTAACTCCCTTGGTCCAAGACACCATCATCCTTCCCTTGGATGGTTGAAGACATCTTCTTATTGATCTCCAGCATTCTTTCCTACTCTTCTTTTTCCTTGAGTATTTGCTTTATTCATACTGGCTTCTTGCTAAGTCCCAGAACTTGCTAGGCACACACCTACCTCAAAATTGTTGCTCCTGGCTCCTCCCTCTCCATAGAATGCCCTTTCCTCCAGATAGTTAGTTGGATTGTTTTCTCCCGCACTTCAAATATTTGCCAGTATCTCTCATTCAAAGTGAGAATTAACCTTTAGTTTCTGACTTATTCCTATAGCCCCACCCTCTCCCATTCTGCCTGATCTCCATTTCCCTATTGTGCTGTTTCCCCTTCCTTCCCTGTAGAATTGGTCAGCCTTCTTCACTAGCTTTCTCTCAACTCCCAAAATGCTCAGTGCTGAAATGCCCTGGAATCAGTTCTTGAAATTCTCTGTTCTCCTGAGGTGAGGAGTCCAACCAATCTCATTGCTTTAAATAACATACATACACTATACAGATAAGTGCATATATAAGTGCAGGTGTGTGATATGATTAGCTGATCCATAATTTTGGTTATGTTTTATCTGTCTTCTTCCACAAGGGGAGGTATGTGGAGGTATGCTCTGTTCACTGATGTAGCTCAAGAGCACAGAACATTACTTGGAACATAGTAAGCACAAAGTAAATTTTTGTTGAATGAGTGAATGAACAGATCAACTGACCTCCCTGCTTCTGTCTTTGATCTCTTTTATCTAGTCGAGCAGAAGTGATCCTTTAAAATATAGATGAGAACATTTCACTCACTTTTTCAAAACCCCAGGCTTTGCACTTCACTTGTTGTAAAGCTAGATCTTTAGGGTGAGCCCTAAGGCCCTATGAGACCCCCTCATCGGTGACTTCCTGACATCTCTTCCCCTGGATCTCCATCCCTGAGCTTGCTCAGCAGTCTCGATGTGGACTCTGGCCAGGCCTTGGGTGCTCCTATCTCATGCCTTGCGCTGGCTGCACTCTCAGCCTCAACTCCTTGCTGAGCACTTTTCTTACCTCTTTTCTCAAAGTCACCTTGCAGAGTTTTCCTTACCTCCACCTTCCTTTTTCTCTTTCCTTCTTCTTGTTTCTTCTTAGTCCCTATTTTTACCCAACAGAATACATATGTTACTTCTTTATTTTGTTTATGGTGTGTCTTCTTGCAAAAATATATGTTCCACCAGGGGAAAGGTTTTCTGCTGTTTATTATTGCTGTATTCCCAGCACCTTCAATATGTCTGGCTCAGGGCAGACACTCAGTAAATCTTTGATAAACTAAGGAATTACTGTTGAACATGCTGCAAATATGCTGCCTAAGGGCCAGGAGCTCAGTCAGTGAAGCGTGCTGAAGGAAAGGAGTCATTTTTCATGTCTCAAGCCAAGCCGTGGAGCTTCTTCTGAAATTAGTGAAGCTAGCTAATTATCCAGGACTGATTTTCCTAGATTAAATGACCGTGGCTGCGTGATGTGAGTGGTTAAAAACCTGTAATTCGATCTCTAGAAATCAGTATTGCCTAAAGTACAGTGAGATCACTAATGCTTATTTTATAGACATTTTTGGTCAAGTAGAACATTTTAGTGTGTGTGTGTATATATATATATGTGTATATATATAACAATGTATATATGTCACTGTATTCCCATGGCTTCTCATATCCTTAGAACTTATCAAATTTTGCTTTAGAGAGCAAATCTTAGTTTATTATGAACCATGTTGCTCTTTCTGCTAAGAAGCAGAACAACAATATTGTACTTTGGATATTGATAAGGTTAAGTGCTATCATTCTTTTTTCAAATTTACCATCCTTGCTCAATATTTAACATCAATGATATCAGTCAACTTGACTAATAAAGTACGGCAAAGAAAATATTATTTAGCATTTCATTCGGACTGAAGTTTAGGTGAAAGAGTGCAGGTTTTTAATTTGGAAGAAGCTTGATTCAAACATTGTCATGGTTACTCTCTGAATTTCACTTTCTTCATTTGTAAAATGGATATGATTACCTATTTCAAGGCTTCTTGTATGAATGGGGAAAAAAGGCACTCACTAAAATTTGTTAGTTTCCTTGCTCTTTCCCAAGTACAGATATACACAGAAGTATTAACATTAAAAAAAAAAGCTATTTCTAAAATGCTTTAGAGTTCTATTTTTCCTTTTATCCCCTTGATTTCCCTAACAAGTCTGTGAGGAGGCAGATAGGTGTTATTTGCTTCATTTATAGGAAGAGACACAGAGAGTAGCGTGATTTGTATGTGGTCACAAACCTAAACTAACATTCAGGTTTTCCTGACTTTGGTCCACATGTTTGGCACTAAATCACACTGCTCAGTCTGCAGTTCTGTTGATGCTATTTATCCATTCATCATTTTATTATTGTTGACATAATTCAATAATAGTTATAGTCTCTTAAGGGAATTAATTTACTAATCCAGAAACTTTGTTGAGAGGCTTAGTTGCTTATGAAACAATCAAATTAAAATAGATTATTCAGTGTCTGTTTCATCTTAAAGCCTTCTCTTTTATTTAGACGAGAAATGTTCATCTCTCAATTGTCAAATATTGACTCCCATGGAATCATATGTGTTTACATGAGAATCTATTCTGAAATTTTTTGGTCCATTACTTAATGTAGTTCTCTTCATTGAAGTCAAACTGACTGGTCCCATCAAATAAAGGTAAAACTATCTTTTCTTCAAAACTACTTTGTTTTCTGTAATACATATAAATTCTGGTAACTTCTTTGGTGTAAACTTTCTAATTCATAATTAAAACATTTCCCTGAAAAGAAAAATGCTCTATTACTTTCTGAAATTGTTAAAAATAAGCAAACATCCATAGTAGATATGCTTCCCTTCTGCTTGGCAGAGTGGTCTGTTGTATGTAACTTTGTCTTTTAGTCAAAATATTTACTCTTTATGTTTATAGACACATCCACTTCATGCTACAGTGGGTTTGAAGCAGGTTATAACATATATATATATATACACACAAAGAAAAGGATGATGGAATAGGTGAATGAGTCTATGGGAAGCAAAAATAAGTATAACTAAAAAAATCATCCTGGACTATGTAAAATTAGCATACAGAAAATGTATGACTTAGATAGGCCACTAAATTATATTTAGTTTGCTAAAGGCCAGATTAAACAGAGATATAAGATCAAGTGTAAGCCATGGTGTCTTCAATTAAACAAGCACATATACACAAAAGGTAGTTAACAAAAGAAATACAGATTTTCTAAACCTTAAGGACCTAAGAAGAATTTATCTCACAGATGCTCAAAAGAGGTCTATGTTTAAGTGATGGTTTTCTCAATGGTACTTTTACTAATACAGTGACACATTTTCAATATCTCTTATTTTGATGTCTTTTAGAATGCACTTATGACAAATGGTAAAGGTATGATTCTGCCAAATTATTGGTGGATCCAAAGAGAAGCCCCGTTGGTAATGTGCTCTTGTTTGGCTTTATTTCATGTAGTGAAATAATATTTTATAATCAGATGAAGAACATTCCTACTGGAGCTTTCACATTAGCATTTCTGTAGCACATCACAGGGATAACCTTACCATTTGGGTTTCAGTAAGATTTTAGCTTAATCAATCCATGAGGGATCTTTACTTGCATTCTTTAAAGGTTTATTTAAGACAGTTGCTTAAAAGGCTTGGCCCAAATTGAGCAACCTGTATCTTAGGTTGTGACCATTTCTTAGAAACATAATTGAATTACTAAAGTTTACTTGAATTAATTATACTGCTTTGTTGTAGTATTTTTCCTCACTACTAGCTGTATGCCAACCCTTTAATTGCTACAAAAAGTTGACTCAGTCTCTCTTTTTAAGACGTTAACTTCAATTCTCCACTGAAAAGATTAAAATACTGATTTATTTGTATGACTAAATGGGACAGAACTGTCTGTGTTGCATCTACAGCTTAGTATTTTATTACCTTGCATAATAAAACAGGCAAAGTTATTTATCCACTGAGGTTGTAGTTAATTACAAGTAAGTAATGAATCCTTAGGATTTCAAGTCCAGGGCCTGGCAGATTTAGCACACACTTGACCCCTGACTTGCTGGAAAATGTAGGATGTGGGAGTAAAAATTTTCTTTATAGGACAAGATGCTTTGTGATGGGAGGGACCACATAAGCTTGCCAAAACTTTGGGTCAAACTGTGCACAGATGGCCATAGCTGATAGAAGTGTCTATTACTGTATTTTCTTCTAGGCTCTTTTCTGCCTATGTGTCACTGTGTTTATACTAAAATGAAGAATTTTTGCTGCTCAGCAACCAAGAAAATATACATTTAGAGAATAAAGTTTTTGTTAAGGACAAAAAATTGGTATTTTTAGATGCTGGATAGCAGAAGATATAAGGAGGTGTTGCTTCGAGACGTATTAACATTAAACTAAGGCAGTTCTCCAGGAGAAAGGTCTTTGTTATACATGTCTAATATTAAATAAATCACATTATACATTCACTTCTTAGCTTGTCCCTACCTTGTACCTCAAATACTACTTGAAACAAAAAGTGGCCTAAGGAAATACATTATGTTCGTTGATATAACTTCTTATAGTATACAGGGTAAACAGTTGACAAAGGGTAAAATCTAAAATTTATTTTCTGACCTTAAGTGTTTCTAAAAATAATTATTTTCAATCCTTAATCAAAGGATTTAATATGTACTTCAATTTCTGAAGGAATTCTATGTTATTCTTAATATTGAGTATTACTGAGTGTGTTGCATGATTAAATACTGAAATAAGCATGAATTTGAAGGTCAGACTAATTTTGTTCAAATCCCGGCTATAGCTTTTCAAGCTTTGTGACCTTGAAGCAGAAGTTAAACTTCTCTGAGCCACAGCGTCTTCATCTGGTAAAAGGAGAGAATTCTAACTATTTAGCTAACCACTGTACAAAGCATAACAAGTTTTCCTAAAAGTCTGTTTGGTTTACTTTTATTGGTGCTACACTCACTTATTTACTCCTTATTTACCGATTTACCCCTGTGAGGTCCAGAAGACAATGATCAAAAAGGAAAAAAAGTGTAAACAGCTATGAGGCATGTAAATAGCTACTGTTCACAGAAATTAGGATGACATTTCAAATGATGCCATGTGGATGGGGAACAAAACACAACTTACAAATTATATTTCCTAGTTTAAAGGAAATTACTAAGGAAGCTCATTAGAAAACACCTCTCTGGTTATTTTCTCCATTATAATATATCTGGCAAAAAAATAACTTTTTAAATGATGGTGACTAATAAGCTGAAAAACATGCCTCAGCACAGAAAGGTTATTACCTAAGTCAAGGAAATGGAGGTAGTTTTTACATTGTTTATTTGCCTATAATTTAAATAAACTTCTGGATTCTTCTTTTAATTTTAATATAATGTGAAACCAGATAAGTGTCATCCAATTTATGGACCGTGTTCTGTTAAGAGTATCAAATATTAGAATCATTTTAAAACACAGGCAGACTACCTGAGAAATGCAAAAATAAAAACTTTATTGAAAGACAAGCTGTTAGAAATTAGAAATCAGAACATATTTAAGGTATAAAATGCCTTTATTTTATAATTAAAACATCTAGAAGAGACATAATTTTAAATATTCCCACAAGGCATAGTAAGCACTGCAATTTTGCAAGTTTTATTTCTAAGAAAAATTGTTTTATGAACTGTTCCATTTTCTCTGTGCTTTTCTGAGTTAGTTAGTTGTCTTCTTTCTGTCCTAATGGAGGAAATAAAACATGGTACTGTTGTCTTTATGTGTCTGATCTGAGGTCAAGGTACTCACATTGCAATAATTTTGAATGTACCATGATTATGAAGGCAAATAAATTTAAACAGAACTGGAGTGATAGGAATTTACCAGTTTTTGTTGATTTCCAACTTGTGTCAGACACTGAACTATATGCTTTACAGATATTATCTCATCTACTCCTCTCAAAAATCCTTTGAAGTGCATCTCAGTGTCTCCATTTCACAGATGAAGTATCAAGGACCACAAAAATTTGAGTAAATTGTTCTGTGGTAAAGCTGGATTTGAATCATTTGGTTTCAAAGCTTTTTTCTTCCTACCACACTCTACTGTTGTTTTAATTATTATAAATCATTATCTGCTAAGGTAATAGAAAGAATGAGATAAAAAGAAAAAACACCAGAAATATAAAACACCATCTGAATCTTGACCTGTAGCATAGCCAGCCAGATCTTACTTTTTTTGTTTGAAATATTTATATAATGAATATTCAATTTTTAAAAACTAAAAAGTATAATCAAATGATTTTTTGAAGAGTTGATAATCTCCCTTCAAAGTATATTACTTGCTTCAAAGATTAACCATGAGTCACATTAAAAGGCAAGACATGCTGAGAAATCACAGAAAATTTCTATTTGCTAAGATTTGAATTTATGATTCATTGTTGTTGTTCAGTTGCTCAATCATGTCCAACTCGTGACCCGTTGGACTGCAGCACACCAGACTTCCCTGTTCTTCACCATACCCTGGAGCTTGCTCAAACTCATGTCTGTTGAGTCAGTGATGCCATCCAACCATCTGGCCCTCTGTTGTCCCCTTCTTCTCCTGCCTTCAGTCCTTCCCAGCATCAGGGTTTTTTCCAGTGAGTTGGCTCTTCACATCAGGTGGCCAAAATATTGGAGCTTCAGCTTCAGCATCAGTCCTTCCAATATTCAGGGTTGATTTCCTTTAGGATTGACCAATTCATCTCCTTGCAGTCCAAGGGATTTTATGATTAACTGAATTAAATTAGATGTTAAACTAAAACTTTGAAAGGGACATTTCTTTCACTGATATACCTAAACAGATATCCTAATTAAACACTCAAAAATGAATGAATCAATTTCTGCTTTTAATAATGGGTTAGGAGAAAGAAAAAATAACATATTCAATGTCAATTTAGTAACTGATAATTAATATGGATTTAGTCATACGTGGAAGAAAGGGCAATATGGAGCCTATACTTATAAATACATTTAAACTTCTATGTATGTATATATAACCAGGTATATTTATATGCAGATTGCATTGAAGATTAGTGCTATTTCATGTATCAAGTCTTCATTATCAAGCTAGATGAACAAGAAGACTATTGAATTCAAATATAGCAAACAGTGGGAAGAGCAAGTACTTTTGGTACAGACACACTAAGGTACAATTCATGATCTTAGGGAAGCTATCTAATATGTTAGTGTGTCAGTTACCTCTTTGTGAAGTCTATTTCACAGAGAAGTTTTGAGAAATTAAATAAATGTGTCCAGAATGTTCACCCCAAATAAGCATATAGCTCATCTCCGTCTCACCTTTTTCATTTGCATAGATGCTAACTTTGTCATAAACCAGGCATGATAGCAAGGTTTCAGCACTGAGAGCTGCATAAAAGACGCCTCATGTTTTCACCTCTGCTTTTAAATGAGAGCAAATTTGGGAGCTATCCTGCAGTATTTCTCGGAAGAGAATTCAAACTTAGGATTTCCAGTTTTCTTCTGAGATGGAAGATGGACACAGAAGCAGAAGATTCGTTGCTCTTTCGCCTGTCCATTTACCCAGGTGTTTGTGTTCAACTTGGGGCTTCCCTGCTGGCTCTGATGGTAAAGAATCCGCCTGCAATGCAGGAGATGGAGGTTTGATCCCTGAGAAGAGAATGGCAACCCCCAGTATTCTTGCCTAGAGAATCCTATGGACAGAGGAGTCTAGCGGGCTACAGTCCATGGGGTTGCAAAGAGTGGGACAAGACTGAGTGACTAACACTTTCACTTTTTTTACCCATATGTTCACCTTGCTAAATTTTTTTTTTCTACAGTAATCAAGGACTTCTACATAAGAAAGGACCTTGGTCTTATTGTGAATAATTTGTTTGCCTCTGTATTGCCTTCCCATCCTTAACTTTCATCCCAGTCTTCAATATGCCAAACATGGTGTTTAGTACTGGAGATTCAAATTTTCATTTTACAGATCTGTGCTTTCGAGGACAAAGAGTCCAACAGGAGCACAAACATCACACAAACCATGATCAGAACATGTAGAAGATTGCTGTGATTAAATAAAGTTTTACCAATTGATCATAGTGACTGGTTTCACACAATTGAGATTGTTTATCTTACTTAAGAATTCAGTTTTTGTACTTCATAAGGGGTTGTCTGCAGGCTTTAAATTATTAGAAGTGGAATCATTTTCTTGGTCTATCTTCTGAGAAGAAAGCTGTAAGACGAAACCTATCTTTAATATTTTTCTATTTTTAAAATGTTTTATATAAGAACTCATTGTATAACTAAACAGAGTTTAATTTAAAGTATATCCATCTTGAGCCTTACCCCAGAGATACTGTAGTATCAAGATGCTCTTAGATAGTCTAAGGCTGCCCCTCCCACTAGGACACTCGTCCATTCTGGGCTTATGCCTGCCCTTAGGAGCAACCTTTGCTCAAAGAAGCCTCTATGCATGTTTATATTTGATTCATCTGTCTTAAGCATTATTTCTGTCTCTGATAATGTTGTTAAACAATAAAAGCATGGTTATTAAACAGTGATCATTAAACAATAATAGAAACTACTCCTAAAATAATTAAAACCGTTTATTAAGAAAAGATGATGATTTGTGCTCTTTAATTCAAATATCAAAATAATACTGTGAAATACATGATATAACTGCTATTTTCTTTGTGGCTCTGTGATAAAGAACCCATCTGCCAATGCAAGAGATGCAGGTTTGATTCCTGCATTGGGAAGATTCTCTAGAAAATGAAATGGCAACCCAATCCAGGATTCTTGCCTGGGAAATCCCACAGACTGAGGAGGCTGGTGGGCAACAGTCCTTGGAGCTGCAATAGGGTCCATCATGACTTAGTGACTGAGCACACACTCACGCACCACTCTTTTATAGATGAGAAAACCCAAGCCTAGGGAAAGATGAATTTCCACTCTATGGGGACTTCATTGGTGGTCCATTGACTCTGTGATCCCAGTGCAGGGGGTCCATGCAACTACGAGTTCACACATCACAACTGAAGATCCCACAACTAAGACTGGTACAGCCAAACCAATCAATAAATAAAAATAAATATTAAAAATAATTTACTCCTTTTGGGTCATACTATTAGCAAGGCATAAAATCCAAACTGGAGCCCCGGCACTGTAAAACCGATCCCTATTAGTAGCACGTGCTAATAAAGTTTCTGATAGACATTAGTATGGGAACTTTTAAATAAGAAATTAGTATTTTCACTATATGTGGTATATTGTTTGTATAATTTTATGTGTTTATTGCATAGGTAGAATTTGAGATCACTTTAAGTCTTTTTGGGAATAAGTCATAAATTAAAAGATAGATTGAATGTAGAAGCAAAATTTTAATCAAATGAATCTGGAAAGACAATTTTTGAAATATCACTAACTTGTGCAAAATATGAGTGTATAAAAATATTTTCTTCAACTTATTTTTCCAAGAGCTTTTATTGTTTCTATTTTGTATATTCAATAAACATAATTCAAACTTTTAAAAATATTCTATTTTCATATAGTGATACATTTTAGTTTGATTAGTTCTCAGAACATAATGCACATGAGGATTCCTCATATGGATGCTTATTTAAAATGAAAATTATTTTTCAGAAGATTCAAGGAATGTCCTTGGATCATGTCATTTCAACAAGCTCCTCAAGTGATTCTAATGCCAGTTGCCTCTGATGTCTTTGTGAAAAGCCTTCTTTAATTGGTTAGGTTTTAAAAAATAGATTAATTATACTTTTGCAAATTTGGAAACTTCTCTGAAGTGATAGTGATAACAGTAATATCAACACAAGGAGCCCCAGTGGAAAATTACCTTTTCCTCTTTGATAGCCTCTCAAAAATACTAGACTTCTTTGCATTTAGTTGACAAGCTATAACAAATGTCTCCAGAAACTAATGAAATACTGAAACATTAATTGAATAAGTAAAAATGCATACAGCTCTATTTATTAATTAAACTCATATAAATATATTATAAATAGTTAAATAGCATTCAGAATCCCCTCACTGCCCTCTCAAAGATTACCTGTCACAAGAAGGCTTCTATTTATTTATTTATTTTATACATTTGTGGTACATTCAGAAAGGAGATAAAAGTGATAGATTTTTGTTGGTACAGCTAAACTTTCAGAGATTGAATTGTCTTGTGAAAAGCAATAATTCCCAGAGAGATCCAGAAAAAAACCAATATGAAAGTACTAAATAATGTTCCAAGTACAAGGGAATGGCTCTATGAGTCGACCCTAGAAGAGTGTATTTAGAAGGACCTTAAATAAGAACTTTTTGCTTTGAACAGAATGGATAAATGGTGCTTTGAAAAATACATGAGGTGATCTGGGGCAGTAGGTATATAGCCGTTTATGCTAATATTAGAGATTTACATTTAATAACAAATAATATATTATGTACTTTACTGACTTGAGAAAGACCTCTTAGTTTTCATATTATGGTTCTGTAGCTGTGGAATTATCAGTATAGAGGCCCAAAGTATCATTAGTCCTGGTCTTCTGAGAAGTGAATACAGGGTATAGTAATTTCCACTTATGAGAAAATAAATTAATAATAAAACTTTAACAAGATTTTAGGATCCTTCCTTTGCTCAATTATTCTTTTTAAGTTCTGACAATATGTTGCAGGTTTCTTTTAATTCATGTATGTTTTATTTTCCCTTATCCAAAAAAGCATTTAAATTTACAAATAAGAGTATTTTTACCTGCCCACTCAAGATACAATCAGTAACATTCTAGATGTAAAGAGTAAGAGAACAAGTGGAAAAAAAATGCAATTTAGCATAATTGAAACATGTGCCTAGCCATCTGGAGCACTTCTGCATAATATAAAGACATTTGGCATTTTAAATAAAGGATTTTGAATTAAACCAGAAATCTTTTGTGTCTTCTAAAGACATTGATTTATTGAGACTATGTGTGGCTTTCCCTCATATCCAAAAGATTAATGATTTCCTAAATCTTCTTTCATTCCTTCTTTTTATAAAAAGACTACATACAGTTAAGCAAAATGACATCCTTGAGGTTATATGCACAAATGTGACAGAAATATTGCAAAGTATTTTGTTTCAACAATTAATCAAATACAAAGTATAAATTTTCCCAAACTGAAAAAATGAGCTTGGTGTTATTAAATGTTGATTGAATAAATAAGTGAGTAACTATGTGATTATCTTAATCTTGCATGTAGGTTATTTTTATGAAATGTAGTACTATAAAATAATTCTAACTTTTGATCTATAAAATATCAGCATGGTGATTAGTGTTGATAAAAGTGAGGGATCAAACAAATCTGGTCTTACTAATATGAAGTGGTTTACAGATATAAAGGACTTTTTAAGAGTATAATATTTATCAAACATAAATAATGCTAAATCTTATAGTTCAAGTGATTAAAAATACCTTTTATATTATGAAATCGAAATTGCTATTGTTTTATTAAATAGCTCTTGGTATTTCACTTTTTGAAAATTTAAAATTTTATTGAGATTATGTAACTAATGTCAAATGTATTATTTACAGTCAAAATTAGAACTGAGCTATTTCTTCTGTGGAATATATCAATGTAAAATGTTTATGGAGGGTAGTCATCAATGAGATAGATTTTTATTTCTTGTTAGGACTCATTTAAATGTCCATAGTTAAACAAATTGAATTGTTTTATATAATTGCACATATATATGTATATATAAGGTTAGGCAAAAGGATTAAGCCAAGAAAAACAGAAAAAATGAAATTCAGGACTGCTAACAAAATTCTGAAAGCGATTTTGAATTTATCAATTAGTGAATGAATTTTATCAATTAGTGAATGAATTTTATCAGTCTTTTTCTTGACTTCAATTCCCTTTTACGGACTGACATTATATAATCTGAATAAAAAATAAAAAGACTATATTATTATATTAAATCAGGGTATTTAAACAGAGAAATGCTTCATCTGTGTGCAATTCTTTTAGTAAGTGTTCTGAAGTAAATAAATCACTGCTATATGATTTTGAAACTGCACAATGGGTTGTAATTAACTATATGGCCAGTGTTAGTTGTATGAGTGTTTTATTTACTAAATAACAAAAGTTCTGCCAGACTTCAGTATAACTTAAGTTAGAAGGGTGCTGTAAGCTTTAAGTGATCAATCATTTTGCAGTTTTAAATCCTATCCAGTGGCTTCTTGGTAAAGAAGTGTGTGACTTTTATAATCAGGCTCCCATGTTTTCCTGTGTAAGCTAACATATATCTTTAAATTCTCTGTGTCTACTCTTGTGCATACTGAGAGCTTCTTTGTAAGTGAAGATGTTTTCAGAAACAAGTCAGTATTTTATCCCAGTTATGTTGAACTATCTCTACTAGTTTAAAGATAATGATTAATTAAGCAGTTTCAGTTTATGGGCCTGGTTACTTTCCAACTGCCAGGACTAGAGACCCCCCACTTCATCTCCAGGATGTGTTATTAACCACTTACTGTTCTATCTTGACCCCAAAACCGGTGAAGGATTTTCATCTCATTTACAATTCCTTTTTGAAAAAAGGAAAAAAAATGAGACTTTAATTGTATGTCTTGATATTGTTTTAATAGCATTTCATAATTTAATCAGACTTTTGAAGCAATTTTTAAAAATCTGTGTTTGAGTGTTAACTATCTAATATGTGAAAAATTTCACTGCTCAAGAAAATAAATTAAAACTAAATATTGGCCTTGATCTGACAGAAAATTTGAGAAGCCAAAGCTACATATCTACAAAAGAATAATGTAGCAAAAGTTGTGTAAAAATAGCCAAATAAATTAGCTAACCATATTATTAAGCAAGTTAATTTGAAAGGACTTCTTGAAGATAATTTTGATCCTGGACCTACATAGACTGAGGGAGGAAACACTAGGCAATTTTCAAGGGTGAAGTGAACCTAGGCCTATCTAAAATGAGGTCTAAAAACAGTTAATTGAGCTGATCACAGGACCATATGGTGTTGTAATGGAAGAATTGATACAGGTTTGGTTTGTGATACGAATTAGGCAAATTGAGCAGGAGCTGTGCATGGACCTGAAAGATTTTCTTGTTAAATTGAACAATGTATGTTTTTGAAGTTGGAGGAACTTCTGATAGTTGAATTACTACAGTGTAGAAAGTTTCTGATGAACCTTGAACAGTTCTGTAATNGGCATAGTCAATAAAGCAGAAATAGATGTTTTTCCGGAACTCTCTTGCTTTTTCCATGATCCAACGGATAACTTCAATTTTATTATAGTATGAGAGCTCTTGTTCATGCCACAGCTTTTTAGCTGTTTCAGGTAATAAGTTGATTGTGCTAATATATAGACCTGACCTGCATATAAAGCTAACAAATAATGGAGTGAAAGGGAATGATTTTGTTAAGATTTTTCAACATTGATCAGTGAACATCAGAAATATTTGTTCAAATTACCTTTCGATCGTGATCATTAACTAAATTTTTATATTCACAATTCCTCATTCTGAGAAAGATGAGTTCTTCAGAATTCTTTCAAATTCCTCCACTTCCTACAGAATTCTAGAGTCTTCCCAACCCTCAGGATAAACTTGGCTTGAAGGATCTCTCATTTTGGACTAGATTTGGTACAACAATTCAAATCGTTTCAGAAAGATTGATTTTACCTGTTCAAACATTTTATATCAAAATTTCAACAGATTTATATTAAGATTTAACTTTCTTATAGTGTAACTCTTACTTTCTCTAACAAAACTTTTTATTAAAGGAATTTATATTCTTGCAGAAAGTTGTTTCTTTACTTTTCAGGATTTGTATAATATACAATAGTTATGATAATGACTCATACCTTGATGTGCTGCCCTTAAATATAGTATAATTCTAAGTGATTATATGAAGGGAAATTAGAATACCCAGGAAGCATTTTGGATCACCTAATGCAGTGATTTCCAAACTAGAGCTGAAGAAGCCTCAAGGGCCAGATAGAGCTTTGTCACCAGTATTTTTTTTTACTCTACATTATTTCAGCCAGAATAGCTCCAGTTTAACTGTTTCAAATGTTTTCTTCCATCTAACATTTATTTTTAAAATAACAATTCATTTTTTATGGCCAAAAAAAGTTTGAACAGAATAGGTAAGTGTTTTCTTTAAAAGTATGTTTTGTTTGAAGTTGTACCAGCATGCAGGTTGCCAACAAGTTTGGGAAATATATCTCTTCTGCTTGACCATTCCTCTTAAATAAAGAATTCTTTTTCAATCGTTGCTTTTTACGCCTATCTGTCAGTATTTTCAAGTACTCCATTTGTCACAGTAAGGATATTCCTAAAGTGGGATTTTTGAAGCCCCTGATTTCAGAGAGTGGTTTTTCAGATTGCCTCCCCACGTGGGTAACTGAAAATAGGGGTGTTTCCCTCTGTCAGTTCCACCAGGCTTCTCCTTCGCATGTTCAACATGAATAAGTTGTCCTCTTGTGAAATAAAACTGGGGCTTTCTTATGTATTTTGAATATCCTGCAACCTTGGCACTAAAGGGAAAAACAAAATCTAGCAGCAACTATATAGGCCATGAAGACTAAAATAAGTTCTATTGGATCCAATGTGTTGGCATTAGAAAATAATTTATTCCTGTATTTCCCTGACCCCAGCAGAGTGTTTTGCAAATAACTGTCCTTTGATGAATGTGTTTTTAATTCATCATTAGCCCTCTTCTGTCGGATACTGTTAGAATATGACTCTGCTCTAATTGGAAGAGGTTTCAGATCCTTCTGAAATTCTAAAAGGAAGTGAAATTTAGAAGGATGCAAGAGGTACATCCTTAATGACTAACAAAGGTTTCAAATGACCAAACGCAATCTCATTTTTCAAGAAATGTTCAGTTCTGCAGAAAGTTTGTCATTCAGTTAGAATGACTTTTTTATTCAAGCAGTTTTACAATAATTTGAAAATGAAAACCAGCCAGCATTTAGTGATGATAGTCTACAAAAGTTTCACCCAAACATTACGTCATCACAAACAAAGGATCTATTCATTGCCTGTTAGGCATCATCTCAACATCTGTCCACTATTGACTTGTCCATTTATATTGTTTGAGAATATGATGTAAATTTAAAAATTTTATTGCTTTCTTTTTGGTTTAAAATTGTATTTTATCCCATTGGAATTGGTCCAGGAATGAAATAAATATGTTTCAAGGAATCTCCAAATCATCTTCCGTAGTAGCTGTATCAATTTACATTGCCACCAACAGTGCAAAGGGTTCCCTTTTCTCCACACTCTCTCCAGCATTCATGGAAATATGTTTTAAAGTAATTCTTTTCATAGAATGTTTACTGTCCTTTGTTAATATGTGAGTTAATTGAGGACTTGATACTATCTTTAAAGACAGAAAATTTTATGTGTCTTTAGAACAAGACATTGCTCTCATACAGCTAATGGGTACATAGATTTGGGAGGACCATGAGTCAAATTAAATATATTATTACTAAATAGTAAGTCTCAATGATGGTACCGAGTTATAAAGCAGTAATATGAGTTACACACATCTTTAATTATAAATTAATATTTGATGCATTTTATTCTTTAGAGCAAAATATTTAATGACTGAAAAGCTGCAAATGAAAACTAGCAATACATGCTTTGGTTGGACTGGTGTCTGAGAATTTGCAAAGCCACCATATTCAAATTGACCCAAACGTCTTAGTTATAAGATCAATCATCCTTCCTTCAGACTGAATTCAATTTTAATTATTATAGGTAGATAGATATCTATGCTGTTATTCAACAAATCTTTCTAAGGTGTAATTTATAAGGTGAAAAAGTAAATACTGAAAATGTGCTATTTATAAAACTGATGTCCTCGTTTCAAAGACAAAGATAAGCGACTATTTGCATCTTAACAATATTTTAGAAAAACTCTCTCAGTCACTATAACCAAACTGGATTTAAAATATTTTGCACCACATTTTCATAGGTATTAAATGAGCAAGTAATTTATTTTCTGTCATTGGCTGGTGTTAAAATTAATGGAAAATTTTAATTTACAAGAGATTTTTTGCTTAATGAACATTTTTATTTGTAACCCTCAACATATATTTTATTTGCTTCTGGATAAAGTTTTTGATACACTATCCAGGAAACAGTGGAGGACAGAGAAGCCTGGAAGGCTACGGTCCATGGGGTTGGTTGCAGAAAGTCAAACATGACTTAGCAGATGAACAACAGCAACAGTTTTTGATTCAAGTGCAGAAAGGATAACCAAGATACTTTGGGATTTAATGTAGATGGAATTAACTTTCAAATTTTATACGTAGATTCTTTTTATTGTGGTTATCCATGAATTAGTTGTGATTCTTTTCTGATGGAATATTAAGCAAATTCCCACTCCCTTTTCTCATCCAATGTGTGATAATAGTGTACGCCAAATAAGAAAAGAGAGTCTCAGGCTAACATAAATAGTGATGGAGTTCACCCTTCTTTGTCCTAAGAAGGAAGGTCAGTGGCTGTGCCTGGGAAATTAGTGTCAAGTCTCACATCCAACAGGAAAAAGGAGATACGGAAGGAAGGAAAGTTTGGTAGATGGAAGAATAGTGAACAAGCCAATGAGAGTTTCATGACGATAACTTATTGGAACAATTGGGTAAGAGGGTAAATAAATGTAGTTTTGATCAGGATCCTAAATCAAACATGATATCTTAAAGGAACTGTTCAAAGCAGTATTCTTAGAATGGTTTCTGAGACTTCCTGAATTCTTGAATTCAAGAACTGGGGAGAAAATCATAGTAGTTTAGCTTCAAGGTATATTTATATCATAGCAGCCTTTCCTGACATGATCCACACGATTTCTATTCAGATATGCATAAAAAGAAATTTGCTATAGTCTCTACTTGTTAATAATTTTGATACTTGACTTTGTGCATATCATTAACAATTTATATTTTTATCCCATTTAGTTTTAGAGGACCTTCATATGATAAGAGTTAAGGAAATATTGATTTCTAAGGAAATAATTTAAAAACGTATCTATTAATTTCCTCTGTTCCTAAAACACAATTCTTTACAGTAAGTGAAATAGCTTCTCAAATATCTATTTGAGTTGGCTAGCTATAACAGAATATTGGAAGGTACTCTTAGTAAATTGAAAGCCTCCATATATTTTAATATAACAAGACACAGCAAAGTAAAAATTTCTTTGATCCATCTCATTGCAAGATACATTTCAAAGTTGACTCCAAATGCATTTGGGTAAATTAAAAGAAAAAATCGATCCTGTTGTGATGATGGAATGATGGGAAAATGATTATAGATGTGGTTTGAAACTCAGCTTTTTACCAGCTCTGTGATCTTGGTCAAGTTTCTTAGTTTTTGTGAACTTCAGCTTTCTTTTTTGTGAAATGAGGAATGAGGAATGAGGAAGACTCCTACACTTAAACTTTTGTAAAGATTAAAGGATTTAATGCATGTAGTGTGCAAAGATCGACGCCTTTCAGATTTTTTGTGAACTAGTTTACAACTTTACCTCAACTGTATCTGATGATGTCTAGACAGTGTTTCATTTTTTTTTTTCTTTTTTCATTCACTAATCAGTGGACTCAAGTGCATTGGGATGTGTGGGGCTTTCCTTCATGGGAGAGAGAAAAATATATGATAATGGTGGTGATGATGATGAAAGTGATTTCCAGGACTTTTAAAATTCAGATCATCTGGCTACAGGGCCACTGACAATTAGCCTAGCTCTGATACAGAGAAGCACAAGTCTCTTCCTACCCTCAAATGTATTTGCCTTAGAGGATGTGCTCTATCACAGCTGCATCCTTTGATTGACATAATAATATCCTGTGAGTAGCAGCCCTGCTGTTTGGATCATGTTTTGTTTTCTGTCAGCAGTGTATCACAAGTATTTTCCTCAGTGGGCTAAACAGACCCCGAGTGGGAGGCTGATAAAAGCAGGCTCGTTCCTCATGCATCACTTTGAATGATTTCAAAGCGAAAAGAAGCAGCTGTGACAGTGTTCACACGAGCCACTCAGGGTGGTCTTATCTTTGTAGTCCTAACAATAATAGTACACCCTGGCTTGCATTCCTCAGCTTGAGAAGAGCAAAGTTGCCTAAGAGACATACATTTTTTTTCCTTGACATGTCTTAAAATTGGATCTGTGATAAACAGCCTGACATTTTTACCTCTTTGGGTAATTTGTCTTCAAAGTAAATGCAGAGAAATGCTGTTTATGAATTTATTGCACGTCTGAATCAATATTTATATTAAACAGATACTTGAACTAATATGTAACAGATTGGTATTCACATACACAATCTGAAGGGGTTTCTTTTACTTAACTCATTAAAGGGATATGAAAAGAAGTCTTCTACATGTGTAGAAGATCATTGTAGTGATATTATTCTGCTCTAAAATTGTAGATCTATTTTTCGCCATTTTGTAAACCACAAGCCATGTTTATGTATTTGGAAAGCTCTTATATGGGAATTAATTTTAAAAGTGATTGTATATTTGGAAAGGCCTTATATGAGAATTATTTTAAAATATGACCATATTATCTGGTCTTTCCACTGTATACAATGAAAAGACCAGAGAATACAGTAAGTTATAGTTGAGTTAGAGAAAATTTTATAAATTTAGCCCAATACACATATAAATGAAAATCATTTACCAAAGATAGATGGTAGGTCATTGCATTCCATCTTTAATAATACCATGTTGAACATTCAGGCATCTAAGAAAGTGGAAATTAAATTCCCTGAGGGTGTGACTAGTTTTTGCATTTCTTCTATTTTGTATTCTTATTGCAACCACTCACTGCAACGCCAACATCCCCCATTACCTCCTGTTATACAAAGCACATGGCACTAATGATGAAAGAATAAAATAAAAAGTGAATACACCATATGATATATTCTATAAAAGGCAGCATAAAGCAATATTCAAATAAATACAATAATTAACCATCAATATGCTAAGTGTAAAAGTTAGTGTTTTTTAGCATTTGTAAATAAAAAGCAAAATTAGAACATCTCAGGGGTAACAAGAGATCATATGATAAAAGACTAACTTTGCTTCAAGCAAATAAAAATTTCTGAATAAGATATTCTTAATTCCAGTTTTTATGAGTTTAGGCAGATATACAATCTCTTGCTCTACAATAAAAATAGTCAGCTGCTTACTTAAATTGATAGATTCCTATAGAGCTACAAGATCCAGGATCGATGTATACTTTAACCCAGACAATTTTGGACCCTTAAGTAATAATAACAAAGCAAAGAGATCAAATGGAATTTTAATAGAAATTATTTTACTAATATACCCACTGGTATTTAACTAAGGTATATTGAACATTCCAGCAATATTTACTAACATTAGGTTTTCACACAAAGACATAGAAGATGTTATTTTAATGCTCATTCTGGTGGGTTTTACTCCCTTCACTGACGAAAAACAAGATATTTTATCTCCTCTCTGCAGCTCCTGTGTGAAGTGTAACAGCTAAAGCGTAAATTGTCGAACACTGCTGGCATGTGCTTTGTGGGTATGTTTGAATCAAGGGAGTTTGTACAAAGGGCTCAGACCCCCCTCCTAGGGGGCTGTCATTTACCACAGATGCTCTTGTTCATTGTGGGGTATAGCCTCAACAACCTCTCGACATTGCTTGCCAAATCCTACAGATTAATGAACTGGGCCATATATCCCATCTCCTTCACTTATGAAAGGAATAGCTAACTGCTTCATAAAGCTCTAAGATTATTTCCTCTTGCCCTTTGGTATTAGTTTCTTTTGTAGCTATTTAATCTTTGAATACATAAATCCAACTAGAGTTATTTTAAGTAAGACAGCAAGGGGGGAAAGGCCCACTATTATTGTGCATGCATAGTTAGGAAAAGAGTAAAAGGGACTTTGATTGACTGGCAGCCCCTCTCTCTTTTTTTTCTTTAAAATAATAGTGTTTAATTTTACATTTCTATTTTGAAATAATTCAGACTTGTTATTATAGAGAAATCACCTGTTATGTTGTGAGATATATGATTTTCCATTACATTTACATCCACATTTTCTGTCTTTTGTGAAGATTTGATGTGGGTTATGGATTTATGCTTCCCTGATGGCTCAGTGACTAAAGAATCCACCTACAATTCAGGAGACCAAGGTTTGATCCCTGGGTTGAGAAGATCCTCTGGAGAAGGAAATGGCAACCCACTCTAGTATTCTTGCCTGAAATTCTTGCTATGGGAAACCCCATGGATAGAGTAGCCTGGCAGACTACAGTCCATGGAGTTGCAAAGAATTGGACACAACTAAGCACGAGTATGGACAGACAAATGGATGAATTTAGGAGCCAAAAATTATATCTGTTACAAGAAGGAAGGCAACTCAAAGTGGAAGTAAGGCCACGTACGTTGCCCTGTTTATAACTCACTTACTAGGTATTATAAATCATACAAGCATGTTCACTATATGAAATGATTATTTTACTATTGTTTTATTTAGAAGGTAGTTAATTGTGCATGAGTGACAGTCACCATTGTTGATTGGTCTATATTACATTTGTGATCAAACTTAGAAATTGAATGTTCAACAAACATTTAACATAGAAATAGCAGTACGAACATCTGTATATACAGTAGTTTCTGCTCCCAGGTGTTGACACATAGTAGCACATTTAATGCCCCCAATGGTCCTGTGAGGTTGGTACCACTATTCTCTCCATTTTCCTGATGGGAAAATCATCATAGATATGTGGAGGTTACTAACCTAAGATTGTTAAGGACAAATGAAAAATCTTAAATCATCATAGATATGTGGCAGTTACTAACCTAAGATTGTTAAGGACAAATGAAAAATCTTCTTTTTACTGTAGTAAATTAGGTTAATTGTTAAATATTATTGATTTTAGTAATATTATTGTTTTTCTAATAAATGAGTTATCTGTATTAAAAAACCTACACATATTGAAGGCCAATATATGCCCCAGATATACTGTGTTCACACATGCCTGTGTGCTCAGCCACTCAGTTGTGTCTGACTCTTTGTGACCCCATGGTCTGTAGCCCACCAGGCTCCTCTGTCCATGGGATTTTCCAGGCAAGAACTCTGTGTTCATACATCTTTGCTAAATGGTATATATTAAGACAATACACTGTTTATTTTTTACTGCAAATAGTTTATTTCACTGTGGCTTGTCATATTGTTCCTTGGTAAATCAACTAGTAAGTACTCTAAGATTTATCAGTCCTGAAAAATAATTATTTATGAGATCATTATTTATAATTTTCTTCTCTAATTTTCCTTTTAAATCAAAAACTGTGCCTTCTGGTTGGTATAAGTATAGAAATGCAAAAGGAAATAGAGGCTGCAAAGCAAAAACTGAAATTGCAGAGAATGATTGTCAGAAGAAAATAATACTTGGATATATGTTAATATTGAAATATGACTATCATTTTAGCATACAAGGAATGAATGCCCTTATGTTTTGCCTAGTTTCGTGTGTTGATTTATTGTTTTACTTTCTCATTTGTTTATCTTTCTTTTATGTATAGGCCCTAGCCTGAATCTCAGGGGAGAAATAATTCCAAAGTTTATGCTTCTTAACGTTACTCCTAAAAACACTCTGTATTGACCCTCCACTGGAATCCTCTCACCCGCATATTCCTAGATGAATTTTCATTTACACAATAGCCTATATTTGAGTGTCCCAAAGTTCTACATTTTACTGCCTCCTGGCTTCACACCATCTTTCCCTCACTTTCTTCACTTGAATTCGCTTATTTTTTATTCTTTTCTAGTTACCCCCTGACATTCACAAAGCTCTCAGATTCCTTCACAGTGTTCCTCCTTTATGCTTTACGAGCCTCTGCACTTCTGCCACCCTAGGAATTACCATCTCCTTCCCTCTCTCCTAAGCAGTTAAGCGATCTGGAGTCATAATGTCTGGTTTCATTTCCCACTTTCACGATTTATTGGCTTTGTGACCTTAGCAAATTAACTAACTTCGTTAAGCTTCTATCTCTTCATCTTGAAGACATGGATCACAGCATTTCCCTCTGAGGCTTGTAAGGAGGGTAAAATTATGTAACAAATACAGGATTCATGTGTTAGCTATTATTATTCTTGTTGTTCCTGCAGAATAACCACTCAGTTAAGTCATTATTTCTGAAAAAATTAACTAATTCAGGAACTAGTCATACCCCTGAACATACTTGCAAAGCTCAACATACCTTTAGGGAAGGAGAAAGGATCAATGGCATATATAATGTGTGGGGCATAGCCATCTTTATTTCATTAAAACTTTAACTTACTAAAGATGATAAACATATTAAATATGGTTTTGCATAAATCTGGGATAAATATGGATATAAATATTATAGTATGTATTGTTTCAAGTATTTTTCATTAATTTCGGTGTCAAATTACTAGTTCCTGTGTGGCTAAATATGCATTTTTTCCCTATGGGACCAAGTTCAAATCAATTAGGTGTAATGAATATGTATTAGATCTCAACTCTCTCACAGAGGTATTGTGATAGATGTTAGAGGGAATTCAGAGATAATAAAAAGTAGTGTCTCTGTTCTTTGGGATTTCAGTCAATTATTAGCTAAGCATATATAGCAGTTACACATGAAGCAGGTCAGTATGGCATGTACGATGAATGAAATATAACAAAGTGCAGGGGGAATAAAGGGAATGAGATCCGTCAAATTGTAATCTGGAAGGTACCATCAGGGAGATGGCATTTGACAGAGTAAACAAAGTATGATGCATTATCAGTAGTTAGTGATGGAGGAGGGACCTGCATACCCAAGACAGGTTTGGGAAATCTAGTCATTGTCTTTGTTTTTAATCTAGGATAGTGTGTAGGCAGTAATGCTGAGAAGTGATCTAGTAAATTCAAAACCTGCTGCCTTGAGCAAGGGACAGTGTTAGTGAGTATAAAAGGAGAGATTAACTTTGCCTTAATAGGGAGCACGGACAAATAAACAATTGATTTTAAAGTTGTGATAATTTCCAACTTTGAGAAATTGTAAGCCACAAAACCCACACAGAGAAGAGGTTATTTACTCCATTGGCAGAATAGGATATGACAAGCATGATGCTGCCTGCCCTGCATTTTGTGACACAGAATAAGGAAATACAGTAGGGAAGATGTTGTAGGAAGGAAGAACATCCATACAGACAAGTGATCATTTTCATCCCTGTAACTGTTGCTGATTGCCCATCCTTCTCCATCAGTCATGAGCTCCAGTCAGTTATCCTTATGGGCATGCCCCAGATTCACTGGTGTGAACTTCAGTCACACATGAAACACAGGGACCCCCACAAGAAATGGGAGAAAAGGATTGCTGGGCTCAAACCAGACTCCAACTGCTAGGGTAGAATGTTTATTTTGAGTCTTACATTCTGTTTTACTCCTGATTAAGCATGGGGCCTCCCAGGTGGCTCAGTGGATAAATAGTCTGCCTGCAACGCAGCAGACACAGAAGATGCAGATTGGATCCCTGGTTCGGGAAGATCCTCTGGTGAAGAGCATGGCAACCCATTGCACTATTCTTGCTTGGAGCATCCCATGGACAGAGAGCCTGGTGGGCTGCAGTCCATGGGGTTGCAAAGAGTTGGACATGACTAAAGTGACTGCACTCAAGCAAGGATGAACTTTGCAGTTTTCTGACATCCAGTAGAATGTCTTGGTGGAAGCTCTTGGTTGTTGCTCCACACTGGATACATGACCCACTGAGGATACGATTTACATGTCTTCCCACTGTTATTCCATAATATTACCCCCNGGATGAACTTTGCAGTTTTCTGACATCCAGTAGAATGTCTTGGTGGAAGCTCTTGGTTGTTGCTCCACACTGGATACATGACCCACTGAGGATACGATTTACATGTCTTCCCACTGTTATTCCATAATATTACCCCCTCTATTACCAAGATTACTGATTGAGAGTGTGTGTATGTGTGTGTTTGTGGGAATGTTCACATGTGCAGTTTCCCCCATTCTCAACTCTGTAGAGAAATGCAGGCTCTACATTTTCTTTCAAGAAGATAGAAGTCAAACTCTTGGAGGGCAAGCATCAGCTTCTTTTCAGTATAACATTCTGAGAAATGAGGCAGCCATCAGGTACATATTGAAAGATATTAATTGAAAGATTAATTAGAGTAATCATTGTGACCAAAGTAAAGAATACTGTATGAAGTTTGGTGAAGAGAAATGATTCTTCTGATAAGAAAGTGAAGAATCTGTAAGAGGAACACTTCAGTTTATAGTATGTATGAAGAAGAACAGGTTTACTATTTGAGCTTTATTTCGTGGCTGAATACAATATGAATTTATTAATATCCAAAATTACTATTTGATAGAAGATTATCTGTTAATCTACATATTCTTTGTCAAGTGAAAAAGAGAACTTGGTCAAGTAAAAAAGAATAAATACAGAAAAACCTCTATCAAATATATGATATTCAAAGTCTATTTGAATGGATCCAGTTACTGTGACAAAGTCAAAAAGAAGGCATTAATAATTTTTTTTCTAGTTTAGTATTAGTTGGATGGTTTATATAAAAGTTGTAAACCTCTTAGAGTACTTAGAAAAAATTATTCAATTAAACAAAAATAAATTTTCCATTAGTTATAAATAAGACAAATTATGAAATTAAATTTCACAGTAATTGAAATGTGCACAATACCAACTATGTATATATCTACATATGTGGGCATTTAAGTAGATAGGAATAAATGCATACTTTTACTGAAGTATAATTTACATGTATTAGTTAGATTTTAAACTGTACTGAAACAATATATTAATGAAATTGAGTACTTATACTATAAATAATTTAGTTTGAAGAATAAACTAGCAGCATCTATACTTTTGCAATATTCATATTTAATTATAGTGTATTTTAATTTGTTTCTTGTTTTAGAGTATTGTTCTGGGATGAGCTCCTTCAGTTTTGGGTCATCCTATTACTATATTAAAGCTTGCTTTTTCTTTGGTTACTTCTCTAAATGTTTTCATTTATGGCCTCTCTTTCTCCTATATCTCCCTCTTGCTACAAATGAAATGGAAGCTTTTTCAAAGCCCTTTCCTTGGACTTCCCCTCTTCTCTCCACAGTATCTCCTTAGCAGTCTCATAGTGTCAACTGTCACATTTATGCTGGTTACTGTTTACCTTCTCTCTTTATTTCAAGAGCATCACTTTTTTTTGCCGGATTTCTATCTGGAAATTTAACCACCAATATACCTCAAGTTGAGTGTGCTCACTGAGAAAAACAGCTTTTGATAAGATATTTCAATACATTATGATGAGTGTGTGATGGACAAACCAGGCACTTTAAAAAAAGACTGGAAAGAAATTAAAACTAGAGCATGGATCACTGAAAGAGTCACAATGGAAGTGATATTTACACTGTGGCTTGAAGGATCACTTGAAATTAATTAGGCCAAGTTCAGTGGTTAGGAGGCAGTGTTCCAAGCAAAAGGAATACCATGCGTAAATGCCCTGTGAGAGTACAATGCTGAGTAATAGAAAAAAGTGAGGTTTATTCAAGTGACAGAGCTGAAAGAAAAGAAGAGATAACTCTAGGGAATTAGCTTGGGTATGAGTGTAAAAAAAATCTAGACATCAGGTTGAATGTTTTGTATTTCTCAAGCCAAAAGGAGAAGCTGTTGAAGAATTTTCATCCAGGTATTGATTTGATCATATTCGTGTCTCATTAAAAGTCTTCTAGCTGAATGGAACCATAAGTAGTAGCAGAGACCAATTAGAGGTCAGAGGCATTTTGGCCTTAGCAGTTCAGCCTAGAAAACAAAGAGCCATGGAGTAGGAAGAGGCAGAGCGATTAAAGACATTGGGATTGATTTGATGTGTGTCGACAAGGTGGCACTGGTGTTTCTTGGTGATGAGTTGGATGTGGACACTGAGGATGGTGGAAGGACGTTAGCAGTGGCAAGATGACGGCTAGGTTTCTGCCTTGAACACAACACTGGAGGAGGGGCAACACATGAAAGGTGATAAATGTGAACGTGAAATTACTCTGAGACACCCAAAGTAAATATCAGTTAGGTGGAAATTTGTCTCTCTAACATGACAGAGAAGTCCAGATTAAAGTTTAGATCTGGATTTTGGTATTCATGAAAGCAACAATAAGAGCAGATGGGTTACCCAAATGAAAGTGGGCTCTCTTCTGATATTAAACATCATCACTGCAAGTTTAAAACCTCTACTTTATCCTGTAACTCATCTTCCTCTTTCTTTCTTGCTTCCTATATGGAATCAATTGTCTAGTCTTACCAGTTTAACTTCCATTTTCCTTCCTGTTCATAACACAATTTCTAGTACCAATAGTCTAGTTAGGTTAGTATTTCTCACCAGAGCTATTCCATTTTTTGAGGACAGCAAGACTGGTTGTCAGATTAATAGAATTGTGCAATAAACTGGGAGAGTTGTGACCATCATTTGAACAAGAATATTAGCTGTGAGGAAAGAGGGGAAAGGTTAAGAAGGTAAAAAGGTTAAGAGAGCAAAAGTTAAGAAGTGCAGAATATGGAAAGGAGGAATAGAAAGTGAGTATCTTATTAAAACTNACATTAAGATATGGAAAGGGGATGGCAACCCACTCCAGTATTCTTGCCTGGAGAATCCAATGGACAGAGGAGCCTGGAAGGCTACAGTCCATAGGGTTGGAAAGAATCAGACACAACTGAAGCAACTTAGCACATGAAGATAATAAATGTATTAGAAAATAATGGAAACTATATGCATTCTATTTCAGACTATTTTTCCTTTATTAAACTCTAAATAAATTAGGATAAATGATGTATTTGTTAAAAGTGTGAAATGTTAGGAAAAAAAATCAGTTCTAGTCACAGATCTCTAAAAACCCTGAAAGAAGTCTGCTTTAACCCTTTGGCCTGGAATTCTTTATCAAAGGAATCAAAGGAGATGATCTCTATAAAGTCTTTACCAATTCTAAAATTCTGTTAAATCACCTTCTGTGTTATCATTTGATTGTACGTCAGTGAATGCAGTCATGGCTTCAACCTTCTCCACGTGTTTCTCTTATATCCTTACTTTTAAAGTGAAGCTGAATATAATGAAAGAGTGATAAGCTTATAGTAACACAAGTCCCTGTTTTGAAGTTACAAAGNGTCTTTACCAATTCTAAAATTCTGTTAAATCACCTTCTGTGTTATCATTTGATTGTACGTCAGTGAATGCAGTCATGGCTTCAACCTTCTCCACGTGTTTCTCTTATATCCTTACTTTTAAAGTGAAGCTGAATATAATGAAAGAGTGATAAGCTTATAGTAACACAAGTCCCTGTTTTGAAGTTACAAAGCATCTGTGTAATCTGATAAACTTGACAGTATTCCATAACACATTACTAAAAATACTGTTTAGAAAAACTCAAAAAAGAAGGTGCTATTTTTAAAGAGCCATCTTGGTTGGCTTCAGTATAAATAAATTATATGAAATAAGCATCACTTCCTTATTCTATGGATACATTGATTTCAAAGCCCTCTTAGCTATTTTTAAAGAACTGTAGCAAGATGTAAGGGCTTCTCTGGTGGCAAGATGTAATTCACTTATCACAAAGNAAAAGAAGGTGCTATTTTTAAAGAGCCATCTTGGTTGGCTTCAGTATAAATAAATTATATGAAATAAGCATCACTTCCTTATTCTATGGATACATTGATTTCAAAGCCCTCTTAGCTATTTTTAAAGAACTGTAGCAAGATGTAAGGGCTTCTCTGGTGGCAAGATGTAATTCACTTATCACAAAGGTCACCCTTTTAAATTCACTAGTTTTTCATATATTCACAGAACGGTGGAGATTGACCCTTATTTTCTTTCTTTGCTTGTTAAAGAGTGTCTCTCCTAATGAGGTGCTTAGTAGTGGTATTCTACCAGTACTTGCCAAATAAACCACTTCATGACTATAAGGGTATAGCAGAGGGAGCCAGATAATCCTAGCTAAATGCAGATGAAATGGCTTGTAAAAACACAAGGAATAATTAAGTATTCAGATATAGATTCCCAGAAGCATGCAAATAGGTGATTAAAATAACACATTTATTGCGATTTTTAGCACCTAAAAAAACAATGTAGGCTTGTTAGCATCAGATGGGTTGCCAAGTATGACATTTGTCTCATATATTTGGAACAACTTTATGTGGGACAAATTCATAGACACATCTTAGTATCTTCAGAGCAAAATGAATTAACACTCAAGAGTTATTTGTTTTTTTTTTTTTTTTAAATAGATTATCACTTGAGAAAGGGCGACATCATAACATTTATTGGCAAAGGCTGAAATTATTCTATGGCAACTCATAAAACTAACAAAGAGAAACTTTGATCCTTATTTAGGTTCCTTGTTGATTCTAAATTCAAAATATAGTAACAACATTTTCACAGGCAGTCTCCTTTATCTGAAATTTTAATGGCACAACACATTTGGCAAAAGACAGCTTGGTTGTTTCTCATGTGTATATTTGGTTGAGGCAGTTTTTACTATAGAAAAGACAAAAAAAAAAATCAAGGTTTTATTCCCTATCTTATTATACCCCTAGTTCTAATGAACATTTGCCTGAGTACTCCTCTTTATTTCAGTGAATGATTATTTTTTATATTTACTCGGGCCTTGGCAGCCTGCTTGGGTACCCTAATGAGTGGGCTCCCCGGAGTTTAGGCCTGAAAGTGTGTATTCTGAAAATTCTGTTGTGATTCTAACTGTAAATCCATTCACTGCTTTGAAAGTAAAGGAACTCTTGTATCTCTGCCCTGGGTTCAGTAATTTCCATTATCCAGTAGATGTCTTTGTGTGTGCGTGCTAAGTTGCTTCAGTTGTACCTGACTCTTGGCGACACTATGGACTATAGCCTGCCAGATTCCTCTGTCCATGGGGATTCTCCAGGCAAGAATACTGGAGTGAGTTGCCATGCTCTCATCCAGGGGATCTTCCCAATCTGGGGATTGAACTCATGTCTCCAGTGACTCCTGCATTGCAGGTGGATTTTTTACCACTGAGCCACTGGGGAAGCCCTACATGTCTCTGTAACTTGACATAAGGGTTTTCCTGACTTTTGGTGCTATTCACAAAAGTTTTTAAAGGACTATTTAATCACAATTTTTAGCTGATTGTAAGATTTTATTAGCAAATATTTTCTATGTGATAATTACTAGTAAGCTTTTCATTTTAATAAGAAATTACTTAGATTTATAGTCACTGACACTGTAGGATGAGTATGTTTATAGTCACCATCACTATCTAATGACTTTATTATGCAAAACATCATTCTTTTTACATTTGGAAGTTTCTTCATATGAAGAAACTAAGGCTTAAAAAGATGACAGCTGCCTGGATAATGGCATCAAGATTAAAACCCAAGTCCGCTTCCCAGGTGGCTCAGTGATGTAAAATCCGTCTGCTGACGCAGGAGATGTGAGTTCAATACCGGGTTGGGAAAATTCCCTCGAGGAGGAAGCGACAACCCACTCCAGTATTCTTGCTGGGAAAATCCCACGGATAGAGGAGCCTGGCGGGCTACAGTCCATGGGAGTGCTAAAGAGTCGGACATGACTTAGTGACTAAACAACAACACAACAGCAAACTGTATTGGTGCCTTTGCTAAATCTAGCCCTGCTAACTATTAGAGATCTTATTTTCAGTAAAACAACATCTGTCATACACCACTTATGGCTATTATTTTTATTTTATTGAGCAAACATTTAGTTTGCAAATTTTTATAGATTCCTCATTTGTGTAAGCAATACATCGACAAAGTTTTTATTAAGTTTATGTTCTTACATATTTTAGTGTGTACTGTCTCCCCTCTAGATTATGCTGCTCTCCCTACCCTTATGTTTTCTTGCCTTACAATTAATATAATCTCTGAAACTAGGCCCCAAACAAGACAATTGTGGTTTTGCTAAGATTCGCTTAAGTATAAACCAATAGGAAGTCTTAAGTATACTACTTTATGACTGTTAACAAATATTATACATAACTGAGTGGTTATTTCTTCTTTTGTTACGTATTTTCTAAGTAATCATGCAGTTCTTAAAAGACAAGTTATTAATCAAATTAAACTTTAAAATTTTATGTTTTTATAGTAAATTTTGCTTTTCTAGAACACCGAAACTCCAAGAGTTAAAATCTATTCTAATCATGAATAAACAAATCTTAAAATGTTGGCAAAGCCTCAAAAAACAAAGCAAAATCAGGACATTGTAGTTGATTTTAATATTGCCTTAACAAATAGAAATATGATTTTTTAAAACATTTTTTAAAAGTAGAAAAAACCTTGTACATTTATTCAGACAACTATTCTCTCTAGTAGGCAATTGAGTATAAATTATATGTTGTGGGTTCTTTTAATAAACAGTTTGCTCAAGCAGAAAAGTTGAAAGCATATTGCAGGTATAAAAAAGACTGAAGCTTATTGACACCTAGAGCCTAAGATAAAGCACTCCTCTCTCAAACACAATTTAAAAAAATTCATAGATGTGAGAATAGCTATTGCCAGATAAAAAAATGTATGTACTCTGTTTCAAATTTACACATATATTACTGGTTACATATATTGTATTGAATTGGACATAAAGACCAATGAATTTAGGAATATAGTCTTTCAAAAACCTAAACTGTTTGCAGCAGTAAGAACCCAAGATAAAGGATAACTTTAAGAATGTCATTGGGTCTGTGAGATCAGAAAAGATGGTTTTTATCATTGCTACACATCTATGCTGGGAGGGATTGGGGGCAGGAGGAGAAGGGGACGACAGAGGATGAGATGGCATCACCAGCTCGCGGTGGACGTGAGTTTGAGTGAACTCCAGGAGTGATTGACAGGGAGGCCTGGTGTGCTGCAATTCATGGGGTCGCAAAGAGTCGGACACGACTGAGCGACTGAACTGACTGACTGACACATCTATCACTTGAACAGACCCTTGATAAATATTTATTGGATAAGTTAAATACAACTACAAAAGTATACTTGTTATACAGTTGTATAGTATAGTTGTTTCTCAGATAACAATATATGACACATCAGTCATTTTTAGCATAAAAATAAGCTGTAATGGGTACTGGGTAAGAAATTTTTTTCCTTATCATAGATGAATCATAAAACTATCAAATTAGGTCCCCAAATGCACAATGATTAAATGTATATTCTTTTAAGGGGGTAATATTTGTGTTACAGATTTCTTGGTTCCAAGAATTTTATACATATCTCCTAATCTTTGGGTTTGTAAATTTATTTTTCCTGTGACAAAATAAATATTTATCATTATTCTTGCTCACCAAATGTTGCAATGCAATTTTCCAAATAGATATGAGTGTATGCTCTAAATCAAACAACATTCAAAATGCTATGCAATAAAATATTAAAATTTTCATGCTCAATATTCACCACTGTACTATAACTTAGATTTCTTTTTTAATTGCTATTATGAAAAAAAAATTAAATCTAGGAACTAGGCTACACTAAGATTGAGTTTTTCTAAAAGGTGGTTTCATTGGCAATGGAAAAACTGGAAATTTTGTCATCTATTATAAAATGTTTATAAAAATTGCTCAATTTGCAGTTTCAATGGCTTTATTGAAAGTTCATGATGTAGAAAAATATTATTGCTGTGCTTTGTGAATAAGAAATGTATCTACAGAAGGATCAACAGAAAAATCTTGTTTAAACAAAGTATGGAAAATGATTAAAGGTCATTCTATTTTCTTTGAGTTTGCAGTTATTTGGAAGCATACAACTTGTCTTGCCTTAGTTTGACAAAGAATATACTTTTTTTAAAGTGAGGACAAATCTTATTTTATTGACATGATTAAAAATGTGTTGTCAAAGAGAATGGAATATATTAACATGTTAAGCAACTTTTGAAAAGTGAATTAATAGATGGTAAAACTCTGAACTTTACAAATAGCTGAAGGGAGAATAGAAGCAAAAAGCAAGAGAGAAAGGGAAAGGTGCACCCAACTAAACACAGAGTTCCAGGGAATATCAAGGAGAGACAAGGGAACCTTCTTTAATGAACAAGGCAAAGAGATAGAGGAAAACAACTGAAGAGACTAAAGATCTCTTCAAGAAAACTGGAAATATCTAAGGAACATTTCATCCAATAATGGGCACAATAAAGAACAGAAACAGTAAAGACCTAATAGAGCAGAAGAGGTCAAGAGGAAATGAAAACAATACACAAAAGAACTATACAAAAATGATCTTAATGACCCAGATAACCAAGATGTTGTAGTCACTCACCCAGAGGCAGACATTCTGGAGTGTGAAGTCAAGTGGGACTTAGGAAGCACTGCTGTCAGTAAAGCTAGTAGAGGTGATGGAATTCCAGAAGAGTTATTTAAAATCCTGATAGATGATGCTATCAAAGTGTTCCACTCAATATGTTCAGCAAATTTGGAAAACCAGCAGTGACCACAGAACTGGAAAAGGTCAATCCTCATCTCAATTCCCAAGAAGGGCAGTAAAAAAGAATGCTCAAGTCACCGGACTTGAATTCATCTCCCCCCTTCCAGTAAGGTTATGCTCAAAATCCTGCATGCTAGGTTCAGCATTATGTGAGCTGAGAACTTCCAGATGTCCAAGCTGAGCTTAGAAAGGCAGAGGAACCAGAAGTTAAATTGCCAACTTTCACTGGATCATAGAGAAAGCAAGGGTATTCCAGGAAAAACATCTACATTTGTTTTATTGACTATGCTAAAGCCTTTTTCTTTGTGGATCATAATAAACTGTGGAAAACTCTTAAATAGTTGGGAATACCAAACTATTTTACCTGTCTCTTGAGAAATCTATATGCTGGTCAAGAAGGAACTGTTATAACCTTGTATGGAGCAACTGACTGGTTCAGGATTGAGAAAGGAGTATAGCAAGGCTTTTTATTGTCACCCTGTTTGTTTAACATATACACAGAACACACATCGTGAGAAATGCTGAGCTGGATGAGTTCCAAGCTGGAATCAAGATTGCCAGGAGAAATATCAACAACTTCAGATATATGGATGATACCACTCTAATGGCAGAAAGGAAGAGGAACTAACGAGTCTCTTGATGAAGGTGAAGGAGGAGAGTAAAAAAGAGTTGGCTTAAAGCTCAATATTAAAGAAACTAAGATCATGGCATCTAGCCCCATCACTTCATGGCAATTAGAAGGGGAAAAGGTGGAAGCAGTGACAGATCTCCTCTTCTTGGGCTCTAAAATCACTGCGAATGNGAAGGAGGAGAGTGAAAAAGAGTTGGCTTAAAGCTCAATATTAAAGAAACTAAGATCATGGCATCTAGCCCCATCACTTCATGGCAATTAGAAGGGGAAAAGGTGGAAGCAGTGACGGATCTCCTCTTCTTGGGCTCTAAAATCACTGCGAATGGTGACTGCAGCCGTGAAATTAGAAGATGATTGCTTGTTAGCATGAAAGTTTTGACAAACCTAGACAGGGCTTCCCTGGTGGCTCAGAGGGTAAAGCGTCTACCTGCAATGCAAGAGACCCAGGTTCGATCCCTGGGTCAGGAAGATCCCCTGGAGAAGGAAATGATAACCCACTCCAGTATTCTTGCCTGGAGAATCCCAAGGACAGAGGAGCCTGGTGGGCTACAGTCCACGGGGTCGCAAAGAGTCGGACACGACTGAGCGACTTCACTTTCACTTTCAGACAGTGTGTTAAAAAGCAAAGACACCACTTTGCTGACAAAGGTCTGCATAGTCAAGGCTATGGTCTTTCCAGTAGTCATGTATGGTTGTAAGAGCTGAATCATAAAGAAGGCAGAGCACTGAAGAATTGATGCCTCAAACTGTGGTGCTGAAGAAGACTCTTGAGAGTCCCTTGGACAGCAAGGAGGTAAACCAGTCAATCTTAGAGGAAATCAACCTTGAATATTCATTGGAGAACTGATGCTGAGGCTCCAATACTTTGGCCACCTGGTGTAAACAGCCTATTCATTGGAAAAGACCCTGATGCTGGGCAAAATTGAAGGCAGGAGGAGAAGGGGACAACAGAGGATGAGATAGTTGGATGGCTTCCCTGATGCAATGCGCATGAACTTGGGCAAACTCCAGGAGATGGTGATGGACAGGGAAGCCTGGTGTGCTGTATGTAGTCCATGAAGTCGTGAAGGGTCGGACATGACTTGATGACTGAACAGCAACAGCAGCAGAGCTCTAAGGGCTTCCCTAGTGTCTCAGTGGGTAAAGAATCCACCTTCAGTGCAGGAGACACAGGAGATACGGGTTTGAACTCTGGGTTGGGAAGATCCCCTGGAGGAGGAATTGACACCCCACTCTAGTAAGTAAATTGTATATATTTACTCTTTCTCCTCACTGAATTTTGAATTTAATTCATATTTGTTATATTTTAAAGAATGAAATTTCTGACTTGTATTTCCTATGCTTTTATGGAGTTTATCCTTAGGGAAACTAGATGGGTGAAGATGGTTATTTTTTAAAAAGACATAAAGTGAAAGAGGTTACTTAGCTGTTATAAATATTATTAATGCATGAATAACATTAATGCAAATAAAAACATTAACTTACAAAGGTCATTTTTGTCACAATCAATAGTCTATTTTAAGTTTTTAGAAATTTTCAGGAAATACTTTTAAAGGAAAGACTATACAGTGTAATGTACAAATGTTTATGGTGAAAAGAGGAACTTTATATGAAAAATTGCATGATGATTTTTCATAATACACATAGAATATTAAAAATCGTCAATAATAACAGGTTTGACAATGCTTAATCTCACTTTTGCAATAGGAAAACAGTTAATAATGACTATTAAAATTGTAGTTTATTCTCTTAAAAACCATTCTCTGATTAACTGAAAAAATACTCCCAGGCTTTAAAATCTAAATACAATCACTAGAGGAAAGGGATAGATTTCCTATAAAATTTATTAACATAAGCAGACTGTGAGAATTCTGTTAGTCTAGACAGGAGAACTGCACTGTTTCTTTTGTTTTTTCTTATTAATTCTGACAGATTTAAAGTGTTTGCAATTCTACACTGCCAGGTTTACATAAAGTCCCATTCTTTTATATAGTTTAACTTTTGAATATTTACCATAGGTATAAAAATGCTTTAAAATGAGTTTTTTAAATGTTTCTCAAATATAAATGCAGAAAAATAAACTAGTAATGGAAGATTACTTGAAACTTTTTCTTTTGTTTTGGTTTTAATGAAGAGAATATCTCTTTATTTGCAAAATAAAATCAAAGCTTCTATTGATGTCATCCTACTCAGAGTATACAGTCATAAAATCACAAAGAGTGAGAGTATATTTGGACAAAATAATCAAACCATGTTACTTCATGGAGATGATTACTTGTGGTCAGTAGGTATTTATAATTGGCGTATCTTTTTCATTACTCTTGAGCCTAATTTCTTATCTTACAAAGTATACAGATTTTTACTGTATTTTGTACAATTTTTTCTCTTTATGGAGAGAGTTACTGACTTCCCTGGTGGCTCAGAGGTTAAAGCGTCTGCCTGCAATGAGGGAGACCTAGGTTCAATCCCTGGGTTGGGAAGATCCCCTGGAGAAGGAAATGGCAACCCACTCCAGTATTCTTGCCTGGAGAATCCCATGGATGGAGGAGCCTGGTGGGCTGCAGTCCAGGGGGTCGCAAAGAGTCAGATACGACTGAGCGACTTAACTAACTATGGAGAGAGTACACTTCTGTAGCAGTTCAGTGATTTTAAGATGAAATACTTTTTAAAAAATGACACATTAAAATTTTTGATACTGTTACTACACTGAAAAACTTGGTACTTTGGTTTTGACAATGAGAAATANCGCAAAGAGTCGGATACGACTGAGCGACTTAACTAACTATGGAGAGAGTACACTTCTGTAGCAGTTCAGTGATTTTAAGATGAAATACTTTTTAAAAAATGACACATTAAAATTTTTGATACTGTTACTACACTGAAAAACTTGGTACTTTGGTTTTGACAATGAGAAATAAAAGACAGCCTTCTAAACTGAAATTTTTTTTAAAGAAAATGTGCCTTGCATTTCTTTATTGATCTTTTACTTTAAAAGTATCCTTTCCTATTAATTAGCGTTTACTTCAGTAAACATCAGAGAATCATTATTAAGATCTTTGCTATACAAAGTATTGATAATTGTAATATTTGATGGTTCATCCCAACTAGTGTCCTCTGCTCTTAATTTTGCATATAAAATACCATTCTCTTCATTTTCACATATGTATCAACAAAATATGCTACCAGAATAATTATACTGACTTTAAAAACAGTGAATAAATATTTTAAGTGCTTACTGTATGCTAGACACTATGGCAGAAGCTAAATGTTCCATTGAAGTTTAGAAGAAAACCACTCTGAATTCATGGAAATAGGCTTTTAAAATAAAGCTCAGTGCACTGCAAAAATTTTTACTTTGACAGTGATTTCAAAATTTTCAAATGTATTCTACATGTTAAATTAGGTAAAAGTTATATTCATCCTTTATTATTGATGAGGTAATGCTGTTTCATATGTTTTAACATTGTTACCATTTTGAATTAAAAAAAAACTCTAAATGAGACTTTAATTTTAACATTGTGAAATAGTTGTTTAATATATATAAAGAAATATAAGCAATATAAACCATAAACTAACTAAAATGGAATAGAAGAGCCAAGTCAAAACATGTCTTTTGCATAGAGTAGCAGAAATTTCTTTAGGGGTAAAAAGTAATGTGCAAAGGTGAAATGGGGCTAAAGGATCATTTTGGCACTGCCACAGTTCCATAAGAAAAGTTTAGCCAGGCCTCAGGTGGGCACCAGAAAACCACTAAAAGTGGGACCAAGCATTCATAGAAATTACATTGTTTTCATTGTAGTTGTGCCACTGTTTTCTTATAGGGTTTCCCATTTTCTTTCATAAATTTCTGCCCTTTTAAGAAAGACAAGCTCATTGACAACCCAGCCATGATTTGTTTTTGAGTCAAGTATTCCCACCCTGTTCCTCTAATCTGGAGATTATGGGAAGGACAGAAGAGCTTGGGGATCATGTCTTGTTTTGCTTTGCCTTCTAAAAGGGCATGGGTGTTAAGTAAGAGTGAGAAGTTATACAGGGTAGGAAGATTTGTTCATAAGTTCATAACATTAAAAATTACCCTATAATACTGAGCAGAATTCTCTGTGTTGCACAGTAGTAACCTTGTTGGTTACTCATTTTAAATATACCAATGTGTGCATGTCAGTCCCAAACCTATTCCTTCCCTTCCACCCTTCCCCCTTGGTAACCATAAGTTCATTCTCTTAGTCTATATGTGTATTGGGAAAAGAATTTGAAAAAGATCAGATGCGTGTGTGTATGTATAATTGGAAAAGAAAATGTTTTACAGTCCTAAGGGAAGAAATCATTGAATTATACACTTGAAAATGGGGAAATTTTATAATATATGAATTGTATCTCAATAAAGCTATTATTTAAAAAGAACAAAAATTACCTAATAGTACAAGGTATACAACAGTTATCAGTATACATTAACTTTTTTCTTCTTTTTGCTCCTCATGTTAAACAGAACAGTAATCCATTATTTAAAACATGAAAATTAAGTAACAGTTTCACTAAATGAATCCACTTTTTGGTATATGTATCTGTTAGCTATTGTCACAGTAATGTTGCATGACAAAGAGCCACACAACCTCAAAGAACTATCGCATGCATGTGTGCTAAGTCACATCCAACTCTGTGCACCCCTTGGACTGTAGCCCACCAGGCTCCTCTCTCTGTGGGATTCTCCAAGAAAGATTGAACCCTCATCTCTTATGTCTCCTGCATTGGCAGTCAGGTTCTTTACCATCAGCACCACCTGGGAAGGACAAAGGACTAGCGCAATACACATGGATTCTCATGCATCTCTGGGTAGGGGCTTCCTTGGTGGCTCCGAGGTAAAGAACTCGCTTGCCAATGCAGGAGACATGGGTTTCATCCTTGAGTCAGGAAGATCCCCTAGAGAAGGAAATGGCAACCCATTCCAGTATTCTTGCCTGTAAAACCCAATAGACAGAGGAGCCTAGAGGGCTACAGTCCATGGGTTAACAAAGAGTCGGGCCCAGCTGAGCAGCTGAGCACACACATGTCTCTGAGTAGGCAGCTAGGTTGATCTAGGCTTGAGTTCAACTAGAAAGCCTGCTTCAGTCTATACATCTCTCAACGTCAATGCCTCCTCTATTCAACGTATGTTGTCCCCTTTCTGGTACTAGTAAACTTGCATGGATATGGTATTCTAGTAACTATGGCAGAGGTACAAGAAGGCAAATAGCTTTCAAGTCTCTACCTGGGTCATATTTGTAAATATCCCACTGACTGAAATAATTATGGATGAACCCAAAGTCAAGAGGTAGAGAGAGAAACTCCCCCTAAAGTTGGGAGGGCCTGTGGAGTCACTTATAGGAAGGAGTGAAGAATTGGGATCAATAATTCAAACTACCGCAACTAGTATCTTTAATATAAATCAAACTATGTTTCTATTTTGCAGCAGTCTTAATAGAAGAAGCCCTTTCTATTAAAAAAAATTACAGGATCTATTATGTTAAAAAAAATGAGGAAAAATTTGGTGAAATCTTTTTATTTGTTGTTCTTATACTAGTTTTTCCTTTTGAGGTATGTTTACCACATTCAGATGAACAACTGTTAAAAAGTNTGCAACTAGTATCTTTAATATAAATCAAACTATGATTCTATTTTGCAGCAGTCTTAATAGAAGAAGCCCTTTCTATTAAAAAAAAATTACAGGATCTATTATGTTAAAAAAAAATGAGGAAAAATTTGGTGAAATCTTTTTATTGTTGTTCTTATACTAGTTTTTCCTTTTGAGGTATGTTTACCACATTCAGATGAACAACTGTTAAAAAGTATACTCCAGGATGCTTTTCAGAGTGTTTGTTTTGAAAAATGGTATAAAAATTTCCATAAGTTTCATATGCAACCACAGATATTTTAACTTGATCCTTTATCCTGCATTTACTTTTAGGCGTCCTTAAGAATCTGTTAAAATGCAGAAATTATGCAGTATTGATTTCAGGAAAAGTTGAAGTGGTTACNGTATACTCCAGGATGCTTTTCAGAGTGTTTGTTTTGAAAAATGGTATAAAAATTTCCATAAGTTTCATATGCAACCACAGATATTTTAACTTGATCCTTTATCCTGCATTTACTTTTAGGCGTCCTTAAGAATCTGTTAAAATGCAGAAATTATGCAGTATTGATTTCAGGAAAAGTTGAAGTGGTTACACATGATTGCCTTTGCCTTAAAAGAAATCCTTATTTGGTTCTAATTTGAACAATATTGAAAGCACAACAAAACTAGCTTTTTATTATGTCACCACACATTTTGTGAGTTATGGAAAGCATTTTATTTCAGGAATGGAGTTAACTATGTCTTGTCCGCACTTCAAGCCATTCTTGTCATTTCTGGCTACTGTCCAAGCCTGCTTGTGACTCAGACATATTTCTTTTCTGGTAAGAAATGCACTGAAATCCCAGGAACATATGCTGCTGATTGCTAGATGAGTTTTGGTGGTGAGAGATTAATGTAATTGCTTTTGTTTGAGAAGTATAATTGGTCACAGTTACATACATGTAGCTTATATGTAAAATATGTTCTCTTTTAAAACTCATTAAATTTTACTTTGCTTTTAAAAGATAATGTTTTAAAAATCTAAAATATATATGCTCCCTTCTTTCCTCTTATTCTAGAATACTTGGAATGGGAAAAAGTACAAATTTATGTGAAATAAATGCAGATATCTAAATATATACAAAGCTTAATTTAAATTTCAGGTATAAAGTTTGAAAAGACAGAGTATTTGTTAGCCTCAAATTTAAAAAATGGATATTCTAATTAATTCCCAAATTAAATGTTGCTTCCTCAAATATTATTAATGTTTCTTTTACTAAACTGTGAGTTGCTTCAGTCATGTGCAACTTTTTGCAGCACCATGAACTGTAGCCCTCTAGGCTCCTCTATCCACGGGATTCTCCAGGCAAGAATATTCGAGTGGGTTGGATGCCCTCCTCCAGGGGATCTTCCTGACCCAGGGATTGAATTTGTGTCTCAGGTCTCCTGCATTGACAGGCGGGTTTGCTGCCCCTAGTTCCACCTGGGAAGCCCAAATAACATTTAGCATATAACATTTTACTGCTCAGCTTTTGTGAAATACATATTTTCTATTCTTTCTTGTCATTCTGAAGACAACCTATACCTAAATACAAAAATTCACTTTCTGATGATCCCCAAAACTTCAGTAAAGTTGGGTCCTGCAACAGACCTGTATTCTCAAGAATTTCTGGGTCATGTTTATGTGTAGCCGTGGCTCTAATGATTTTTTTCTACTCGGTTACCAGTAAAGTCCCTGCTGGTCTTTCATAATATAAAATCATAGGTCATTTTTCCGTAGTTTTATTTTCCCCATTTTCTTCAAGATTTCAGTTTCAAAAGTACAGAAATACCACCAAGATGAGACAGTACACTGTTATTGTAGCTACCACAGACTCTTGTGAAAAAGTTTGGTTATACATCATAAATAAATAAATACCTCAAAGCATTGTTTGCAGAGTATGACCGGACCTTGCATACCTATGCAGTCCAAACATTACATTCCTGACATTTAGGACTTTTAGATGTAAACTGTTCTTTGCTAAGGCTCTCTCATAACTAAAATATGAGTCACTTGCAAACCATAATAGATTTTGGCTCTGCAACATGATGAAGTGTTCTGGATGTAGTGACACATTTCGCCGAGACTCATGGCAGCAGAATTCCCAGTGGTCACCCAAAATAGGGCAAGAAATGAAGAACAAAATTAAAGGAAATATGCAAACCCTGGCATCATCCTTTCATGGCAATACAGCTCTATTCTTGTTAAGAGGTGGAAGTGCTTGGAGATTGAACTCATAAATGATAGTGCAAGTAGGTGTTGAATTTTCTTGTTCTTAAAGACTGAACTTAACCTCATACTNGGAAATATGCAAACCCTGGCATCATCCTTTCATGGCAATACAGCTCTATTCTTGTTAAGAGGTGGAAGTATTTGGAGATTGAACTCATAAATGATCGTGCAAGTAGGTGTTGAATTTTCTTGTTCTTAAAGACTGAACTTAACCTCATACTTGAAATCTTAAAAGTAAGTAAGATATATGCCCTTCCAAATGAAGTTTTCTGATGAGTTCTCCTACCAGAAAGCTAATGTAGAATGCCAGGCTTTCTGCTGAGATGCAATTAGATCTTTTGCTCTATTAGTTGCTCAGTCATCTCCAACACTATATGCAATCCATAGGCTGTAGCCTGCCAGGCTCCTCTGTCCATGGAGCTCTAGGCAAGATTACTGGATTGGGTTGCCGTTCTCTTCTCCAGGGGATCTTCCTGACCCAGAGATTGAACCCTGGTCTCCTGGATTGCAGGCAGATACTTTACCATATGAGCCACCAAGGAAGCCGTTCTATCTCATCTCATAAATTTACTAAATAAAGCCATTTCATTGGAAGCCAATATAACATGCAAAATATGTCAGTCCCACTGACTTCAGTGAATCACATAGTATTTGGCTTTATTTGAAGTGAACGAATGGGAAGTTATTGCCAAACATTTAAAATTTAAGTTTGATTATTTGCTTGAGTCATGGCTTTCATATTTCTAGCCTGATGTCTTTTTTTAACGAATGTTGCTTTTGATTCCCAAGTTTAAAGTCAAGTCATAGAATGTTTCTTTGCACACACAACCCAGACGTCCCCTAGAACAGAGCCTTTCACTGCAATGCAGGCAGACTCATGTTCACACACAGCCTCCTCTCAGACAGGAAAGGTGGAGTTTTCCTTTTCAGAGCCAAAGGAAGTGACAGCTCAGGGGTGATGGTTGTACTGATCTTGGTGTGGATTTCAAATTGGTTAATTTGCTTTCAATTTCAACTCCTCACTTGAACCTCCATACAGAAAAATTAAATGCTAGATTTCAGCATTTTGTTTCACTCTGATGAAATAAAACTTGTTTTNTGACAGCTCAGGGGTGATGGTTGTACTGATCTTGGTGTGGATTTCAAATTGGTTAATTTGCTTTCAATTTCAACTCCTCACTTGAACCTCCATACAGAAAAATTAAATGCTAGATTTCAGCATTTTGTTTCACTCTGATGAAATAAAAATTGTTTTGAGTGTAAGATTAGACTTTGTCCTCACTCAATTGCAGTAGCACCAACACAGTATAAAGTAAGGCATCATTTAGCAAGGTGTTATTGGAGTGACACTATAATAACCTATTAAGGGTAATGCACATTTGAATGACCGCAATTATTTTGGTACGTTTATTCATGACTTTGTGATGTGTAGTGTAGTTGTTTCTGAAACAGTGATGGGCATTTAATAGGATCCTATATTCTAGTCTTCCAGGTGGGAGCCTTCCTGAATTGTTATTGTATATGTTTTTACAACAGATGGTTTTTCTGAAGTTGTTTTAAATCATCTGAGTATAAAGTTATTGAATTATCATCAAATATGATTTTATGTCATAAGTTATAGATGATAATATGATGGGGACACAAGAACTAGTAAATCAATGGGATTGGATTGATCCTAAATATTATTGTAATATAGGTCAACATTGATAATACATTTTTTATATACCAGTGTTTGTGTGTGTGTGTTATTTGCTTAGTCCTGTCCAACTCTGTGACCCCATGGACCATACCCCACCAGGCCCCCCGTCCATGGAATTCTCCAGGCAAGAATACTGAAGTGGGTAGCCATTCCTTTCTCCAGAGGATCTTCCCAATCCAGGGATCGAACCGTCTCCTGCTTTACTGTCTGAGACACAAGGAAAGCCCACGCCAGTAACATACTTAATTTTTTAAAATTTGCTGAACCTGTGACTCTAATAAAATATCTACTAACCTGGGTTTGCTTTGAAAACAAATATTTCTGGAGAAAAAGTTACATGCGAGAGATGGATAAGTTGTGCAAATGCAAAAATAAAGAAGACAATTTTTGACCTCAAAATTCTGAAAGTCACAAATTTGAACAGTATAAATGATCTGTTAGCCCAAGAAGTTTTGCAAATGATCAATTTCTGTAATTTGTAAATGTATTAAAGAAATCAGAGCAAAAATACTTCTGTGAAATAAATAATTATTGGCAGACTTGTTAATTAAAAGATTGTTTAAATACAACTTGTTGGTATTATCATAGTGTTTTTGGAGGTAATACATGTGAAGTCTAAGCATTATTTTTGGTGCAATGCTTTGTCACAATTCATATGGTAATAGTCGTATTTGAGAAATTTGGAGTGTCAGTTTCATGAAAATAAAAAGGCAATAATGTAAATAATTATATTTGGCACTAACAAAAAGCAACTGATCAAGTACTATTTGCTGTGATACGTCTTCTTTTACTGTTTTATAGTATATGTATTTTATGTCTGTCTCACAAACCATTTACACCTTTGTCATTTTTGAAAATGATTCTTATTGCATCTTTTGAGAAAAATGACTTCTTTTTTATTTTTTAATTTAAATTTATTTATTTTAATTGGATGCTAATTACTTTACAATATTGTGTTGGTTTTGCCATATCAACATGAATCTACCACGGATGTACATGTGTTCCCCATCCTGAACCCCCCTCCGTCCTCCCACCCTGTACCATCCCTCTGGGTCATCCCAGTGTACCAGCTCTGTGTATCCTATATCCTGCATCAAACCTGGACTGGCAATTCAATTCTTGTATGATATTATACATGTTTCAATGTCATTCTCCCAGATCATCCCACCCTCTCCCTCTCCCACAGAGTCCAAAAGACTGTTCTATATATCTGTGTCTCTTTTGCTGTCTCACATACAGGGTTTTGTTACCATCTTTCTAAATTCC
>SJYA01002337.1:297422-331226 GCA_006410615.1 Neotragus moschatus
GATTTGCATTTCTCTGATAATGAGTAATGTTGAAGCATCTTTTCATGTATTTGTTAGCTAGCTGTACGTCTTCTTTTAAGAAGTGTCTATTTAGTTCTTTGGCCCATTTTTTGATTGGGTCATTTATTTTTCTGGAATTGAGCTGCAGGAGTTGCTTGTATATTTTTGAAATTAGTTGTTTGTCAGTTGCTTCATTTGCTATTATTTTCTCCCATTCTGAAGGCTGTCTTTTCACCTTGCTTATAGTTTCCTTTGTTGTGGAGAAGCTTTTAATTTTAATTAGGTCCCATTTGTTTATTTTTGCTTTTATTTCCAGTATTCTGGGAGGTGGGTCATAGAAGATCCTGCTCTGATTTATGTTGGAGAGTGTTTTGCCTATGTTCTCCTCTAGGAGTTTTATAGTTTCTGGTCTTACACTTAGATCTTTAATCCATTTTGAGTTTATTTTTGTGTATGGTGTTAGAAAGTGTTCTAGTTTCATTCTTTCACAAGTGTTTGACCAGTTTTCCCAGCACCACTTGTTAAAGAGATTGTCTTTTCTCCATTGTATATTCTTGCTCCTTTGTCAAAGATAAGGTGTCCATAGGTGCATGGATTTATCTCTGGGCTTTCTGTTTTGTTCCATTGATCTATATTTCTGTCTTTGTGCCAGTACCATACTGTCTTGATGCTTGTGGCTTTGTAGTAGAGCCTGAAATCAGGCAGGTTGAGTCCTCCAGTTCCATTCTTCTTTCTCAGGATTGCTTTGGCTATTCGAGTTTTTTTTTGTATTTCCATACAAATTGTGAAATTATTTGTTCTAGCTCTGTGAAAAATATCATTAGTAGCTTGATACGGATTGCATTGAATCTATAGATTGCTTTGGATAGTATAATCATTTTCATTATATTGATTTTTCCAATCCATGAACATGGTATATTTCTCCATCTATTAGTGTCCTCTTTGATTTCTTTCATCAATGTTTTATAGTTTTATGTATATAAGTCTTTAGTTTCTTTAGGTAGATATATTCCTAAGTGTTTTATTCTTTTCGTTGCAATGGTGAATGGAATTGTTTCCTTAATTTCTCTTTCTACTTTCTCATTATTAGTGTATAGGAATGCAAGAGATTTCTGTGTGTTGATTTTATTATTATTTTATTGGAGTATGATTGCTTTACAATTTTGTGTTGGTTTCTGCTGTATAAAAAAATGAATTAGCTGTATGTATCACCTCACACTGGTCAGAATGGCCATCATCAAAAAATCTACACACAGTATATGTTGGAGAGTGAGTGGAGAAAAGGGAACCCTCTTGCACTGCTGATAGGAATGCAATTTGATAAAACCTCTATGGAGAATAGTATGAAGGTTCCTTAAAAAAGAAAAATAGAATTATCATACGATAGTTCTATTGCTGGATAGCCCAGCAATTCCATTACTGGGCATTTACTCTGAGAAAACCATATTTCAAAAAGACACAAGTATCCCAGTGTTCGTCACAGCACTATTTACAATGGCCAGAACATGGAAGAAATAGCTTCTTTATAGACATTTTCAAAGCAATAACTTTTACTGTTATCTCTGGAGAAAGTCTGAGTGCAGGATGAGAAGGGAGTGTCAGAGAATGAGATGGTTTGGATGGCATCACCAACTCAATGCACGTGAGTTTGAGCAAACACTGGGAGAGAGTGAAGTGCTGCAGTCCATGGGGTCACAAAAAGTCAGACACAACTGAGCAACTGAACAACAACAATGAGATAAGTTAGCTATAGTTTCTTTACTTGCAGTGTATACCCACCACCTATATGCTGATTGTTTAATAGTCTTGCAGTGGCATAACTAAGGCAAATCTTCACAGATTAATTTCCATTAATATAAATATAAAGGAACTTAAAATGAGCAAGCATGTGGAAAAATAGTATTGTAGGGTAGTTAGTCAAACATTTTTAAAAAAATTAATTTTCTGTACACATCAAATGCATATTTTTTTGAACACTCATTGTCTTTGACAAAGATTAGAGGGAGTGGTCTAAGGCATATTGTGCTGCTTCCTCCCCAGATCTGTCCACAGATCTCTGCAAAAATCAGTGGGCTAGAGTTAAGAGTCTGACTGTTGCTTTTTCTTAGATAAATGACCTGACAGTTCAATACCTTGCTTTTAACTGAGAGATGAACTTGATGATATCTGGGATTCTAAGAATTTTGATATTACTTCTTGAAAATGCATAGATTTCTATTTCTATTTTGTAAGTCGATTCCAGTCTATTTTGTCTCATCACAGCAAAGATTTGAAACAGCAGGCCAGTGTTACAGCTCACACAGGCAGGATTTTATTAGGCAGACAGCAGAAAGTACACACCCAAGACATGAGAGCTAGTGGACCCTGTAGGAGTGGCCTCAACCCTGCTTGGGTTCTCTTTTTATACTTTTTGTTTCCCTCCCCCTGATGGTTCTGTCTTATACAAAATAGGGCTTGTGTCCACCACCTATCAGGAAGGGGGCATGTTTAGGTGTGTTTTGTCTCACCCAAGGTTCCCATTCCAGTCCTTGGATTTTCTTCCTTTGTCTCTTTTCCTGGGCTTTTTCTAACTGACATTTTTGGACTCCTTTTTTCCTACTTAGACTACCTAACATAATCTTTTGTCATATGATAAATTCTACAATCTTTTAAAAGGAAAAAAAAAAGATTGCTTTTCATCCTTGTTCGTTAAGAATACTTTATGTAGGTTGTAGGAAGATTGTGAATTAAAAATATGTTTGGGGGCATTTTTCACCCTGATACATTAAGAACCAATTCATTTAGCTTGCAGAGAGAGTATGAATTTAAGAATACGTGTTTAATTGTGGTTGAGATAGTGGCCACAATGCGATTGTCAGTTTACTAACTGAGGAACGAGCTCATAATGGACCTTAATATTTTAGTTGATTCCTTAGCCTTGAATATAGAGTATTACTTTCATAATGTCAACTTATATTAGTGAAATACCATGTTTTATATTTAGACGTATGTAATGATTTGATAATTCCTGTTCCTAATTAGCAACTTGCTCATTTATGATGTAGTTGAATTCTGATTTTTTTTTTTTTTACTTAAAATACTAAAAGTAAATTCCCAAAATATAACAGCATTCCTGATGCAGTGCAGAATAAAATGATAAATTGCATATAATAAGAAGACATTTTTAAGGAGTAAAGCATTTCATTTTTTAAATATCTATTTGGCTATTCAGCATAAAAATTTGGTGACATTATTTAAGGCCATATTTTTAAATAAACTTTTACCTTTACAAAACTACTACAGACAGACACTTTTTAATTAATTGATTGTTAGCTCCCTTAATCTCAGTCGTGTACTTTTCTTTAAACATCACTATTTACGAGTGTTTCACTGACTAGGGATGAGGTGCCATAGCCAAGAAAGTCATTATTCTGAAAGTATCTGAATGGTAATGCAGTGATGGTCACAGACAATACCTGTCATTTGGTGTAGCTGATATTTGTTATAAACAAGTCAACCACGAAGTTACCAACTGCCTTTGTAATGGTAGGTGAAACCATATATATCCGCTAAGGGCCTACTATCTAAGCACAAAGGTCAACATCTGATAGGCAGGCATAAAATATACAAGTACCTTATCTTCATAGTGTAGTGTTTCTTTCATCTTTGAGGGTCAGTTTTCACAAACTGATAGAACTGATACCTTGAAGATGTCCCCTGGACTTAAATTATGTAACCTGTTGGTAGTCTTTATTTGTTTTGCTTTCATTTAAAATACAGCCACTTGTGAAGGGAAGCTTCTGAGTCAAAATGTGATTATTTTTTGCAAAATAATATTTAATAGTACAATTATTTTGCTTATTTCATGTCCAAACAAATGTTTAAAAAAGTGTAAAACATTAGAGGGGCAATGCTAGTACTAAAAGCTATGCAGTAGTTTTGGGTATGTGTTTTAAAAGAATGAAATGCATTTATCAACATACTTTCTTCAGTTTAAGAATTATATTTTACACAATTTTTAAAATCAGATAATTTATAAATAAACCACTGATAGCCATTATTTGCATTTTTTAAAGTTATCTGATTTGTACAGAAAGGACTCTTTAAAATTATAGTGTCTTAATTAATACCTCTAGATAACTTATTATTATATTTAATAAACTATCTTTTCTTTCTAGATATCTTCTCTAAATTGTTAATGTTTGATTCTTGTGTTTTAGATGACAGTATTTCAAAAAACCATACCAAATCTTAGTCCAAAGTGAGGGTAGTAATGAAATAAGACTCTTAGATTGATGGGGGATCCAAGACAGTGAGCCAAGTGCATGTTAGAATCTGGACTCATCAGGAAAAATGGTAATTTCCAAGGGCAAGATACAGGACTGCTTGAGGAATTACCCATAGTACAGGGGACGAACTGCTTGGAATCAAGATGTCAACTGTGTATTTTCCAAACAGATGTTTCTATTTGTACATATTTCCATGGTCAGACTTCATTTATTCCCCACAAGAGATGGCGGCCTGTCTTATTTTCTTATATATTTACTATATAATGACTAATATATACCTTTTATGTAATAGAGTCTAAAAGATTAAATGAATAAATATGGGAATCAGTGACCACTTCATAGGCAAACAGTGTTCATGATCTTGGAACTCTTGGTAGAAACCAAAAAACTCACACACTGATTCAGAAGTGAAGGGATTGCCAGATGAAATCTACTACACCAGTAAGTGCAGATCTCCTCCTCTTGTTATTCATACTCTTAGCTAGTGAGAGAATCTAGAGAAGTCATGCTGGAAGTGTTTGATGAACACTTGAGGAATTGTGAAGTGGAGCAGAGAGACTGGAAAATTAGAGAGAATATCTAGGTTATTCTTTGAAGAAGGATACAAAGTTACAGTTTTTTGATTGGCAAGCTGATACTGATTTTGGAAAAAGCATAGCCTGACCTATTAAATTGATGACCTTGGTTTCTTTAATCAAAATATAACCTTTATGTATATCAACATCCAATGATGAAATGTCCTAGATCTGTGTCTGTAACTGGCAGATTATAGATATATTTGGAAATGTTCAGTTTTGAGTCTATTAATATTTACCTAAGTTTATTCTTGCTAATAAAGACAGAAACAATTTTTTGTACCTGAAATGATGGAGTTGGCCAAAATTTCTAGAGCATACATGGTCACAGATTCCTAGCACTGAATCTAGGGATCACGTAGCTGATTTATTTTTAATTCTGACAAAGATTTATAGACTGATCCAAGATTATATGGCTAGTTGGTTCATATGTAAGTGATCCAAACTGCAGACAGGAATAATATGCACATTTATAAAAATACATTTATAAAGCTGTGACATACTTTTCAAATAAGATTCATTATGTTTATTGAAAACACATGCCTAAAGAGAGAGAGGGGTGTGTTTATATAGAGAGAGATAGACAGGTTTGCACTGTAGTAAAGGAAACTTACTACTGACTTACTAGCTCTCTGACATTGGATAATAACTTAACCTGTGTACATTGGTTAACTCATTTCTCTAATGGGAAGATAATAGTAGTTGCCTCATAGGGCTCTTCTGAGGATTTTTTATGCATTTATGTGTGTGTATGTATATGAATGTGCACATACATATAACTTACAACAGGGTTTGGCACATTCATGTTGGTTATAACTATTAAAATATAGAAGGGTCTTGTTCAATTCATGCACTCATCATCCGTAATGAAGAATTACTATATGTAACATGTTTCTACTATATAATCTACCATACCTAACAAACTAGATTTAGAAAAGGCAGAGGAACCAGTGATCAAATTGCCAACATCTGTTGGATCATAGGTAAAGTAAGAGAGTTCCAGAAAAATATCTATTTCTGTTTCTTTGACCATGATAAAGCCTTTGACTGTATGGATCACAACAAACTGTGGACAATTCTTAAAGAGATAGAAGTACCAGGCAACCTTAATTGCCTTCTGAGAAACCTGTATACACGTCAAGAAGCAAGAATAGGACATGGAACAATGGACAGATTCCAAACTGGGAAAGGAGTATATCAAGAGTGTGTACTGTCACCTTGCTTATTTAACTTATATGCAGAGTACATCATGTAAAATGCCAGGCTGGATGAAGCACAAGCTAGAATCAAGATTGGCAGGAGAAATATCAGTAACCTCAGATATGCAGATGACACCACCCTTATGGTAGAAAGGGAAGAGGAACTAAAGAGCCTCTTGTTGAGGTACAAGAGGAGAGTGAATAAGCTGGCTTAAACCTCAACATTCAAAAAACTAAGATCATGACATCTAGTCCCATCACTTCATGGCAAATAGATGGGGAAACAATGGAAACAGTGACAGACTTTATTTTTGGGGGCTCCCAAATCACTGCAGATGGTGACTGCAGCCATGAAATTAAAAGACACTTGCTCCTTGGAAGAAAAGCTATGACCAACCTAGACAGCATATTAAAAAGCAGAGACATTACTTTGCCAACAAAGGTCCATCTAGTCAAAGCTATGGTTTTTCCAGTGGTCATGTATGGATGTGAGAGTTGGACTATAAAGAAAGCTGAGCACCAAAGAACTGATGCTTTTGAGCCTGTGGTGTTAGAGAAGACTCTTGAGAGTCCCTTGGACTGCAAGGAGATCAAACCAGTCAATCCTAAAGGAAAACAATTCTGAATATTCATTGGAAGGGCAAGGGCTGAAACTGAAGCTCCAATAGTTTGACCACTTGATGTGAAGAGCTGACTCATTAGAAAAGACCCTGATGCTAGGAAAGATTAGACACTACCGAGTGACTGAACACAGATGCATATATGAGTGTATGTGTATATAAGTATATGTGAGTGTGTGTGTATGTAGAGAAGAACACTAAATTGAGGATAAAGAGAATCCAGAATGGCAACAATTAAACATGACATCAAAGATATATTAGGACCTGTACCACACACTAGAAGTACATTGTTGTTCAGTCTCTCAGTGTGTCTGACTCTTTGTGACCCTATCGACTGCAGCACACCAGGCCCTCACTGTCCTTCATCATCTCCCGGAGCTTGCTGAAACACATGGCCATTAAGTCGGTGATGCCAAGCAACCATCTCATCTTCTGTTGTCCCCTTCTCTTCCTGCCTTCAACCTTTCCCAGCAACAGGGTCCTTTCTGAGTCAGTTTTTTGCATCAGGTGGTCAACGATTTGGAGCTTCAGCTTCAGCAACAGTCAGTCCCTCCAATGATATTCAGAATTTATTTCCTCTAGAGTTGACTGGTTTGATCTCCTTGCAGTCCAAAGGACTCTCAGGAGTCATATTCTATCACAAATACAATCTCTCCCTGGCTCTAAGGAATGCCTAGTTCTGTTCTGATAATTTAAAAACCAAGATCTACTTTTCATTGAAAGTTTCCCCTGTGATAAGCATTTTGCAAGCATCAGCAGGCTGTAGTCTTCATAAAATGCTCTAAGATACATTATTATCTCAATTTTAAGATAAGGAGACTGAGGCTCAAAGAAATTAAGTGCTCAAATTTCCCCAGTTAATAAGTGCAGAGACAGAATATGAGCTGTTTGTTCTAATTCAAACTCGTGTTATTTACAACTTTGCAAGGCAATTGGAAATGCTCCTTACAAGCTGCAGTTTTAATGATCTCGATCTCTTTTAAAGGCAATGGTGTAGAGAATGGTGTTAGGCAAAAGCAAAATAGCAGATTTCTAACTACTAAGACTGCCCTAACCATTTCCTAGACCAATTTGAGACATCAGCTCTGATCAAAACTGTCCTGTTAAGTGGTGGAACTACAATAATAGTACTGAATTGTGTATATTGTTTTCTGGGTTTCTCTTTTTATCAATTGCTCATCCATTTATTTGTCTAGCTCTCCTGTATTTCCCATTCATTTTTTGCCAGAGAATACTGACAATCCTCTTTACTACCTCTCCTTCCACCCTTTCCTCTTTCTGGAAAAGAAAAAGCTAGAATTATTTTGCTGTCTCCTAATATTCACTCTCATCACTCTTGATCCGATGGAGTTTTCACAGTATAACTATAAAAGATGACATTTCATCCTAGAAGAAAAATGTCCTGGTTACATCCAAGCTAAATGGGTGGATGGACTTTCCTCCATGACTTAATTTTGTGATCTAACTGGGGAAATTTTCAGTTTTATTAACAGTTGTCTCCATTTTTCTTATCAGATATTCAGCTTTTAGCATCTAACTCAAAAGGGAAAACACATGGTTTGAAGTTATTACTTAATATTCACAGATTGTTCTTTCTAAGCAATTTTTCTTAGGGTCTTTTTTTGAAAGTCACTCAGTCGTGTCCAACTTTGCAACCCCATGAATTCTCCAAGCAATAATACTAGAGTGGGTAGCCTTTCCCTTCTTCAGGGGATCTTCCCAGCCCAGGCACTGAACCCAGGTCTCCCATGTTGCAGGCAGATTCTTTATCAGCTGAGCCACAAGGGAAGCCCAAAAATACCGGAGTGGGTAGCCTATCCCATCTCCAGCAGATCTTCCTGATCCAGGAATCAAACCAGGGTCTCTTGCATTGCAGGAGGATTCTTTACCAACTGAGCTAGCAGGGGACCCCTTTCTTAGGTAGGGAAACAAATAATTCTGACTTCTGATGAGGATCTTTCAAGGAAATTTAGTATTTGTAACTTATCTAAATACCACGTATGAATGGGATGATTGTTTAGCTTTAGTCACACTAAGAAGTGTTGATGGGAGTGAAGAGAGAAAGAAAAGATATGTATAGTTTTCTTCCCCCAAAGATTGAGAATTGACTTTAAAGGGAAAAATGCAGTGTTTCTTAAAACAAAATGTGAACTTTATATTCTCTGGATATTAGTTGCCAAAGGTTTAGAAAACCTTTCAGGAAGAAATTTTATACCATATCATCTGTGTGTCAGGCAGCACTTCATGGCTGAAAGACAGACAGTGCCAATCTGAACAATTCTTCACTGGTGCACAAATCTGGGAATTTAGATGACAGTTGATCCGTGGACCTATTCTGTTCTAAACTCCTAGGTGATCATTTAAAATCAGTTACTATCGATAAGTCAAATAATCTTTTTTGGCTTTTCTTTTCCTATAATATTAAGTGTTGAAAGAGATCCCATAAAAGACCCTACAATATATATTTCCAAGACTAAGAAAAACCTTCGCTTATTTGAGTGGATTCTTGATATACAATTTAACTGGTATTTTGCAGACATACGCAGCATTCATGTATTGTTTCTTTTCTTTCTTGTAGGTAGAAATAACACTTCAAGATATCAATGACAATCCACCAGTGTTCCCAACAGACATGCTGGATCTCACAGTGGAGGAGAATATCGGAGATGGTTCTAAGATTATGCAGCTGACAGCCATGGATGCTGATGAGGTAGCTCAGACCTTGTCTCTGACTTTTTGAAACATAATTTTCCAGTGATCTATCAAATTTCTACTGTATGTTGACAACATTTGTTAACTAATAATTAAGGCTAAGCATTGAGTGCTGTTTTCCAAAGGACATTAATTCTTGAAATGTGACATAGGAACCCTAAGATAGAGACTGTCTAGAGGAAACTTTCCTTTGAACAGCANAAAATTTCTACTGTATGTTGGCAACATTTGTTAACTAATAATTAAGGCTAAGCATTGAGTGCTCTTTTCCAAAGGACATTAATTCTTGAAATGTGACATAGGAACTCTAAGATAGAGACTGTCTAGAGGAAACTTTCCTTTGAACAGCAATTCACAACTCAGTTAATTGCTGTTACATCTCAGATTCATTAGCCAAATTATTTTAATTTCTCAAAGGATAAAAAATATTTACAGAGATATCTTATTTTTAATGCCCCGTCACTCCCATTTGCTATCTTATAGCATATATAGCTAAGAATTTATTTTTATTTGTATTTGAAAAAAGCAAATTATTGAAAATTTAAAAAAATATATAAGACAACTTTGAAGGTTTTCATTTAACTTGCATATACGCATGTGTGCATGCTAAGTCTCTTCGGTCGTGTCTAATTCTGTGTGACCCTATGGACTGTAACCTGCCAGGCTCTTCTGCCCATGGGGATTCTCTAGGCTAGGATACTGGAGTAGGTTGCCACGCCCTCCTCCAGGGGATTGTCTCTTACCCAGGGATTGAATCCACGTCTCTTATGTCTCCTGCATTGGCAGGTGGCTTCTTTACCACTAGCACCACCTGGGAAGCCCCACATATATTCATATANTGATTCTCTAGGCTAGGATACTGGAGTAGCTTGCCACGCCCTCCTCCAGGGGATTGTCTCTTACCCAGGGATTGAATCCACGTCTCTTATGTCTCCTGCATTGGCAGGTGGCTTCTTTACCACTAGCGCCACCTGGGAAGCCCCACATATATTCATATATGCAAACATAAAGTGTATAACTTAGTAATAGCCTTATATATTTTAAGGAAATTATCTAGGAAGCCAATGAATTTTGAATTCCAGTAATAAAAAGAAATTAATTTTCTAGAAGCAAACTGATTTGGGGGGGCACAATTTAAATTTCTGTCTTCCGTGTTTATGTTTAAAGTTTAACTACAGCAGTCATCATACTCCAAACAGCATGACAACTTATATAATTTGTAATTTATATTTTTTCCACTAAAAAATAACATCACTTGTTTTCTCATCCTTGCTAGATAAAGGTTTTAGTTAATTTCTAGAATTTTGGAAAGAGGAATAANTAATTTCTTATTCAGTGATTATTTGAAAGAAATGCCAACATTCAACCCTTATAATAATATTGTGCAAATTCTGTTACAATTCTACTTTCCTCCCTTTTTCTTTTTAAATGTGACAAAGAATGGTTAATACAAATGCAATGCTGCCTGTATGTTTATTTTTCTCTCCGTGACTTTTCTGTGCATGTGTGTGTATGTGTGCATGTGCACCCGCATACACTTGCATTGTCTTCAAGTTGATGTTTTGAGATGTGTTTATATTTAGTATGAAATTTGAAGAAGGCTGGGAAGGTCATTACGTCTCTAGGTATTTACATCAATACGATTGTAGTGTACTTTGTTTTATTTCTATTGAGTTTCCCTTTTCAAGTTANTGTATGTGTGCATGTGCACCCGCATACACTTGCATTGTCTTCAAGTTGATGTTTTGAGATGTGTTTATATTTAGTATGAAATTTGAAGAAGGCTGGGAAGGTCATTACGTCTCTAGGTATTTACATCAATACGATTGTAGTGTACTTTGTTTTATTTCTATTGAGTTTCCCTTTTCAAGTTAAAAATACTGTATCTATGCCAGTGTTATCACTTAGACATTCTGGGTTTGTGTTTTCGTTTTTTTTTTTTTAAGTACTAAATGTAAGGTGACCATATCTAGGATATGCAAGAAGTGCATTTGAGCTGAGACAGTGGGAAGTTAAAGAGGCACAAAGGAGCAAAACTATAAAAGAGGAACAGTCTAGGGGAAAGGAAGGAAAATTGTTTGCAATTCAAGGAAGGAGTGTTAGAAATCACCACCAAGGATTTCGTAATAAGACCTGTATTTGGGGGCGGGAGAGTGAAGGTGGAAGGGGAAAAAGACAGTAGAGGCTGGAAGGAAGGAAGTGGTTTCACCTAGAACTTTAAAGAAAAGAAGGACATTTTTGTAGAAGTGCTTTGGCACTATTATTTTTAGAAGATTAAGCTCATGAGATCCATTTCTCCTTCTTGAATATATATATATTTTTAACTTTTTAGTGATGCTTTAATGACTACAGACTATGCCCACTCCTGACATGAGGAACCAACATTTCTTTGGCTGTATGCCAAATGGAAAAGCTACCTAGGCTTCCTAGGACATTCAGAATTATTGGCTGTTCCTTTTTTGAGTGGTTTACAATAAATTATTATTTTTTAGATAAACCTTTTATCTTATATTCTGTTCTCAGCTCCTTACCTCTAGGTTAAATTTGAAAATATGTATGTACATGTTTGAAATGATTTCTCTTTTACCAAATCATGGTTCTGTCTTCTTTCGTCATCTAGTTTTGGGTAGTAATCAATATTGAAATGCAAGGAGTTTCTTTTACTTTGTGGCCAGCATTAAATTTTCACCCAGCTATCTTGCAGGTTGATTTTGAAACATTAATAGAATTCTTTAAAACATATTCTTTGAGATTACATAGGTCATCAGCAAATTATGTCCACATATTGTGTAGTTTATATACTTTTCCTTAATTACTAAATCAAACTTAAAATATTAGTATGTTAGAAAGCCTGTAGTAGGTCACTGAAGAATAATGCCTGGTAAAGGAATCTGAAAGCAATATGTACATACTGAGCATTATTTAAATATCATTTCAAATGTATGTTGGATCAAGGTAGACATCTCTCAGAAGCACATGATTGTCTGTCTCTTGTTTCCTTTGATAAACGAATTATTATGCTTGTAATGGGCCAGGACACTCAAGCTTTATTCCATGGTACCATACTTGCCTTTGAAACTACTACTTAAGATTATAAAATGCATTTACAATTTATAGCTATTTACTTTTAGAATTCCTTCCATGTACTTTTGTCTCTGTGGTTCCTCAGGAGAGTAGAATGTTTTTAAACAGCATTATTTCCACTGTGCTACAGCTGAAATATGATATTTGTTTCTTGTAGCGTTGCTGATACTGCATATTTGGGATACTAAATAAATAAATAGACTTTTCAAAAGACCTCATTAAATCATTACTCTTGGCCATGCATTTTCAGACATTCACTGGAACTACTAACACACTATATCAGCTGATTTTGAAAGTGAAAAATTATGGTTTATCAACAGTCTGATGCTTTTGCTTTTCTGTTCAGAAGAATTATCATAAGTTCAGGAGTATTAATTATTATAGTCATTTTTTAGAGGGGACATTTCTAAATTTTGAACCATTTATATAATAGCTTGAAATATGGTTTTGCATCTTGGCTTTCCCCTAATTTCCAAATTCCATTTTAATAGTTTAGAATTCAGTGTAGCTGTTTTTCTCTGGACCGTTTTACCAGAATAGTGGAATTCCTTGTGAAATAGAACAAAAAGTACAGAATGTGGTTAGATTCAAAGTCTAAAATTCTTATTGAATGTTTTTGTTAAATCATACAATTACAATAAATACATTAGATGGTCTATGTACACCTGAATATACAAGATAAATGTGCACAGTATGTTAAATCTAGCTGTCATTACTAAATTAAAATGTGCTTTGAGGATTTCACATTACTAACTTTTAAGTTTGGTTTAGGGAATGCAGTACAAACATAGCAAATACCTCTAAACATAAATTTTGAAAGAGTATTTTTGCCTTTGACTGTTAGCAGTCATGCCCTTATATATTTGATCTTGAGAATAAAGCATATTTAATCTATGATGGAAAAGATGTATGGAAACTTCAGATTCTGTAGTTTCCCAGCATGTCAGCTTTAGAGTCTAAATGTCCTAAATTTATGTTCTTCCTAATAGTTTCTTGAGAGTTCTAAGCCTGGATACTTTAATAAATACATTTCTAGAGCGGATATGGTAATATATATATATATACATATATATATACACACATATATTTGTTTTATATGAGTATATTTAAATCAAAAAGTAATTTTTGAAGTTGACAATTCCAGCACTACGTATACCTCAGTGTCAGGATGTAATACTAAATATAATAGAAAATCAGAAAACATTTTTCCTGGGATATATAGCAACTTTAATCAAATTTTGATTTAAATTATTCATTTGCAAACATCTCTGTCATCAAATGGATCTAACATTATATTCCTTTTATAAAAAAGAATTAAAATAGGAATAAAAACAACAATTAGCATTGTCATACACTTAAAGTTTTTCATGCATTGGTCTACGTCCTTTACATGTGTGAACTCCTTTAATCCTCAGACTAAATACAGATTAAGTGCTGCTACATTACAGTCCCATGTATCAGATATTATTACCAGCGAGATTGTCTATATAAGGAAACATAGGCTCATAGAGGTTAAGGAGTAGCCCAATGATACATGACTAATAGGTAGTGGAGCAGAGATTCAAAACCAAAACTATGGCCCCAGAGCATGCAGTCTCAACCAGTACAATGTATAATGTGCAACTCAGAATTCCAACTATAATATACATGTGATTAAGCATATCTAAATCAAACTGTTCATGATTTCAATAATATACAAATAAGTTTATAAGAGGTTTTTTGAATACTGTAAAGTTACCATCCCTCATTGTCAAATCTAGATAGTGATTATAATTTTAGTTTGCCTTCAGTTCAGTTCAGTTCAGTCGCTCAGTCGTGTCCGACTCTTTGCGACCCCATGAGTCGCAGCACGCCAGGCTTCTCTGTCCATCACCAACTCCTGGCGTTCACTCAGACTCACGTCCATCGAGTCAGTGATGCTATCCAGCCATCTCATCCTCTATCATCTCCTTCTCCTCCTGCCTGCAGTCCCTCCCAGAATCAGATTCTTTTGACTCTACTAAAATCTACTCTTTCTGAAACCTTCCCTTTAACCTCTGTGGCAATCTGTCCTCTGGGTCTCCAAGGTTCCTTCTCCTCTTTTCCATCAGTCGCTCCCCTTACTTCCCACTCTTTGAATATGATACTCAGTCTTTATGCTGCTATACCTTTTACTATTTATTTGCATATAAATCATCAACAAATCTTCTGGCATCAACTGTGAGCCACATATGTTGACCTTCAGATAGTTTTATCAAACTGCTTTTCAAATCTCTGACCACAAATCCATTCCTATGGTTATAACCATTGCCACATAACCATGTCTACAAAGCTATCCTTCACTCTCTTAACATACCATACATAAAATTATAAAATTTCAATGCATAATGTCTCCTGCGTCCAAGCAGACCTTATCCTGAGATGTCTTCAGCAAGAACATTCTCCTAATTCCTAGCCAAAGTAATTTGAAATGTTTTTTCTTTCTCTTTCATTTTTATGCCTATTGCATAGTTTATAAAAGAAAGAAACCAGAATAAAAGAGAATGTTGAACAACTGAGAGCTATCATTAGTTACTTCTGTATCCAGTAACCCATCCAATCTTACTAGTTTGTTCTGTGTATATTATGTTTGGTACACAATGATTGAGAGTCTCACTTCTGGGGCAAGATAACCAGGGTTCAGATTTCTTTGTCTCAGTTTCTTTATCTTCAAAATGGGGATAATAATAGTGCTTACCCAACTGGATTGCTTTTAAGTATCAAATCAATTAGTGCCCATGAAGTGATGCGCTTGGAGCAGTGCTTAGCACTCAATAAACACTTAATAAATGTTCTATTTTTCTTTTCCATTCCTTCAGCCAAATTCCTAGTTTATACTTCAGATCTTGAGTGCTACAGTTCAAAGATCTGAGTGAACACAAGAATGCATCTCTGCTTTCATTTTACAGAAAAGGGACTTGGAACCAGAAAATAATGCAGATTATATAGAGTTTCCTCTTGAAGAAATGAAGTCCCAGTCTCCTGGGGCCAAAATCTACTCTCTCACCCCTTCTCTGGCCTCTCTTCTTTCTAGTCCATCCTATACCATCAAGAGCCTTAAAAGATTGTTTCCAATTAAAACAAGATCAGTGGTTTCTTGGTCATACAGTTCGATGTGTGTTGTAACCTAGATTCTCCAGTGTATGTGCCATGCTGTGCTTAGTCGCTCAGTTGTGTCCAGCTCTTTGCTATCCCATGGAGTGTAGCCTGCCAGGCTCCTCTGTCTATGGGGATTCTCCAGGCAGGAATACTGGAGTGAATTGCCACGCCTTCCTCCAGGGGATCTTTCCAGCCAAGGTCTTCACATTGCAGGCAAATTCTTTACTATCTGAGCGACCAGGGAAATCCAAAGGTACTAAAGTGGGTTCCCATGCCCTTCTCTAGGGGAACTCCCTGACACAGAATCAAACCGGGATCTCCTGCGTTGCAGGTAGATTCTTTACCAGCTAAGCCCCAATCCAATTTATACCTATAATCTAATATTTTAGTTCATTTTTCCTTCTTTTGTTCTATGTTAAAACTCTCCACACTGGACTTCCCAGGTGGTACAGTGGATAAGAATATACCTGCCGATGCAGGGAACATGGGTTTGATCCCTGGTCCAGGAGGATTCCACATGCCATGGAGCAAGTAAGCCCGCAGCTTACTGCACCACAGCTACTGAGCCCAAACCCTAGAGCCCGCAAACCACAACTACTGAGCCCATGTTCTGCAACTCCTTAAAGCCCATGGGCCTAGAAGCTGTACTCCACAACAGGAGAAGCCACTGCAATGAGAAGCCTGCGCACTGCAACAAAGAGTGGCCCCCACCTGCTGCAGCTAGAGAAAGGCTGCATAAAGCAAGGAAGACCCGATGCAACCAAAAGTATATAAAATACATAAATTAGTTAATTAAGCAAACAAATCTCTTCACACTAGCAAACTGGTCAAAGTAATCCCTCTCCTTGGTTTTTATAGTGCACATTGTAAGCTTCCATTTGTGCTGTGTTGTGCTTAGTCGCTCAGTTTTGTCTGACTCTTTGCAACTCCATCGACTATAGCCGATCAGGCTCCTCTTCTGTGGGAATTCTCAAAGCAAGAATTCTGGAGTGGGTTGTCATGCCTTCCTCCAAGGGATCTTTCCAACCCAGGGGTCGAACCCAGGTCTCCCACATTGCACGTGGATTCTTCACTGTCTGAGCCACCAGGGAAGTCCAAGCTTCCATTTAGAGCTTGCTTAATTTAATTACCTTCTCATGCTGAACCAGAGGAACATGAGCTCAGAGTCAGACAAACTAGGGTTTGAAATCCACTCACCCCCATTATGACTCTGGGTAAGTTAAGTACCATCTCCAAACTTCACATCTCCTTTTGAGAAATAGTATCTCACAGTGAAAAAAGTGAAAGTGGAGTGGCTCAGTCATGTCTAGTCGACTCTTTTCAACCCCATGGACTATAGCCTACCAGGCTCCTCCGTCTGTCCATGGGATTTTCCAGGCAAGAATTCTGGAGTGGGTTCCCATTTCCTTCTCCAGGGGGATCTTCCCGATCCAGGGATTGAACCCGGGTCTCCCACATTGTAGGCAGACGCTTTTACTGTCTGAGCCACCAGGGAAGCATGAACTAAAGCAAGATAATGGATACACAGTGCTGTCCCCTGGGCCTGGCAAACCTCTGGGTATGTAGTTAATAGTATTATCATCATTTGTATTTTCCACAGTGACAGTTTGACTCCCTTCTATGGTATATTTTAAAAATTTATGTATGTGTGTATGTGTGCTGTGCTTAGTTGCTCAATCATGTCCAATACTTTGTGACCCTATAGACCATAACCAGCGAGCCTCTTATGCCCATGGGGGTTCTCCAGGCTAGAATACTGGAGTGGGTTACCATTCCCTCACATACACACATATATATGGGCTTCCCAAATGACTCAAGTCTTAAAGAACACACCTGCCAATGCAGGAGACACAGGAGACGCTGGTTCGATCCCTGAGTCGGGAAGATTCCCTAGAGGAGGAAATGGCAACCCACTCCAGTATTCTTGCCTGAAAAATCCCATGCACAGAAGACCCTGGCAGGTTGCAGTTCACAGGATTGCAGAGTCAGACACGACTGATGCATAGAGTGCGCACACACGCATGCACACACACACACACACACACACATTTTGAAGGTTGAGATTCACTGAGTTATTTAATGAAATGAATAGTGAAAGACTATCTAGTTAACTACACTGGACTGTTACTATTTGAAATATTACATATGAAATTAACCCCCAGAGCCTCACTTTGTCAAGTAGACATCCAGCACAAGGAGCAGCACTTTTACCGTTCTACTTCTAGCAGTTCAGATTCTGCTCTCTTTTCCCTAGGGTGCAAATGCTCTTGTCACATACACTATCATCAGTGGAGCCGATGACAGTTTCCGAATTGACCCTGAATCTGGAGATCTGATAGCCACCAAGAGACTGGACAGAGAACGTCGTTCCAAATATTCCTTGCTGGTTCGTGCGGATGATGGTCTTCAGTCCTCGGATATGAGAATAAATATTACTGTCAGTGATGTGAATGACCACACACCCAAGTTCTCCAGGCCTGTGTACTCTTTTGACATCCCAGAAGACACAACCCCAGGTAGGTGGCACACTTTTAAGTATATTTTGCAAGGGTCACCTTTGACTACAGTTACACGGACTAGGTTTTGGCTGCTCTTAAATTGTGACTAGTATGTGCTACTGGGTATAAACACTGGATTTTTAAATATTTTAATTAACCGTCTTTGTTACAGTTCCCAAACAAATTTCCAGACTTTTGAGAGCAAATGAGATAAGCTAATCACCTGATTTCTTAATTACAGATATTTGTTTCTGAAAGTATCTGTGACATGCATTGTTAAGTTTCCTGGCAACTGCAGTTTTGAAACTGTTTTTCCACTGTAAGGATGTCTGATGTGATTATGTTCCTGAGCATAGAAAGCAAAAAAAAGCACCGGAAAAACCTGTGAATACCCATTATAATACTTACTAGCTGTGTGAACCAGGACAATTAATTTCTCTTAGCTTCAATTTCTTCTTCTGTATATGGAAACAATAATTCTTGTTAGAATTAAGATAAAACATGTATGAGTTTGCTAACATGGGGCTTGAGGACTCAGTTCAGTTAGCAGAGACTGAATAAATGTTAGTAGAATAGGAATCCTGAATTCTCACCTTGCTTCTTTGAATATATTATGTTGTGACTGTTGCATGTGAGTACTCAATATCCCTGTTTCTGGTGTGAGTTGGCTTCATTTCCACTATTAATTCTTATCTAAAACTGAAATTGTATTTTGAATTATATTTGAATGAGTTTGTAAAATAAGGCATATGTTTTAGAAACTCATTTGACAAAGAAATGAAACATTTATAGGGGACTAAAATCTCACTGCAGTCAGTTCACCAAGATGAATTGTTCATGTCCTTCATGAAATTCCCGTCACATTTCTTTCTCACCTCATTTCTAGCAGTGGTCATATAGCTGTTAAGTGGTATCCCCTTAGCATAATTCTGTATTATTCCTTGGAATTGCCAGTTCCTGACACTAGCAGGGCCCCAATATATGTTCACTGAATTCATCAATATGTTCATGAATTGGTAGGTAGAAAAATAATGTCAGAAGTTGTGTTCATTTCCCAGAATATTTACACTGCAACATAAGATTTACTGGCTTCCAAGGTGGCATAGTGATAAAGGATACGCCTGTCAATGCAGGAGACTCCAGAGATGTAGGGTTGGGAAGATCTCCTGGACTAGGAAATAGAAACCCTCTCCAGTATTCTTGCCAGGAAAATTCCATGGATAGAGGAGCCTGGTGGGCTACAGTCCATGAAGTTGCAAAGAGTCAGACATGACTGAATGACTGAGCGTGCACACACACACATATCTACTGGATATTTGGGGATGTTGGCATCCATGTTAATGTAGAAATCTACAGAGTGTTGTTTCCATTATATTTTCATAGTGATTTTCTAGTTAAAATATTTTACTATACAAATACCATTTCACACCAGTCAGAATGGCTGCGATCCAAAAATCAACAAGCAATAAATGCTGGAGAGGGTGTGGGGAAAATGGAACCCTCTTTGGTGGGAATACACTGTTGGTGGGAATGCAAACTAGTACAGCCACTATGGAGAACAGTGTGGAGATTCCTTAAAAAATTGCAAATAGAACTGCCTTATGACCCAGCAATCCCACTGCTGGGCATACATACCGAGGAAACCAGAATTGAAAGAGACACGTGTACCCCAATGTTCATCGCAGCACTATTTATAATAGCCAGGACATGGAGACAGCCTAGATGTCCATTAGCAGATGAATGGATAAGAAAGCTGTGGTACATATACACAATGGAGTATTACTCAGCCATTAAGAAGAATACATTTGAATCAGTTCTTATGAGGTGGATGAAACTGGAACTGATTATACAGAGTGAAGTGAGCCAGAAAGAAAAGCACCAATACAGTATACTGACACATATATATGGAATTTAGAAAGATGGTAATGATAACCCTGTATGCGAGACAGCAAGAGAGACACAGGTGTATAGAACAGCCTTTTGGACTCTGTGGGAGAGGGAGAGGGTGGGATGATTTGGGAGAGTGGCATTGTAACATGTATGATATCATAAGTGAAACGAATCGCCAGTCTAGGTTCAATGCAGGATGCTTAGTACTAATGCACGGGGATGATCCGGAGGGATGGTGTGGGGTGGGAGGNGAGACAGCAAAAGAGACACAGATGTATAGAACAGCCTTTTGGACTCTGTGGGAGAGGGAGAGGGTGGGATGATTTGGGAGAGTGGCATTGTAACATGTATGATATCATAAGTGAAACGAATCGCCAGTCTAGGTTCAATGCAGGATGCTTAGTACTGATGCACGGGGATGATCCGGAGGGATGGTGTGGGGTGGGAGGGGCGAGGGAGGGTCGGGACTGGGAGCTCATGTACACTTGTGGCTGATTCATGTTAATGTATAGCAAAACGAATATAGTATTGTAAAGCAAAACAAACTAAAAAATAAAAATAAAAAATATTTTACTATACAAATAAATGTTTTGGTATCATATATAATCTCCTAGTAATACTCTGTCCCATTAATTTTAGATTCTCAATTTATTCTAGGTTCTTTGGTAGCGGCTATTTTAGCCACAGATGATGACTCTGGTGTGAATGGAGAAATTACCTATATTGTGAATGAAGATGATGAAGATGGCATATTTTTCCTGAATCCAGTCACTGGAGTCTTTAATTTGACTCGAATGTTGGATTATGAAGCACAGCAATATTATATCCTCACTGTTCGGGCTGAAGATGGTGGGGGACAATTTACTACCATCAGGGTTTACTTCAACATACTAGATGTAAATGATAACCCACCCATTTTCAGCTTGAATTCATACAGCACGTCTTTAATGGAGAATCTACCTCTAGGATCTACTGTTCTTGTGTTTAATGTTACCGATGCAGATAACGGTATGTACTTTATTTTGCATACTTAAAGTTTATGAAACATTATTCATTAGATTTATATCATATTTATTTACTGTGTGCAGCTGTCACAAATTGCATTTTGTAAATATTAATCCAAAGTTGAGGAATAGATTTATAATTTAACTATAGAGGATTAAAAGACTAAGGATTTTATTCATTAAGTTCTTTTTTATAACACTTACACAGCATACATTGTGTGCATCTTATAAGCTTTATAAATGTATCTTCCTTTATTCTCTCTAAATGTGTGACACCACTGCAGTTTAGCAATGTAGAAGTCATAAAGCAGCTTTTTGTAGGTTTTCTTCAGATAACTACACATAAAGCAGCTTTTTGCAGGTTTTCTTCAGATAACTATTTGCTTACATATATTCTCTTAGCATAATAAGGATAAAATGTGGATGCTAAAGGAAAACCAAATCTCAAAAAATACTTCAGAATGCATGATTAGTTTCGTATTTCTGACCGAAAATGGCTCAGAGTATCTCAGCAAGCTTTCATGCTTTGACTCAAAGGACGGTCTCAGATCTCTTTAACTTTTATGCTACATAATCCAGTTGAGATTTTAAATTAAATCTAGACTTTACAATGTTTGATATTTGTTTGATTTTTATTTAGTTGAAAAACTTTAAAGTATGACTCCCTTGGTCTTTCTTTAAGACTTATTTTGTAAATACACATACCAGATAATATAGCCTTTAGAGGTAACATTGTACAGATTGTCAATCTTTGTTCAGAAAGTTAATACCTTGTTTTTCCTTCCTTTGGACCCAGCTAAATGTTCATTTAGTTAAGAAAACAAGGGACAGTATTTTAAGAGGAAACCGGTCTCTAGCCCAAGGATATGCCTCGTGGCATAGGCATATCAACCTTAATTTAGAATTTCCTGGTTCTTGCTGACTTAAATGATTTATGTGATCTCAGAGTACCATTCATCCCATTCTGCTCTATACTTAGTTTCCTTTCAAGAGTGTCTAGAATTGCCACTTACAAAGATATGAGAGGCAGAGCACAGTATTTTTATATATATCTTTCAATTCATGAAATAGGAAATGCTTTCTTTAGAATTCATTAAGTGCATTTTGAAGTTTTCCACTCTTATTTAAGCATAGTTAATAATGAAAACATAAATATTCCTAAAATAGAAGTGCCTGTAATGTCAGTACCACAAATTGCTAATAATATTAAAAACAACAACTGACAGATACAGTCATCTGTTGTATCAGCATGGGATTGGTTCCAGGACCTCTGGAAAGTAAGTGAAGTGAAAGTGTTAGTTACTCAGTAGTGTCCGACTCTTTGCGACCCCCAAGGACTGTAGCCGCCAGACTCCTCTGACCATGAGATTCTCTAGGCAACAATACTGGAGTTGGTAGCCGTTCCCTTCTCCAGGGGATTTTCCTGACCTAGGGATCAAACCCTGGTCTCCTGCATGCAAGGAGATTCTGTATCTCTGAGTCTTTAAGGAAGCCTCACTGATACCAAAATCCAAGATGCTCAAGTTCTTTATATAAAATAGTGTAATATTTGCATACAACCCATGCACATTCACCCATATACTTTAAATCATCTCTAGATTACTACAATACCGACTACAATATAAATGCTATATAAATAGTTTCCAGAGCACAGAAGATTTAAGTTTTGCTTGAAATTTGGAACTTTCTGGAATTTTTTTCCCTCAAAATATTTTCGGTCTATGTTGGTTGAATCCTTGGATGTGGAACAGAAAATATGACGGACGACTTGTCCCTAGTATGTAGCCAGTCCTGGCCTGAGAATGTTGCACAGACTATTTCATGTACATGAGCCTAGTTCTGTACATGTAAGTGTCTCCCATTAGACTTTATGCACAGTTGAGGTTAATCTTTATTCTGAATGTTGGCTTATCTATTATTATAAACTTAATTAATGTACCTGATCTCTGGATATGAACATTTTTTAATTTGTCCTAACTTTTCTGCAGTGAAGAATTATCTGTGAAGTTTCTTTGTGACTTTAAGCATTAGAGAGAACCTATTGTATCATAAGATTGTGTGCAGGTCTAGAGTAAATTCCATTTATCCTCAAAACTCAATTGTGGAGAACTGAGAAAATAGCAAATCAGAAACTTCCTTTGTGAAATCTGCTAGAATATTCCATGCAAGCATATTCACAAAAATGTATTAACCATTGACTTCAAGATACTTTTTATGGATTTTTTTTCCTTTAATTGTGTTAGATAAAAGTTTCAAGCTACATTTTTCCATTGTTTTAGTATTGAATACTTTTATCAGTGTAATTTCCTGCACCTTGACCTAAAATATAGGACACAGTTTCCATTCTCTCTGAATTTCAAGGATCATGATAAGACTGTACAAGGGTAACCTTCTTTGTTTAAAACTGCCAACTCAGTTATACTAAATAGCTCCCAACATATTTCACAATGTTATTTAGACTTTTCTAATTAACAATTTAGTTTTAATGTCAGACCAGGAGCTTTCAGAGGAGATAATATTGTCATCTTAAATGAAGACATTTTATATGAAAATAAATTTACCATTTTCTGTTACTTATATCTAAATTCTCTAAGTTTAACCTAAGATTTTAGATTGCATAACTATTTAATAAGAATAAAGCAAATATTTTACTGTGTTCACAAGATAAGTAGCATGTGTATTAATCTCAAGGCTTTCATTCATACAGCTAAGAAAGTATTATACTGAGGCAAAGTATGGTTGGTGCTAGGGGTACAGAACCTGTCTGCTAATGCAGGAGACACAAGAGACAGGGGTTAGATACCTAGGTTGGGAAGATACCTTGGAGAAGGAAATGGGAACACACTGCAGTATTGCATGGAAAATTCCATGGATGGAAAGAGGAGCCTGGCAAGCTACAGTCTATGGAGTTTCAGAGTCAGATAGGACTGAGCGACTGAGCACACGCATTATACATTGAAGTTTCATGGAAATAGTCTAGCTTTGATAATTATTATATTAGCCTAGAAATAAATTCATATACTCTTGAAAATATTGGGGAGTCATAGAGTACTTTGAGAATAAAGTAATTATAATTATTGTTGAATAAATTTACTGATATACGCTTGGTACACAAAGCAGATCAGTTGACCTTTAAATGAGTTTCATATTCCAGTGACCTGATGACCTTGTCGGAACTGCTTCATAAAAGTGAATGCTGTTTGCAAGAGTTCCATGTGTTGCAGCTGTACGATAAGTTGACAAAACTAGTTCATCATAGAAATAATTAGGCATTTATGGACTGTGAATAAATATGCACATTTTGTAACAGAGCCACATACCTACAGTTATGTGCTCTATTTCCTGGAACTAAATTATTCTCCTGACTGAAATAAAAACCAACCAAAAAAAAAAAAAAACTAATGCAACCACACACACAATAAAACTGCCAGAAAGAATCATGTAACTAAACCACTTTCAGAACACTGAACATAAATGGTTAGAAATATGGACTGTTCTTAGCTTAAAGATCTGGGGGCTGTAAAAGCCCACTAAATTCAAGTTCTAGCACGTATGAATGAATTGTAGAATGTTAAAATAATATGTTTACTGATTCATGATTGGGATATTTGATGCAAGGAGTAGAGAGAGAAGAATGGCCTGAACTCTTTATTTTTCAGGATAGTATGAAGGTTCAGGGAGAATTTTGAGTCTCAATATGTCTACATGTATTTTCTAGATGGAGAGCACATGTCCAAAGTCACTTAGACATGACAGGAGTGAAAAGTCCTTTTCTTGACAGTAAAGTCCATAGAGATGGTTTCCATGACCTGTAATTACAGCAGAACAGTTTCAGTTCCTGAGATGAAAGTTATTTCTTAGATTGTGCTGCGATATTTTGTGCAAAACAAATTGTATTTCTGTTTATGTTCTCAAAGATAGTGACTGTTATCATTACCAGTTCATTTTTAATGTTATCATCTGATATATTCATTATTATGAATTTAAATATAAAATCATTTTATCTTTTTCATAACTCTAGTTGATATTTATTACTTCCACCACCCACCTATCCAGCAAACTTTCTCCCTAAAAAGGAGGCTGTCCTGCTGTTTACAACAAGGCTATAAAATCTTGGTATCGTGTTCTCTTTTTGCCTCTGCAGGTTAATTGTTTACTCCAGGAAGTAGCATACACAGTGGACCAGGGGTGTTCCAATCCTAGATTTAACTGCTTGCCTTCCAGTTGATTTATGTAGAAATGTTAGGCCATCACTTTGTAGCCATGTGTAGTTTTGTCAGTATTTTAAATGTCTTTTGATCTTGGGCATGAAAGCTTTATATGCTAACATAGAAATGCTCATTGGTATTATTTTTATCCAGGTGTCTTCATAACTATTTCTCAATAATAATTGTGTCTGAATTTGTACCTCCAAGAATAGGAACTAAATATTTACTGACAGAGTTAGCCATAGGAAATGCAACAAACAAACAAACAAATTATTGAGAGTAATTCTATTTAAAAATATATTAAATATATATCACTAACTATATATATATATTTAAAATCAAATTACTTTCTCAGTAATATATCTATATTTAGTACCAGTTGATGAAACCTTTTTCTTTTTCTTTTTCTTGCATCAGTTGATAGAACTTTTCTTGCCCCAAACTTGTGGAATTTTAAGTCAGAGAGTTGAAGTAGGCTGTTGACCTTGTTCTATCCAGATCTTAAAATTCTCTTTATCTCCTGCTGGTGAATTGACCTGTGGCCTCCATTAGCTTTATTTATTCATATTTTCCCTGATCCTCAGTGTCCTAAGTATTTTGAACTTTATAACCTCTGCTTTGTTCTCTTGTGAATGGTCTTAAATAAACTGCAAAGATTAAAAGCCACAACTCTTAATGAGGAGAAAACCCCTACCTTTTCAAAGATCTACTCAATCCTTGTTTATCCTAGAAATTTTTGTGAAGAAGCCAGTGCCTGAAAGTTATCTCCATAAATAGTTTCCTCTGCATCAACATATAGACAAAGGATATCAGATAAGAAACTATCAAAGCATGGGAAAATAATAATTCTAGCATTAAAAAAAAAACAAAAACAAAATAAGCAAACACTACCTGGTAGGGGAAAAAAAAAACTATATTACTCAACTAAAACTTGCCTTTACAAGGACTTAATGGATTTCAAGAAAAGGCAGAAGCTAACTGAAGTATCTACAGAAACCTAAGAAAGTATTTTTCAATAAAAAGGTGATCCACTTGTTCTAGAAGACTTTTGGCAAAGAGTGGACATCATTTTTGACACTTGAATAGTTAAAGTTCATAAATATAGGAGCCATTTGTAAGTAGTTTATATAACTCAATGGATTTTTCATAGCATAAGATCCCAGAATAGAGCATCTTTATTAAGGATGGATTATCTAGATATAAGATATGTTTCTTAGAAATTCTTAAGCCATCCTATAATTGCCCAACATGCTTATGATAAAATATAAAAGTACACATGACATTATGGACCAGTGAAGAAAATGCTATTCTGGGGCAGGAAATATAATTTTTTCTTTGTGTTTGCACTGCTTATCTGTAATTTAGCTTTAAATTATTTACTAAACCAATAAGTAGGCTGAGCGATTCTCCACATCATCTCTGTTAGAAGAATGTCTACAATCATTTTCCAAAATGATTTATATATGCCTTTTTAAATTAAAATGTGACATATGTTCCTGGGAAAAACTGATAAAACATTATCTAAAAATAGCCCAATAATAGCATGAATCTGCATATTTGGAGTCTTTTATGCATACATTTACTGCCAACATTTTCTTCAAAAATACTTTTAAACCACAGTAAATAAACGTAATAAAATTTGAAAGGGAACTATTTTTTCAGAGGTATTAGCCAGACACTTAATAGGAATTTAAAAGTATTTATTGGTTCTGCCAAGAAAAGTAAAAGTAGACTTAAAGCATCCATGACTAATGCCATATATCAGAAAATGTTATTATCATTCTCTGAAAATTGGTGTTGGCCTCAATAAATTACTAATGTGATAAATGTTTGGCTAGCAGTAGAGTGTGGCACTGTTAATGTTGAACTCTCAGGAATTATGTGACAGAAATAAAGAAATGTATAGAAAAATATCCGCTCTCTAGTATATTTTTTTCCTCTTCACTTTCATAAATTAGCATTTCAACACCTTGGTAAATAGCCAGCAGTATATAGATCATTTGTTCACCAGATTGTACACATCTTTTCAAATCAAATGATACCAAGAAAAGAGTTATGGGTTATGTATTCCTTGGAAAGAAAATTAATTGTGACTAAATCATTCATAAGGTGTGTTTGGCAGCCATGTGTATCAAATACACAAGTTCATATCATGAAATTTTTGGTGCAGTTTAGTTTGCAATCAGCATTTAGTTCAGAAAATTTAATTTTTCCTCCTTCTATTTCAGGCATCAACTCCCAGTTGGCTTACAGTATTGCTTCTGGCGATAGCCTTGGGCAGTTTACAGTCGACAAGAATGGGGTATTGAAAGTTCTAAAACCTTTGGATCGGGAGAGTCAGTCCTTCTACAATCTGGTCGTTCAAGTGCATGACCTGCCACAGCTTCCAGCCTCCAGATTCACAAGCACTGCTCAAATCTCCATTATTTTGCTGGATGTCAATGATAACCCCCCAACCTTTCTTTCCCCTAAATTGACCTACATTCCAGAAAACACACCTATTGATACCATTGTTTTCAAAGCACAAGCAACTGACCCAGACAGCGGCCCAAACAGCTACATTGAGTACACCCTACTGCACCCTTCAGGAAATAAGTTCACTATTGGGACCATCGACGGAGAAGTAAGGCTCACTGGAGAACTAGATAGAGAGGAGGTTTCCAATTATACTCTCACGGTGGTGGCTACGGACAAAGGTCATCCATCTCTGTCTTCATCTACAGAGGTGGTAGTTATGGTACTTGACATCAACGATAATAACCCTGTTTTTGCACAGGCCATGTATAAAGTGGAGATTAATGAAAATACACTTACTGGAACAGATATAATACAAGTATTTGCAGCAGATGGAGATGAAGGTACAAATGGACAGGTCCGCTATGGCATTATTGATGGCAATGCCAATCAGGAATTTCGGATCGACTCGGTCACAGGGGCAATCACCGTGGCTAAGCCTTTGGATCGAGAGAAGACCCCTACTTACTCTTTAACTGTTCAGGCAACAGATCGGGGCAGCACTCCCAGAACTGATACCTCTACCGTCAGCATTGTTCTACTGGATATTAATGATTTTGTCCCCGTGTTTGAGCTGTCTCCATATTCTGTAAATGTCCCTGAGAATCTGGGAACATTACCCAGAACAGTTCTTCAGGTAATTATATTTAAATCAGACAAATAGTGTGCTTTTTGTAAGACAGTTCATTTAATTATTGTGGTCATGCCCACTCTCTTCCTCATTCTCATCCAAAAATGCTTACCTCCTGATACAGCAGATCTCAAAAAGGACAGGTTTATGAAAATTACACCTAAGGACCTGTTGATTTCCTTGTAGATAAAATATTGTATTTCAATTATATCCTTTTGTGTTTACCTCTGCTGCATACATTTATGCATTTGTGCATTTTTGAATTTTGTTTCACTGTAACAGTTATTCTATACATAGTAAGAAAATAAAATGATGTTAAAGTTTGAAAACTTTTACAAACGTTATTCTTCATTCCCTCTTTACAAATCCCACTACCTGGATGAATCTGCTGTTAAAAAAATTTTTGTGAAGTCTTCCAAAAATGCGATGTGTTGATTTTATACCTGGTTTTATACAAATTGCATATTGTACACTGCGCCATTTTAATATTTTACCTAAAACTTGCAAACATGTCCCTGAAACCTTTTAATATTGGTCTGTATGGCTCTACTCTATTATTTTTAATAATATACTTATTTTTAATAATGTACTTTATTTCATGATATACATTTTGTGAGTATTACTCACAGTCATGTCCTATATTATTTTCTCCTGTAGGTGGTGGCAAGAGATGATGATCAAGGTTCCAATAGCAAACTCTCGTATGTTCTATTTGGTGGTAATGAAGACAATGCTTTCACTCTCTCAGCTAGTGGAGAACTTCGAGTAACACAGAGTTTGGACCGTGAAACAAAGGAACATTTTGTCTTGCTGATCACAGCTACAGATTCAGGTAAATCTGTAATAACCTTGTTCGACAGTGAAAAATTTCTTCATAATATATGTAAATGGAAGTACGTTTTTCTACCACTAAACTAAATGGTTTTTTGAAATTTACTAATGCTTGGAACTTCAGTAATATCCACATCATTTTATAGAACATATATCACTTTATGAAATTTATATGTAAATTGTAAGAGTTTAGGCACATCGCAAACAAAGCTCTATTCGTATAAGACACAATATATCGTTACCTGGTAGGCTGACCCAGTATCTCTGGGGGTGACTCTATACTCTCCCCCTTGACTGTGGATATTTCAAGTACCTTATCTTTGAAAACATTCAGATGGTTCTAACTGGTCGTGGAGATAAGAGAGTGGGTCCAGAGTTCTACTTCATTAATCCCGTAGGTTCTGCAAAATCTTAAGTAGATAAAATAAGCATCTGATGAAGCCCCACAGAACTCCAAAAAGGGTGTCAGTGAGAGCCTGGCTTCTCACTGTGTAGCAGTGTAATGAGCTATGATTGGGAGAGAGAAAAGCAGCATACATTAGCTCTCACTGTTTGGAAACTAATTGCATAAAATTGTAGAGCAAGTAGCTTAAAATACAATCTATCTGTTAACCACTGTTTTGTTTTTCACTTCTAATTCAAAGCTGAAACAACTAAAATTTGTTAAAGAACCTCTCTGTGCCTCGGAGAAAGGAGATGTGCTTAAATATGTGTTGAATAAACAAATGAGTGAATAAATCATCGATCTTCAAAAGTCTCAGGGAATTATGAAGCATTGTCCTTATGTAACACTCACTTATAAAAATTGTCAAACCTTACTGTTTTAATTATTGAGAAAGTTAGTGATGTTGACATCTCTTTATTAATTTGTTGAAATTGTTTTAAAGAACAGGCAGATTTGTTGGAATTTCAAAGGACTGACATTTTTGGTATATGGATATTTAGATGTGTGGCTACTGCTATAGGAGGATTATTCTGAATTTTCAAATGAGCTGTTTTTGCTGTGGTTGAAATGTTTTTGATGAATATAATTTTTTGATATTTTTGTTATTTGTGACCAGTTTCAGAGTATACAATTTCATGTCACCACTTCATATAAAACGGAGATTTGAAGATTAAGAGTAATTATAAATTTATGTTAAGTATGCTAATAATAGTGCCACGGCTTATTTATCAAGATGGCTCTGTCTGTATTATTTGCCATTTACTTCATCTTAGACTATTGCTTTGTGAAAGAAAGCACTATTCTCGTTTTTTTGTTTTTTTTTTTTCCAATCTGTGTGAATGACTGTGTTACATTTCATGCAAACTATAAAATCCCAGGCAATGATGAGCAGAATGTAGTGTGGTACCCATATAAAACTTAAACCAAGTTGATCTGAAACATGTTCCATTATATGTGTAGGCAGTACTTCTCGGTCAGCAGATAAACATTTTCATGTGGCAAATGCAGTCACTGCCACATGGCTCAGGTCAATCCGTATTTCAAGAGTCATCTGGAGAAAAGAAAGGATAAAGAGGTGTACAAACTAGTAGAGGGTCAGATATATAGAGGCGGGATTTTATTATGGAAACACCGCAGACTCAGCTCTCCTCTGCAGTTGCTGGCTATGTGCAGTCAATTCTAGGCACTCCCAGAAACAGAGTCTTTGTGCAGATCATTTGGGGGAGGAGAAACCAGACCCAGGAATCTGGCTGCTAAGGCATCCGTCATTATAAAACTTGCTGCACAAGATGGTGTGTCACACAAAGGTCATCCCAGGGCGAGGAGCAGATTGTGATTGTGCGAATCGGAGAGGCAGTGTAGAGTGACCCTGGATGGACAGGGCACAACTCATAGAAGTTCTCCATCAGGGGATTTGTGATTTGGAACATTCTAAGTCAAAAGCCATGTCAGAGAAAGAATGTAGACATCTAGACAAGAGTGCATGTTTTCAATCAGATCATTCTGAGAATTTAAAAATCTTTTTGTGTGCCTGTGAAGCCAAGAGGGAGATATTGTGCAGGGGAAGGGAATGGTTGTTTTCTGACATTTGGCAATCGGAGTCATTCAGTTTGCCAGATTTTACAGATATTAACCCATTTCTACACATTACTTTATTATCTCAGAGACTATGGTGTTTTTGTTTCCACTCTACTTACAGTAAACTCCTCAGAGTAATTAAGTAATTTGCTCAGGAGGTGGTGCAGTGGTAAAGAATCCACCTGCCAATGCAGGAGACTCAAGAGATGTGGGTTCAGTCCCTGGGTTGGGAAGATCCCCTGGAGTAGAAAATGGCTAAACTGCTCCACTATTCTTGCCTGGAAAGTTGCATGGACAGAAGACCCTGGAGAGCTGCAGTCTACAGGGTCCCAAAGAGTCAGACATGACTGAGCACTCATACACACACAGACACACACACCACACAAACACACAGCCAAGAAGTGGCAGAGTAGGATTCAGACCCTAGTATATCTGACTTCCAAGTTTAGTGTATGTGAAGATTTTAGTGCTGAGTTAAAGTAAAATTTGAAAAATACATATTAATTTCCAAAATAAGGTTTTTTTTGCAAAATAAACCCAAAAATTGTCTATATATACTGATTAAAAGCTTTAAATTTGAACTGACGGTGATTTAAATTCTGTTTCTCTCAAAATTTTTTTTTGTGATTCAGGCAAAATCTATCATCTCTTTCAATCTCAGTACTTTCTCAGTAAAATGGGGATAATAATAATTACAGCGTATTTTATTACAATGTTTAACTGATACAATATTTGTTAAATATGCCTAAAACATTGTATATATAATGATTTTAATGAATTGTGATCCATGCACTTTAAACATTCAAAAATTCTTATGAATGTCTGCCCTGTTCCTTACTACTTAGTCTTATTAAAAAATGTATCAATTGTTTAAAAAACATTTGTTAGAAATTGCAATTCGAATTTTTTCATTTTATGCATTACTACAAATTTTTATTGTGATATCAGTTTTTTCAGATTTCCAAAGAATATATTGCATGGTAAGTGCTTAACCACTTAAAAACTGTAGGTCAGCCAAATTATGGTTAGGGAGGACTTTGTGGGCTAGTCAGCAAAATTAACCATCACTTCTAATGATGCTTCTTCATCAATATGAGAGCATAAAATTGACATTTCATTAGGAAAAAAAGAATGACAGAAAAAGAAATGTAGGAAGGAAGGAAGCTAAAGAAAGAAGGGGAGGAAGAAAGAGGGAAGGAAGGAGGGACCAGGGAAGGAAGGAAGGGAGAGAAAGAAAACTGGAAATAAGAGAGTTAAAAGTGTTCTCTTCTAGTACACGTGGATGAGTCAGCCTGTTGAGAGGAATTTTCACAACGAGGAAATTCATTAGAGCATTGGTCTAAATGTACAGACTTCGCAAGAACCAAGTCCTATTTCAGGGAGCTGGACTGTGTGCATTCATGATGCCATCAGCCATGATCCTGGGGAAAATTGGGGATCTAAAGTTGTTAATATAAGGACAAATAATGCAAGTGTGACTGTAGTTTCTATGAAGGACTGTTGTCATTGAATGAAACATGTGAAGACCAAGTGTGTTTATATTCTATCCAATAATGAAGTAGGAGAGTTATGAGTTATTAAAAAGCGACAGTTCAGATTATCAGTGAAATGAAATTATGTGGATGTCTGTCATTCGGGGCCTTAAACATAATGTTAAGAATCATGGTGGGAGCATGAATGAGATTCAGGGACATTGGTTCCTTGGTCAGAGTAGTTTGGCAGTCTTAGAAATTAGATAATTACTTGAAAATTTCCCCAAAGTACAGATTTTTATCAGTGATTTTTTGAGGGGTTGTCTTGAGATGGACTGGTGGCTTATGAAGACACAGGAGTAGAAGAATTCAAGTAGGTGTATGGCGATCCTTTAATATGAATCACATATAAAGCAATCAGAAATTATGAGGTATGTTGAAATAAATGTTTCTAAAATTATTAAAACTCATGTACAACCATAATTTTATATCCAGTTCCTTTCTGTACTTCCAGTGTCATCAATATCCATTTGTGTAGAACAGTGAGAGCTTCACATATCAGGCTTCAGAATTTGCAGTTTTATATTTCAAGAATGAAGTCTCTGACACAGGATTTAAAATACTTATTCACTGCTATGATTTAAAAGTCAAATTAGTAGATGACATGAGAAAATTCAGAAAAATATGGCAGCTTTTAAGTCCCAGATGCCAGGTTATTCTCAAATTGGCAGTGTTCTGAGAACCAGGAAAATATCAAAGTGTTCTAAACAGGAAAAAAAAAAAATTGACAGTTTTATTCCTTAGCTCACAAATCATTTTTCCTTTGCTCTTTTGAAATTCTTACCTGATGGCAACCCAAAGATGGGTCAACTTTGGCAATATGGCAGCAATTGAAGCAGCAGCTTATTTTTATCAGCAGACCTCTAAATCTTTGAATATTTGTGGAGAAGATATTAGCATTCCACTTTCATCGTATTTTTATTTACTGACTGCATGGCTGTAGAGCAGCACATCTGGAAGCTCTCTAAGGACTCCTGTCCACTGCTTAAAATGAATACAACCACACTATCCTATATGTGTGGGACCAAGTGTTGCATTGTTAAATAACAAAACCAGGACAAAGGGTAATAATTCTACCTCACTTTTTTTTTTTTTTTT
>SJYA01002337.1:331998-474662 GCA_006410615.1 Neotragus moschatus
AAAAAAAAAAAATTGACAGTTTTATTCCTTAGCTCACAAATCATTTTTCCTTTGCTCTTTTGAAATTCTTACCTGATGGCAACCCAAAGATGGGTCAACTTTGGCAATATGGCAGCAATTGAAGCAGCAGCTTATTTTTATCAGCAGACCTCTAAATCTTTGAATATTTGTGGAGAAGATATTAGCATTCCACTTTCATCGTATTTTTATTTACTGACTGCATGGCTGTAGAGCAGCACATCTGGAAGCTCTCTAAGGACTCCTGTCCACTGCTTAAAATGAATACAACCACACTATCCTATATGTGTGGGACCAAGTGTTGCATTGTTAAATAACAAAACCAGGACAAAGGGTAATAATTCTACCTCACTTTTTTTTTTTTTTTTGTCTCCCATAAGATTTACTTACTAAAGATTAATTTAAAGAGGTAAGGCTAAAACTCAATTAAAGATAAAATTTTGTTCAACAGATATAATAAAAAGTATGGATGTTCTGCCTTCAGTCCAAATTACTCATTGTTATTTCTTCTAGAAATATGTACCAAGTAGACACTCCCAGGAGGCTAAGGCTTCACCCAGATGTGGTCATGAAGGTACTGCAGAAAACCCCCCAGCACGTGTGGTTAATCCTAAGAGGAGAGCTGGCCCTAAAGCAGTTACTGTCCTCATATTTTGACACTCTGATCCCAAAGATCCTTACTTTCAAAAATTTTCCTTACCATTTTCTCATAAGTGCAATAAACTAAGTAATATGTTTTAAGTACCATAAGTAGCAGGGAATTATCAGGGAACTCAGAGCTTTATACTTCCAAAAAATTAATGCTAAGAATTCATTTACAAAATGGAAGTATATTATCAAGGTAAACACATAGCTTTGTGGTTAAAAAGAGGTTCAAATTCCATCTCTGGCAATTTTTAGGTATGTGACCTTGCACAAGTTACCTTTGTGTGTGTGTGCTCAGTTGCTCAGTTGTGTCTGACTCTTTGCAACCCTTTGAACTATAGCCTCCCAGACTCCTCTGTCCATTCGATTTTCCGGGCAAGAATACTGGAGTGGGTTGTCATTTCCTTCTCCAGGCGATCTTCCTGACTTAGGGATCGAATCCACATCTACACTGGAGGGCGGTTACCTTTATATTGTTATCTATTTGATAGAAACACTAATTCCTACATGAAAAATGTATTAGCAGGGATAAAGGTTGAAATGATTCATTTTAGCTGTTAATATTAGTCAGCACATTCGTTGGACATCTTAAGCTTCAGCTCAGTTCAGTCGCTAAGTCGTGTCCGACTCTTTGCGACCCCATGAATTGCGGCCCGCCAGGCCTCCCTGTCCATCCCCATCTCCCGGAGTTCAGTCAAACTCATGTTCATCAGAGGAACCAGAGGTCAAATTGCCAACATCTTAAGCTTAGTAAGGCCAAATAAAATTTCTGACTTTTATGCTTTGCCATAAGTTGTTCTCTGTCTCTGGTTTCATAATTGTTCAAGGCAAACTTTGTTCAACAAGTCCACTGACAACTAGACTCTGACTCACAAAATGTCCTGATTGATCCAATTTTCATCATCTCCATTACCACCACCTTAGTCTGTGTGCATGTGTGCTTGCTAAGTCACTTCGGTCATGTCTGACTCTTTGTGACCCTATGGACTGTAGCCCACCATGCTCCTTGGTCCATGGGATTCTCCAGGCAAGAACACCAGAGTGTGTTGCCATGCTCTCCTCCACAGGATCTTCCCAACACAGAGATTGAACCTGCATCTCTTATGTCTCCTGCATTGGTAGGCAGGTTCTTTAACACTAGCGCCACCTGGGAAGCCCCCCACTTTAGTCCATGCCAGGGCAAATATGATAGCTTTCTAACTGCCTTTCTCCCCCACAGTATGCTCTCCAACAAGCAGCTCATGAACCTTAAAGCCATAAAAAATAATTATGCCCTGTTGCTTAATTAAAACCATTTGGTGATTTCCAAGAATAAAAACTAAATTTCTTACCATTGACCATATGGCATTAAATGACCTTGCCTCTGTCCACTAGCTGACCCCTGTGTCACATCTGCTGCTGCCTTCCTTTATTATGTTCCACCATTGGTCATTCAGTTCAGTTCAGTTCAGTTCAATCGCTCAGTCGTGTCCAACTCTTTGCAACCCCATGAATCGCAGCACGCCAGGCCTCCCTGTCCATGACCAACTCCTGGAGTTCACTCAGACTCATGTCCATCGAGTCAGTGATGCCATCTAGTCATCTCATCCTCGGTTGTCCCCTTCTCCTGCCCCCAATCCCTCCCAGCATCAGAGTCTTTTCCAATGAGTCAACTCTTCGCATGAGGTGGCCACAGTACTGGAGTTTCAGCTTTAGCATCATTCGTTCCAAAGAAATCCCAGGGCTGGTCTCCATTGGTCATTATCACCTCTCAACTCTGTTCAGTATCTCCACATTGGTTTGGTTGAAATCAGCTAGTGTAGGTGTATTTGCACTACAAAAATTAGCAAGCTTACGGATCAGGTGACTTACTGCTGGAGAGTAGTTGCTAAATACTCACAGCAAATTGCTAGTGCCAGTTAATCTGGCCCCTTTAAAACTGCCAACCTTTTTCTCATCCTTTGCATTTGTATCTGTAGTTCTCACTGTCTGGAGTGTTCTACTTTGTAGCTGGCTGTTTTGTTGTTGTTTTTTTTTTTTCCCATTTTTTAATAGGGAGGTGCAGATGATATCTGTGTTGTTGTCATTTTGTCATTGCATCTAAGTAAAATGTCAACTTCTCGGAGAGGATTTATCTGACTGCCAGTCTATAGGTCCCACTTCCCACCTCTCCAATATTTCTATCACATTACTCTGTTGTGAATTTTTTGTTAAACATTAATTGCCATTTAAAGTTATATGCTTATATAGAATATAATGCTTTCCTTTCCTGTGGCTCAACAATAAAGAATCTGCCTGCCACTGCAGGAAATGTGGATTCCATCCATGGGTCGGGAAGATCCCCTGGAGAAGGAAATGACAACCCACTCTAGTATTCTTGTCTGGGAAATCCCATGGACAGAGGGACCTGGCAGGGTATAGCTACAGTTTGGTTACCTCATCAATAGCTGTAATACTTCCAGTATCATGTAAGCTTCCTAAGTGAAAGTGAAAGTTGCTTAGTAGTGTCTGACTCTTTGTGACCCTATGGACTATATAGTCCATGGAGTTCTCCAGGCCAGAATACTGGCGTGGGTAGCCTTTCCCACTCAAGGGGATCTTCCCAACCCAGGGATCAAGCCCAGGTCTCCCACATTGCAGTCAGATTCTTTACCAGCTCAGCCACTAGGGGAGCCTAAGAATACTGGCGTGGGTAGCCTATCCCTTCTTCACGGGATCTTCCCGACTCAGAATCAAACCCAAGTCTCCCACATTGTAGGCAGATTCTTTACCAGCTGAGTTACTAGAAAAGCTCCTGTCTTGTTCAAAACTGAATTCCCAGAAACACTCAGAACAGAATGTGTAATATAACGTTTGCTGAATAAATATTTGTTGAATGAATGAATGATTTACTGAGTGAAAATGATGATAATTATTTTTCAAACCATCCTGTTATTATGCAACTATTATTTCATATTTATTTACCATACTTAAATACAGTTTATTATTATGTATTTACTTGCAGATTTTTCAAAGGACCTACAAAAAAAAGGAAAAGTGCCCATGTTTTTTAACTGATGGCTGAAATTCCAGAAGTTTTTGCTACATTGGTTGTGGTCATTCAAATTGACCCCTGCTTTGAAAAGCAGCATAAGCATTTAAGGCTCTGTGGTGTTTAGTGTGATGTGATAAATTGCAGTCATATGTAAAGACCCACTGAAGCGTTTTATGGCTTTAATTCAGTTTCAAATGCTTAAAAATACTGCTTGAGCTATATTCTCATGACTCTCCCCTGAACTTTCTGGCGCTTATTCAATTCTGCTATCTAGTAGATGTTTCTAGGTAGGTCTTATCTCTACTTTGTGATGTCCTGCCTACCTTTTCTTGATCTGACTCACTAACTCAGAATCTGCATAAACAGACACTGTGCTTTTGCAAACTTTTGGCATTTGGCAATACTTTTATATCTGGACTTCCCACAGCAAAAAAGTGTGAGCCTCCCATATCTCCCAAAACACTGAACACCTTTTTAGCTACCAAACCAAACAAACAAACAAACAAACAAACAAAAAAATATATATATATGTCCCACATGTGGTATTTGACTTCACATAGCTTAATAATAAAGGCCTATGATTCTTCACATAAACGTAATGTGAAAAATTTTACTTATTTTGTTATGAGGATTTTGGTGTTTAGATAAGCATTTCCAATAGATATATATCCATGGAACTTTTCAAGTCTCTTAGAATTTTTTTAATCTTTGGTGATCTTCTACCCTCACCAGTAAATTCATAGTCTGTGACCTATTAAAATCTACTACTACTCTTAAAGGAAGGAATTAGTATAAGAAAAACAGTAAAACAAGATGTGACTATAAGGGGTTATTGAAGTTATAACCTAGTGTGTAATATGGAAGGATTTTAAAAGAAAGCTATATATGAAAAATTCTAAGTGAGAAAAATCTGACTTAAAATGCTAATTTTATAACCAGAAGTCTTCTTGGAAATGAGCCAGTCCATTTCCTTTATTTTTGAGATAAGAAAATTGAGGCCTGGAATAATTAGGCAGTTTGCCAGAGCTTACAGACCCAGAGAATATCAGAGTCAAGAACAATATCCAGGATTTCTGCCTTCCAACTGAACCCTTGCTCACTTATGGTATATCTGAAAAAAAAAATCAGAATCTGATTACCCTCTGCAAAACATAAATTTCCAAAAACACAATTTTAGGAAGGCCTTTCTTCTTCTATGTGATCCATTGTACTCTAATGAATAAAACATTCTGTTATTTTTCTTTTTCCAAATAAATAAATAAATGTTTCAAAATATTTTAAGTGGAGTCAAATCAACTGGAATCAGTAATTTCAGTACTGATTGTTTAAGAACAAGCTTCAATTTAGACATTGTTCAAATTAAATTGCTAAGTAGAAGAAAATATAAAAAATTCACTAGGCTTTACAGGTAGAAGATGATAATATTGCCAATTATTCCAACCAACTGTCATTTTGCATTTACATTTATTAAAACCAAACTATAATAGTAATTTAATAGATCTTATAAGTGAATTATTATTAGCGTCAATGAGACTCATATGCTTCTATGGGCTGTCAATATGTGACAAGCAACTGGACAATGTTTTGTCAGGAAACATTTGTGGAGCAGTCTCCACCAGGGATTCTTCTAGGAACCGGAGATATAGTGGTGAAAAAATGACAGTCTCTGTTCTCACAGAAGTTACATTCTAGTCAGAAAACTACACAAAATGTAATATATAGGTCAGGAGTTATATGAGGTGATATGTAGTTAAATAAAGCAGGTTAAGTGGCTAGAGAGGAAGGAACTGGAGGTATTATTTTTAATAGCAGAGTCAGGACAGTGAAATGTGAAAATCTGGGTAAATTTGCAGATGAAATGGTTCCTAGACAGGGATCAGGCTGCCTGTATTCAAAGGACAACTGAAAGGCCTGGACGGCTCTACCAGAGTGAAAGAAAGGAGAAATCTTGATAAATGAGTTAGGCAAAGGCTGAATCATCTCAGTGTTTTAGGCCAGGGAAAGAAGTTTTAATTTTATTCAAAGAGAAAGGCAAAGTCTTGTGATGGCTTTGGACAGGGGAGCAGCAAGGAATTTTGGAGTGGCCTGTTTCTGTGGAAAAGAGATCTGGTTTTGTGGCAGTAGTGAAAACTACAGTGGAAACAGAGATGGTGATTAAAAGGCCGTGACAGCAGCCCTTGAGAATGTTTGAAATTAGGCTACAGCATGGAGGAGGTGTGAAAGAGCTAAATATTTTATCCGTTTTGAAGGTTAAGCCACTAGGACTTGATGATGGAATTGGAGGGATAGGAAATTATTGAAAGAGACAAATCAAGCATGAGTCCTAGAGTACTGGCCTGAGAAATTTGGGGGTAGGAAAAGGAAAAAAATTTAGGTTGAATTTTCCTTACATTATTTTTTTGGTATACTGTATTTTGGATATTATGAAATCTCCAGTGGAGATGGTAGGTAGATATAAAAGTTTAATTCTCAGGAAACACGTTTGAGTAGAGATACAACTTGTGTAGACTAACCTTAGACGATGTTCATTCAGTGCATGCTGAGTGCTTGTTTGTACCAGATTTCATACCATTAGATCTGATTTAATCCTACAACAGCCTTGTAAATTGGATTCCAATATTATGAATTTACAGAAAAACAAAAACAAAGCTGAGTATTAGAGAAGTAAACAACTTGACTCAGCCCTGCAGCTGTTAATCAATAGAAACAGAATCTGAAGCCACTAAACCTGATCAAGGAGACCGTTTCTTAATTATGACTTACACTTTCCCATAGATTAGCTCATCTAACATATTATGTTTCACGTAAACCGTGTTTATGAGTTTCTTCTCTTTGGATTAAATATTATTTCATATTAAAGAGAGAAATGGTTTTTGCAGCAAAAAAAAAGAGAAACAACACTCAGTTCTCTGCCATTGAAACAGTGAGTAAAATAAAAATATTCATGAATTCAAAATCAAAGGATTACTGTTCTCAGATCAAGAAATGCATATCCAAGAGTTTTACAGAGTTTTACAGAGTTTTACAGAGTTTTACAGAGTGCAAAGCAAATGTTTAATACTATACTTAGACTATACAATATGTACGATACACACATCCATGCACATACAGTAAGTCAATTGGGCTGTGTTATTTGCATTTAATTGGGGTATGGGAGATTAAATTGTGCACAAATTAAATATATTACCTTTATTTATCTGTTCTCGGTCTAATATGCCAACAAGCTAAAGAGATATTCTGGCTATAGATTTGGCCAAAAAGTCTAGTAGTGAACTATGTGTCAGCATAATTAATAGGTCTGAGGGGAAATTTTCAGTTATTAGCATCCCTAATTAAGGGCATTTATCATCTGATTGAAACGGGATAAACTTCATTCTTATGCAGGGATTAGAAATTACTTTTTAATGAAGGGGAAACATGATGCTTTTGCAAAAGTTAATCCTAAAATCTAAAAGGGCTAATCACTATGCTTATTTTCTTGGTGAGGCTATGATGACATTTTGAATGAAAACTGTTTGTCACATTGTTCAGCTGAGAGGATCACTGCATTGCAAATGTCTCTATAATCAAAAGAGAGGTCAGAAATGTGGAATATGACATTTCACATCTGAGGAGAGTTGCTTTTAAAATGTTCCAGAAAGACTGCATTGTCAGTATTATTTGTGGGAAGATGTTGAAGAACTTGCCTTGTCTGTTTTGATGAACATTCTTAGTAATGAAAAATGCTTGAAAACTTTCTGTAAGACATCAATGATTCCATAAATCAAACAGTGCTAGGGTAATCTTCAGTTACCAGAAATCACTTGCATTTAACTTAATTATATATTTGAGTCAAAGGAAGTTTTGTTATTTCCATTGGAGTATTTGTCTTAGATGAGAATTTTGTTTCCAAGCTTCATAACTGGTCATTGTTTTACTTCCTCTTATTTCCAATAAGTTTAGTACAAAACCCATTAGTGACTAAGTGTTATCATAAATCATTTATTTACATAATATTCTTTAAATCAGCTACACTTTAGTAGAAACAACTTTTCCTACATAGTATTTCATTTGTATAGTCATAAGATAAAAATACAAAAAGAAAGATGATCAAGCTTCCAAAATTCCAATAAATAATAGCTAGAATTGCTATCATGTTGCACAGAATTAAAATTTGATGAAGTAATTTGTCTATTTCTCATTTACTTAATTTAAGCTATAAATCTGAGTAGATGAAGGAAACCCAACTTTGAAATGGAAACAAACTATTTGAAATATTAAAGAGATGATTATATTACCTAAAGGATAAATATTAAATATGATAGAAAATAATGTAAGCTTAGTACGAGGAATTTTTCCGTTTCAAAAATCTTCTAATTTTATCATGTTAAAACTTAATCTTACTTTGTAACCTATTTTGATAATTATTCCAAAGATATATAATTTGATAGTTTGGCTAAATAGGTAGGACTCAGGCTATATTTTGAATTTGGTAGTATTTCAGAGTTTCAATATGTGTTGTTAGAGTTCTTTTTTTTTTTTTTATTGTTCTCCAAAATTAAGTCTTTGTCATATACTTTATGTGGGGGATAAAATATTTAGTTTGCATCATATTTTATTTTATAAACTTAAAAATTATGTATCCATATAATATAAAATTTACCACTGTAATGATTTTTAAGTGTACATTTCAATGACATTAACTACATTCACACTATGAGCAATTATCAGTCTTATTTACATAACATTCCTAAGTTCTTTCTTTAGTTTTGTCACCTCTATTTAGTATGATAGTTGCTCATTCGTGTACAACTCTTTGTGACCCTATGGACTGTAACCCACCAGGCTTCTCTGTCCATAGAATTCTCCAGGCAAGAATATTGAAGTGGGTAGCAATTCCCTTCTCCAGGGGATCTTCCTGACCCAGGGATAGAACTTAGGTCTCCTGCATTACAGGCAGATTCTTTAGTATAAGAATTTATAAAAAAGAAATAGTGTTTTTGATAAAGATTCCTGAGAAATGATTAAAAATAAAATATTACCTAAGTGTGTACCTACCTAATTTATATAAACATATTTGTAGAACTAATTAGTGGTAATATATTATAAAAGGAAAATTTTAAGATAAATGCTATTGGGCATATTTAAATACTACTACATATTTACCTGCTTCACATATTTTCTGGATTCAAATTTAAGTCAAATCACATAATTAAAAGTCAATACTGAGTGGTTGATTTCAATACCTTTTCAGGGGATGGCTTAGTTACTGTAAGAAATATGTGTTTACTCCAAGTATAAAAAAGAAGGTAATACTTTATTACAACAAACACACGCAGTCAGAGGACTGTTCCACCAAATGTTTGATGCTAAGAATGAAATCAGTTTTGTGACAAAGCAACAGACTTCAGTTAAGCAAAATTCTAATGCAGCTGAGTAGTTTCTCATGTTTCAGGAAAATATGTTTAATTTATGGGGGCTAACATTAAATATGTAAAATGCCTGCAGTTAGAACTTTAATTAGATCTTTAGATTCATTCATTACACTTATTGAAGATGAATTTTCTGATAGAGCAGTTGCCTGAAACATTTTTCTTTTTAAAATCTTATTTTAGGTTTCCTTGAACTTTATTCTAGTATGTTTGATCTTTTTAAGCCACCAATGTTCAAAGGCAATACCAGTTTAATCATTTCCCAAGTTTAAAAGTATAAAATATGACTCAAGACAAAGTTTGGAACTACTCAAGTGTAATGGACTATCAGAAGATTAAACTGTGAATAATCTGTGTGTGTGTGTGTGATGTGTTTTTATGCATTAAAAAATGCTTTTCAGAATCATATGTATTTTTTGCTGTTGCTCTAAAAATTTAAGAAGTTTAATATCTATTTATCCATGTTTATTGTATATATGCTGGAGAAGGAAATGGCAACCCACTCCAGTATTCTTGCTTGGAGATCCCATGAACAGAGGAGCCTGGCAGGCTACAGTCCATGGGGTCGCAAGACTCGGACACGATTTGGCAACTGAACCACCACTGTATATATGTGTACATATATGTACTTTATAAAATATATGGTGGCTCAGATGGTAAAGATTTCACCTGCAATGCAGGAGACCCAGGTTTGATCCCTAGATTAGGAAGGTTCCCTGGGGAAGGGAATGGCCACCCACTCCGTTATTCTTGCCTGGAGAATTCCATGGATGGAGAAGCCTGGCAGGCTATAATCCATAGGGTCGCAAAGAGTCAGACACGACATGGCGACTAACTCTTTCACTTTTACTCTCATATATGTACAGGCACAGATGTATGATATATAAAATACAAAATATTTTTACAAAATGAATTTGAGCTTCCTTTTGTCATCTGACTTCTGGTTGTATTTCACATGTCTCCTGTATGCTCCTTGCCTCTATACTTAAACATTTCTGAGATTTTGTCCTTTCGTTTCACTTGTCTTCAGCTCCATTCATTGGCTCACTGTCTTCTATCAGGAGTCTAGGTCCTTACATCCTACTTCTTCTTTCTGATTGCATCTGGTTCTCATAAATCAATTCCAGATGAAACTGAGTAATCTTGCCCTATTACGCCACTACCTATATAATTCATCATTATCAGATCTATCCAAGCAAAATATTGGCCCCTAGTATTCTGATTCCTGTCATGGGATTCAGGATTAATTGGGACCCTCTGTTATAAGTAGTAGACTATCTCCAAAATGTTGACCTTTGTCAGAAGTTTTGTTCTTTGACTCCAGCCTTAGGCTAAAACCTATATTTATCCCCAGACGTGATCAGCTTTTTGAACTTTCAGCCATGTGGTCACTAGATCAGATTTCCATATATAGAGTCAAAGGAGAACTTAATAAACATTGAAGACAACCTATGCCTTATTGGTTTAGATAACGATGAATTAAACAATAATTTCTGCTCTCAATTATTTTATAACTTAATAGAGAATATGGTAGAAGTACGTCAATAATAATAATAATGAGCAAAACATCTGCAATAAGAGTGGCATACTTTTATCTGAGCCTAATGAACAGAGAAGATATATTTTTTCAAGAGTTCAGAGTTGACCTTCCTTCTGTCCACTATTGNAAAATAATAATGATCTTATTGTTCTAAAATTTTATCTTATTAGTTTTATTTATATTCTTATTGCATTTCGTTCTTTGGTCATTTAGGAATTAGGATCCAGGTCGGGGCGGGGGAGATTTTTGCGCTTCATGTGGTTGACTAGTGTCGCTTAGTGGTATTTGCCTGGTGACTGTCTGGAGGACCCAAGATGGCTTCACTCCCATGCATGGTGCCTTGGCAGGGATGGCTGGAACAGCAGGCTCCATTGAGCCCCTTCTCTGCTCTTGTTGTCTCAGGGCTTTTTAATGTGATTCTTCAGCAGAGTAGTTGGGCTTCGTTATATGGTAGAAAAACCTCTGGGTTCCAAGGACCGAGGGTGAAAGCTGCTAACGTGCTTAAAAGCCAGGACTTGAAGTGGCAGTGCATCACTTCTGGAATACTTTGTTTGCCGTAGCTGCCATGCCCAGCCCAGAGCCCAGGTTTGGCCCAGAGCTAAAACCTATGTGTGAAAACTCTTCAAATAACTAGTGTTTCATACAGTCAAATATAATACGAATTGATGCTATTTTTATTTTGCAAAAATTATCATATTCACTTTTAAATTAGACAGTTCAGTTCAGTTCAGTCACTCAGTCATGTCCAACTCTTTGCAACCCCATGGACTGCAGCACGCCAGGCCTCCCTGTCCATCACCAATGCCTGGAGTTTACTCAAACTCATATCCATTGAGTCAGTGATGGCATCCAACACTCTCATCCTCTGTTGTCCCCTTCTCCTCCCACCTTCAGTCTTTCCCAGCATCAGGGTCTTTTCAAATGGGTCAGTACTTTGCACCAGGTGGCCAAAGTATTGGAGTTTCAGCTTCAGCATCAGTCCTTCCAATGAATATTCAGGACTGATTTCCTTCAGGATTGACTGGTTGGATCTTCTTGCAGTCCAAGGGACTCTCAAGAATCTTCTCCAACACCACAGTTCAAAAGCATCAGTTCTTAGGTGCTCAGCTTTCTTTATAGTCCAACGCTCACATCCATACATGACTGCTGGGAAAACCATAGCTTTAACTAAACGAACCTTTGTTGGCAAAGTAATGTCTCTGCTTTTTAATAAGCTGTCTAAGTTGGTCGTAACTTTTCTTCCAAGGAGAGAGTGTCTTTTAATCTCATGGCTGCAGTCACCATCTGCAGTGATTTTGGAGCTCCCAAAAATAAAGTCTGTCACTGTTTCCACTGTTTCCCCATCTATTTGCCATGAAGTAATAGGAGCAGATGCCATGGTCTTAGTTTTCTGAATGAGTTTTAAGCCAGCTTTTTCACTCTCCTCTTTTACCTTCATCAAGAGGCTCTTTAGTTCTTCACTTTCTGCCACAGGGTGGTATCATCTGCATATCTGAGGTTATTGATATTTCTCTCGCAATCTTGATTCTTGCTTATGCTTCATCCAGTCCAGCGTTTCTCGTGATGTACTCTGCATATAAGTTAAATAAGCAGGGTGACAATATATAGCCTTGACGTACTCCTCTCCCGATTTGGAACCAGTCTATTCTATGTCCAGTTCTAACTGTTGCTTCTTGACCTGCATACAGATTTCTCAGGTGACAGGTCAGATGGTCTGGTATTCCCATCTTATTACAATTTAAATGAAAAATATTCTCCCATTCTATTAAATCATTATGCCAACCTTCAACCTTATATTCTCTGGCTTGCTTTGTTTTTAATGTAATATATATTTTGGATGTTAATCACTTCTTGCTACTCATGGAATCCTGGAGAAAATCCATCTTCTCCTCTGGTTAATAGAGATTTTGTGTATTGATTTCCATTTTAGCTACTTAAATATTACATATTTAAGCCATTTTACCAACTACTGATGGGTTCTCTAAAAGCACAATTTTTAATGTGTGATGTTAATTTTCCTGTGTAGTCTAATGTGATCTTTTACACAACAGCTATCCAACAAATATTTGTTTATATTCTTCTTTTCACCAGTTTGATCAAGTTATACCTTTTAATGGATGGTGTACTTATTTTGAGTTTTACACTTTACATAATGTTTAATATTTTCCCTTGTAGTAAACCAGCCTTTATCCAGTTTTTATCTTTGCTTTCCAGACACTGATCCCAGAATTTAGCTTTTATAAAAATGTATTCCTTTTGTCCTCCAACTGACCAAATGTCCATTTAGACCTCACTTTTAATTCTTTTATGTCATAACATTGGAGAACGTCACAAAACTGCATCAGCAGAGTGAACGTCCAAAGGTAAATCCCTTACTCTGTGCTGTTAATCGAATCCCATTAGATTTCCTTCAGATCTTTAATGCAACAGTTACTATATTTCTCTCTGGATCTTCAGATAATCCCTCTTTCCTAGATCACATCCCTACAGAAATGCTTAGAATATCTGGTATTGAGTTCTGGTTCCTATTTACTTACATGACTTAGAAAAGTCATTTTAGTATATTTAAGGCTCACTATGGGGCTTCCCAGGTGGTTCTAGTGGTAAAGAACCTGCCTGCAAATGCAGGAGACATAAGAGATGTGAGTTTGATGCCTGAGCTGGGAAGATCCCCTGGAGGGCATGGCAAACCACTCCAGTATTCTTGCCTGGAGAATTCTATGGGTAGAGCACCCTAGCGGGCTTTGGTCTATGGGGTCACAAAGAGTTGGACACAACTGAGCGACAGTGTGCACACAGCCAGGGGTCAGTATATCCATCAGTAAATGTGGAGTTAAGAATTGCTGCTTTCCAATTTGTGAGAATTAAATATTGATATATATTAACCACCTACTAGGTGCCAAGTCGAAGAAGGCAATGGCACCCCACTCCAGTACTCTTGCCTGGAAAATCCCATGGACGGAGGAGCCTGGTGGGCTGCAGTCCCTGGGTTCGCTAAGAGTCGGACATGACTGAGCGACTTCACTCTCACTTTTCACTTTCATGCATTGGAGAAGGAAATGGCAACTCACTCCAGTGTTCTTGCCTGGAAAGTCCCAGAGACGGCGGAGCCTGGTGGGCTGCCATCTATGGGGTCACACAGAGTCGGACACGACTGAAGTGACTTAGCAGCAGCAGCAGGTGCCAAGTATTTTCCTGTTTCCTTCTCCAGGGGTTCTTCCTGACCCAGGGATGGAACCCATGTCTCATGTCTTTTGTGTTGGCAGCCCATACGTGAAATCAGCTAATATGTGCAAATGTCTTTTACACATAATTGTGATTAAAATTGCTAAATTTATGTGTTTTTCTTTATAGCATTCTAATAACTATTTTATTTATTCTAATATATTCACTCTTGAAAAAGCATCTCCAACATAATAGTGACTGGCACCTAAGGTATTCATTAAATGAGCAATTCTAATATTCTTTAGAACTTTAGAATATTATTTACTCACATTTTTTTAACACCTCATTTTTGAGANTTTTCTTTATAGCATTCTAATAACTATTTTATTTATTCTAATATATTCACTCTTGAAAAAGCATCTCCAACATAATAGTGACTGGCACCTAAGGTATTCATTAAATGAGCAATTCTAATATTCTTTAGAACTTTAGAATATTATTTACTCACATTTTTTTAACACCTCATTTTTGAGAAGGTGAGTTACTACCTCAAAACTTTCTCCAGCCAGTTATTCTTTAAAATCTCTCAACCAAATTTCTCCTCCATTGCTTTACCAAAAAAGACTATTTGAATATTCTACTGAAATTTCTCAAGTCCAGTGATTTCTGAATCCTTCTTTCTCTTTACCGTTTGCGTCATAGGTCGTCCTTGCTTACTGGCATTTATTTTCTCCTCAGTGTCTGTGTCAATATTATTTCTTACTTCTCACTCTGTATGTCTAACCACATCTTCTAATCTGCCTTTTTGTGTTTCCTCTTTCTCTCTTCAAAGTAATCTGGACATTCCCCACAGCACTTTTTCTCAGCACTTTTCTTTATTTTCATGTGTGTATAAAAGACACAGAGAGAAAAAACAGAGGATTACCCATGTCTGTGGCTGCACCTATGCAGAAAACACCCAGAAAACTATGCAGAGAAACCTCCAAACCTGTGTTATCAACNCAGTCTTTGTTGTTCTTACTCTTGATCTTGCACTTGAAGTTGCCATAAGATGTTCGAATCTGAGTGATACAAAGTATTTTATCAATTTTGAAATCAGTTCTCAACCAAACTCCCTCTCTATGCTCCATCTATTTAGATCTCATTTTATAGAACTTCTTTTGTTTAAAAACAAACAAACAACACGTAGCTCCTTAACAGTTCCTAATGTCTCTAAAAAGGGATGAAGGTGCCAAAATGTTTGTTTTAAACAATGAACTTAATAGGAAGAATGTGCACTGGCTGCAATGTAAAGTTTTTCCTGCTGTTTCTATTAGACACTTGCTGTTGCTATGTTTTTATGGACACAAAGCAAACTATAGAAACACCCGTTAGTTCCAACAAGGGCATTTGTTTGTTGGCATGAAGGAGAAGACTTGAAAGATATCCATTTCCTCATTTCCTCGCTACCCTCCAACAGAAAACATTCTGGACCACAGCCAACTTCTGAACCTTCAAGCTTAGCTACTTCTTTCCTAGCTGAGCTCTCAGAAATATACACAGATAGCCTTTTCTTTAGAAAGAAGAGAGAAGCTATTCTCAGTGGAAACTCCTGCCCACTAACCAATCTGGTTAGCATCAAAATATCCATGAAGATGTCATACCATTCCTTACAACAGGAAAGCAAAGCAGTGTGGCCATATGAGGAATAGCAAATGAGAGAATTGGTAACTAGGAATGTCTTTGTATAAATAATCAGTTCTTGAGCTGCTCTGGATAGTCAGTTCAGTTCATTCGCTCAGTCATGTCCAACTCTCTGCAACCCCATGAACCATAGCACACCAGGTCTCCCTGTCCATCATCAACTCCCAGAGTTCATTCAGACTCATGCCCATCGAGTTGGTGATGCCATCCAACCATCTCATCCTCTGTCGTCTCCTTCTCCTCCTGCCCCTAATCCCTCCCAGCATCAGAGTCTTTTCCAATGAGTCAACTCTTTGCATGAGGTGGCCAAAGTATTGGAGTTTCAGCTTTAGCATCAGTTCTTCCAAAGAACACCTAGGACTGATCTCCTTTAGAATGGACTGGTTGGATCTCCTTGAAGTCCAAGCAACTCTCAAGAGTCTTCTCCAAAACCACAGTTCAAAAGCATCAATTCTTCAGACCTCAGCTTTCTTCACAGTCCAACTCTCAATATGTGTCATATACAGTGTTTGGTCTTTAGAGAACAAGACCTTCCACTGATCTTTTCTGGTATATTACAGCACACAGCAGATAAATACTTTTTAAATGTATTTTACAGATGTTCATCTGTGATCCTGGCCACTGACCACAATATTAGAGCAAGAGCCTGATTTATGCTTTCAGGCTGGTTTATTTAAAATATGATAGTCTTCTGGGTATATTCTAGGGACTTGCATGATTTAGGAAGCTCACAAACCTTGTGAAGACCTGCTTGAGGTCATAGGACATCTTGCCATAAGGACTGTTAATGTGATGCTCACATACAATGTGNCACAATATTAGAGCAAGAGCCTGATTTATGCTTTCAGGCTGGTTTATTTAAAATATGATAGTCTTCTGGGTATATTCTAGGGACTTGCATGATTTAGGAAGCTCACAAACCTTGTGAAGACCTGCTTGAGGTCATAGGACATCTTGCCATAAGGACTGTTAATGTGATGCTCACATACAATGTGAACTAGCATATTCTTTCACTGTTCTGTGATCTTACTTGTAATGTTTTCCCTGACTTTTCTGCCTCGCTTGTTAAAATTCTAGTAAATAGATGTTGCAGCATTAAAACTGGAAGAAATATGCCCATGTTTGTTCTCTGCTTTAGTTATAGGATCATTGGTGGAAATTCTCAGTTCACCATCAACCCATCCACAGGACAAATCATCACCAGTGCATTGCTAGACAGGGAAACAAAAGAAAATTATACGTTAGTGGTTGTTGCCGGCGATGCTGGGTCCCCGGAACCTCTTTCCAGTTCTACCAGTGTACTCGTCACGGTGACTGATGTCAATGACAACCCACCAAGATTTCAGCATCACCCATATGTCACGCACATCCCATCTCCTACTCCACCAGGTAACCAAACCGCCTCTCATGTCTCACAGATAAATAAAAACTATGCATTGGGCACTTCCTATAATTAAATTTCTATTTTTTCTACAGGTATATTTCTGACATAGCTGAAGTTTGCAAATCCTCTAAAATTAAACTCTTGATTTAAGCAATTGAAGGAACATTGACTCTTGCAAACTAATTTTTTCTTCTCAGACCAATTGTATTTAAGATTTCATAATTGCCACAGCTTTCCTAGTGCTGTTTCTTAATTTTAATTGAATATTGGTAAATATGAAAATAGATTTCACTTTGTAGTCCAGTAGGTTTCTGTCCTGAGATGTAATTTGTGTGTGCCCTGATAGGAAGGACATTATGTATTTTTCATGCCATGTCCTTACATTGTACCTAAAACATTATCTTGGAGGTACTAGGCTCTCAACTGTATTCGTTCATAGAAAATTAATATTTTATCCAGTGGTTCACAGACAAATTTTCAAAAGGTTTATTGAAAGAATCCTTTTAGTTAATTACTGCTATAAATATTTCAAACTTAGTTTTAATGGATGAAGTTTTTTCTATTAATATGTGTATGGAGGCAATAATGAATCATGTTCAAATTGACAATATGTATTTATCTTTCAAATCCTATTTTAAGTTTAGTTTGGGTTTATTTGCTTCTTTGCTAAGAATGTCCTAGGAACTGCACAAATCATCTGCCATTGGTAATTTTTGAAATGGATTTTCAGACTGGAAANTATTTCAAACTTAGTTTTAATGGATGAAGTTTTTTCTATTAATATGTGTATGGAGGCAATAATGAATCATGTTCAAATTGACAATATGTATTTATCTTTCAAATCCTATTTTAAGTTTAGTTTGGGTTTATTTGCTTCTTTGCTAAGAATGTCCTAGGAACTGCACAAATCATCTGCCATTGGTAATTTTTGAAATGGATTTTGAGACTGGAAAATAAATAAATGAAATTATAGCTAATTTAATTTTTTCTCCTTTAAGATATTTTTAATGAGAGAAAAAAACAGATCCACAATTTTGCCTCTAGTGAATTTTGATCTTCTATTCACTTGAGAGGGTCTAGTTGCTACCAGCTGAAAGTATAAAATCCATAAATTTTTGTGCCAACTCTTTATCAAAAGAAAAAGCCAGCATCAAAGTCATGAATCCCTGGAGTGTGCCTTGAGCTGAAATGATGCTAGCAGGCATGATTCTAGTTGCACCCAATGTGTAATGATGCAATATAACATCTCCTATACAAAGTGAGTAAGACTTAGGCATTTTTCCCCCTCATTAAACATAGTAATTTAGCAGAGTCACTGGCCTTCTTAAAATTAGACTACTTTTCACTTGTGTCACAAACTCTTCTGCAGGGCTAGGGGTGCAGGGGTGCAGGTTTGGGAAAGCCTTCTGAATAAGTCTTGCAAAAGCACGTCCTTATGGCAGCTTTTCAGCGCTATCTCCTCTGCAGTTTGTTCCGCTTTGGCCTTCATCCCAAGCACTAACTTTTGGAATCCAAATTGAGTCCATTCTTCAATTCTTATTTCTTACTACACCATAATTGTTCATATATATGTATGCATGTATACTTTCTAATTGTTGTAGTACATACACATGTATATACACACACAGTCATATATATACTTTATCTCCATATGAGAATAACTCACAGATTAAAAAACTTTTCCCATGGAACACTGGGCACGAGGAATTGACAATTATTTTTTAAGCATATTATTTTTGTTTCTATGATTACATAAAATGTAATTCAAAGTATTTTAAGACATAATAGAGCAATTATGTGTTTTTTCCTATTGGGCAGAAACATAGTTCTTAGCAGAACTCATGTATTATTGTGTTTGTTGGAAATTATGTACAGATTTTTCTCCTAAGAACTATAATTTGGAATGATTAGCCATTGCTCTTCCCTGTGCTTCTCTCAAAGGTACACTGAAAAATATTAAATTCCATAGATCGTCTGGCTTTTAGGTAGATAATGGCAGATCAGTCCCTGAAGACTACTGTTAAGTAGATTTGACTGGGGAAATTTCGAGACAATATAAGATATATTGTTCTCCCTAGTAATCGTGAGAAAATAAAGTTGTATCAGGTAGCAATATAGTGTTTTATATATAGTTTTAATATACTGTTTGAACTTACCATCAGATGTTTTATTGGGGTTCCATGTGATTTATAACTGCACACTCCCTCTTTTATAGGTTCCTTCGTCTTTGCAGTTACTGTCACGGATGCTGATATTGGACCGAATTCTGAACTCCATTACTCTCTTTCGGGTAGAAACTCTGAAAAATTTCACATTGACACGCTGAGAGGAGCTATTATGGCAGCCAGACCACTAAATGGCACTTCAGAAGTGACATTTTCTGTCCATGTAAAAGATGGTGGCTCAGTCCCAAAAACAGATTCTACCACAGTGACTGTTCGATTTGTGAACAAAGCAGATTTCCCTAAAGTCAAAGCCAAAGAACAGACATTCATGTTTCCTGAAAACCAACCAGTAGGCACTCTTGTCACTACTGTAACAGGGTCCTCCTTGAGAGGAGAACCTTTGTCCTATTATATTGCAAGTGGCAATCTTGGCAACACACTCCAGATTGATCAGTTAACAGGACAGGTTTCCATAAATCAGCCTCTAGATTTTGAAAAGATACAAAAGTATGTTGTATGGATAGAAGCCAGAGATGGAGGTTTTCCTCCTTTCTCCTCCTATGAGAAACTTGACATAACAGTGTTAGATGTCAATGATAATCCTCCTGTCTTTAAGGAAGATCCATTTATATCTGAAATATTAGAAAACCTTTCTCCTCGAAAAATACTCACTGTTTCTGCAGTGGACAAGGACAGCGGGCCCAATGGACAGTTAGATTATGAAATCATTAATGGCAACAAAGAACATAGTTTCAGTATCAATCATGCCACTGGTGAAATTAGAAGCGTTAGACCTTTAGACAGGGAAACAATATCTCAGTATGTGCTTATTGTAAAGTCTTCAGATAGAGGCTCTCCTTCTCTGAGTACCTCAGTAAAAGTCATCATTAACATTTTAGATGAAAATGATAATGCCCCAAGGTTTTCGCAAATATTCAGTGCCCATGTTCCTGAAAATTCCCCATTAGGGTACACAGTTACACGTGTCACAACTTCTGATGAAGACATTGGTGTAAATGCAATTAGTAGATACTCTATAATGGACACAAGTCTTCCATTTACCATTAATCCCAGCACTGGGGATATTGTAATTAGTAGACCTTTAAATAGAGAAGACACAGACCGTTACAGAATCCGAGTTTCTGCACATGACTCTGGATGGACTGTAAGTACAGATGTCACAATATTTGTGACTGATGTCAATGACAATGCTCCAAGATTTAGCAGACCCTCCTATTATTTAGATTGCCCTGAACTTCCTGAAATTGGCTCCAGAGTAACTCAGGTATCTGCGACAGACCCTGATGAGGGATCAAACGGACAAGTGTTTTATTTTATAAAATCTCAGTCAGAGTACTTCAGGATTAATGCCTCCACAGGAGAGATTTTCAATAAACAGGTCTTAAAATATCAAAATGTCAGTGGCTTCAGCAACGTGAACATCAACAGACATAGTTTTATAGTGACATCTTCAGACCGAGGTAATCCTGCTTTACTTAGTGAGACGACAGTTACCATAAACACGGTGGACAGTAATGACAATGCGCCGCAGTTTCTTAAAACTAAATATTTTACTCCAGTCACCAAACATGTTAAAGTTGGGACAAAGTTAATCAAAGTTACTGCAGTAGATGATAAAGATTTTGGCTTGAATTCTGAAGTGGAGTATTTCATTTTGAATGAAAATCATTTGGGAAAATTTAAGTTAGACAATCATACAGGGTGGATTTCGGTAGCAGCTCCCCTGACATCTGACCTGAATCAAAACTTTTTGATCACTGTCACCGCAAAAGATAAGGGAAACCCTCCACTTTCATCCCAAGCAACTGTTCAAATAATTGTAACGGAGGAAAACTACCACACACCTGAATTCTCTCAAAGTCACATGAGTGCAACCATCCCTGAAAGCCATAGTGTTGGAGCCGTTGTTAGAACTGTTTCTGCGAGAGACAGAGACACAGCTATGAATGGCTTGATTAGGTACAGTATTTCCTCAGGAAATGAAGAAGGCATCTTTGCAATCAATTCCTCCACAGGTGTATTAACACTCGCCAAAGCCCTTGATTATGAGCTCTGCCAGAAACATGAGATGACTGTTAGTGCTACAGACGGAGGATGGGTCTCAAGGACTGGTTACTGCAGTGTGACTGTGAATGTGATTGATGTGAATGACAATTCTCCAGTATTTCTCCCTGATGAATATTTCCCCACTGTTTTGGAAAATGCCCCCAGTGGGACAACAGTTATCCACCTAAATGCAACAGATGCTGACTCTGGCGCCAATGCTGTGATTGCCTACACTATACAGTCATCTGATAGTGACCTCTTTGTCATTGACCCCAACACTGGAGTCGTCACCACTCAAGGCTTCTTGGATTTTGAAACCAAGCAGAGCTACCACCTTACTGTGAAAGCTTTCAATGTCCCTGACGAGGAGAGGTGCAGTTTTGCCACTGTTAATATCCAATTAAAAGGGACAAATGAATACGTGCCTCGTTTTGTTTCCAAACTTTACTATTTTGAAATCTCAGAAGCAGCTCCTAAAGGTACTATTGTTGGAGAAGTATTTGCCAGTGACCGTGACTTGGGCAGTGATGGGGAGGTTCATTATTTGATTTTTGGTAACAGTAGAAAGAAGGGTTTCCAGATCAACAAGAAGACGGGACAGATTTATGTGTCTGGACTTCTTGATAGAGAAAAAGAAGAAAGGGTATCTTTGAAGGTACTGGCCAAGAATTTTGGCAGCATTCGAGGTGCAGACATAGATGAGGTCACTGTGAATGTCACCGTGCTTGATGCCAACGACCCCCCCGTTTTTAGTCTAAACATCTACAGCGTTCAGATCAGTGAAGGGGTGCCCACGGGGACTCACGTGACCTTTGTCAGTGCCTTCGACTCAGACTCTGTTCCCAGCTGGAGTAGGTTTTCTTACTTCATTGGATCAGGGAATGAAAATGGTGCCTTTTCCATTAATCCACAGACAGGACAGATCACCGTTACTGCAGAGTTAGATCGAGAAACCCTACCCATCTATAATCTCACGGTTTTGGCTGTGGATTCCGGGACCCCCTCTGCTACCGGAAGTGCCTCCTTATTAGTTAATCTGGAAGATATAAACGATAACGGGCCTATGTTGACCATCAGCGAGGGGGAAGTGATGGAAAACAAACGCCCAGGAACTTTGGTGATGACCCTTCAGTCCACAGATCCGGATCTCCCTCCCAATCAAGGCCCCTTTACCTACTATCTGCTGAGCACAGGTCCCGCCACTAATTATTTTAGTCTGAACACTGCGGGAGTGCTGAGCACCACCCGCGAGATTGACAGAGAGCAGATCTCCGACTTCTATCTGTCCGTGGTCACCAGGGATTCTGGTGTACCTCAGATGTCTTCCACGGGGACCGTGCATATCACAGTTATAGACCAAAATGACAACCCATCACAGTCTCGGACAGTGGAGATATTTGTTAATTATTATGGTAACTTGTTTCCTGGTGGGGTCTTAGGCTCGGTGAAGCCACAGGATCCCGATGTGTTAGACACTTTCCACTGCTCCCTGACCTCGGGAGTGACCAGCCTCTTCAGTATTCCAAGGGGCACCTGTGATCTGAGCTCCCAGCCGAGGTCCACAGACGGCACGTTTGATCTGACCGTCCTTAGTAATGATGGTGTCCACAGCACGGTCACCAGCAACATCCGAGTTTTCTTCACGGGATTTTCCAACGCGACAGTGGATAACAGCATCCTACTGCGTCTTGGTGTACCGACCGTGAAAGACTTCCTGACCAACCACTACCTTCATTTCTTGCGCATTGCCAGTTCACAGCTGACGGGCCTCGGGACCGCTGTGCAACTGTACGGGGCTTATGAAGGGCACAACAGAACGTTTCTTTTGGCAGCTGTGAAGCGAAACCACAATCAGTATGTGAATCCCAGTGGTGTAGCCACCTTCTTTGAAAGCATCAAGGAGATCCTCCTGAGGCAGAGCGGAGTGAAGGTGGAGTCTGTGGATCATGACGCCTGTGCTCCTGTCCCGTGTCAGAACGGAGGGAGCTGTGTCAGGAGGCTAGCCGTGAGCACTGAGTTGAAGAGCCACGAGAGCCTTCCAGTCATCATCGTGGCAAACGAACCTCTGCCGCCTTTCTTATGCAAGTGTCTGCCAGGCTACACAGGCAGCTGGTGTGAAGTTGACATAGATGAGTGTCTTCCCTCCCCTTGCCACAATGGTGGGACCTGTCACAATTTGGTGGGAGGGTTTTCCTGCAGCTGCCCGGATGGCTTCACCGGCCGGGCCTGTGAGCGAGACATCAACGAGTGCCTGCCTAGTCCCTGCAAGAATGGTGCCATTTGCCAGAACTTTCCAGGAGGCTTCAACTGTGTTTGCAAAACTGGATACACAGGTATGATGGTGTTAAGTTCTTCTTTCTGCCCACCAAGACTCTAGTCATATCAAGTATGATAGAAAGCTATGAACTTGGTCATCTTCAAATGATTTTCTGTGAAGAATAGGCAGAATCATAGCAAATGCTTTAAGCGATTACTATTGGCCAGACACTGTTCTAGGAACTTTATCTGTATTAATTTCACTTCTCAGGAGGAACCTGACAAAGCGGTAGGGATAATGATTTTACAAGCTTTAAGAAAAGGAAACTTTTCTTAAGAAAAATAGAGAGAAATTGAGTTGATTGTCTAAGGTGACTCGGTTGATTTGTTGCAGAGTCGAGATGTGAGCTTACATAGGTCATTCCAGAGTTTAAATTCTTAGTCCAGCTACTGAATTTCTTGTACAAGAGCAAAAAAAGAGCATCTTATCTTCAAAAAAATATTCTACAGTTAAAGGACTTGGTGTATTTCAAGTATAAAATCTGGACTATTCTGTGTTCTAAAGAATTGTCATTGTTGTAAATTATTTAATCATCATCAATTTTATGATTTTCACCATAATTATCACTGTGATTATTGAAATTTGACCCACACTGTGAAGAGATGAAGCAACAGTTGTAATTTGGATTGAGATCTAAATGCCTTGTTATTTCTAGTAGTCAGGTAGAAAGTATCATTGGCTGATTTCTCACATTAGTGAGAGCAAAACTGAGTCACAATATACTTTGATATTTTAGGAGCAGAATTAAATATATAGAGAAATTATTTGACTACTCTTTTTCATTCTAATAGAACATGATATACGCTTATAAATAGATCTTTGTTTCTAGTCCTACTTATCTATCCATCATCTGTTTATTAACTGATCTGTGGTTAGTGTACCTTCAAATGTGTATACATTTATGCTGTAGATGTTTGAGGAGAGACAATTTCTTATCTATAATTTGTACACTATACCTTTTTAGTACATATATGTTACATTGGGTTGCCCTGTAGCATTTACTAACTCAGTGTAAAGTACAGTGAAATCAGTAAAACCAGGATATACTTTTAAAAATTTTGTAAGTATATTGCAGAATACTATTTTAAAAGAAGTTATTAAGATAATTGTATTTGTATATCAGAATTTAAAATGAAGTCTATCGTGTGTATACTTCATGGTTTTATATTTGGAGAACTGAATCGCTTGATGATTATTTACAGCAAGTTTTAATAAGCCAAATCAGATCATATAAGCTTTACTTTTTGACGAATTAATGTCCTTAAAATATAAATGAGAAAAAGGGGCAGCAAACATATGTATGGAAAGAATCAGGGGATTTGACAAAACTTGATGTAGCTATAGCTTTTGGGAAGTCCCCTAATCTTGCTCACTTTCAACTCCTCCATATATAAAATGAGAACAGTCATAGTAACTTATCTTTTAGGGATGTTGTAATGAGTACAAATAATATTTGTAAAACACCTAGCACAGATTCCAACTTTCAATAAGTAGCAATGCTAATTAGTAGCTTTAGTAGTAGTGTTAATATTATGGTCCATACAGAGGTATGCTATAGAATTTCTATAAAGACAAGCCTCAGTGGCAGAAGGTAGGCATAAGACTTACCAGAGTTGTACTCTTAGGATTATGAATAACAGGGTTACATACATGTTATGAGTTCAGGATTTCCAGAAAACCTTCCTCACTCTATCGTCCACCTCTCCCATCCCCAGCCTCTCCAAATTACTTCCTCTGTTGTGAATTCAACAATAAGATTATTTATTTGTTCCATTTTAGTATGATACACTATTTCACACCTAGAGTGAGTTTACACTTAGTCCTAGAATGAAGAAAGGGTGACTGCCTTAGGTAGTACATGGGGAAGACAGAAAGTGACATGAGTGTGAGCGAGACACACATGCTGATCTCAGCAGAAATGTTGCTTAAGGCATGGGGCATAGAATTAGCCTTTTCACGTTACTTCTCTCTAGTCTGTTTCTTTATTTTTCATTATATTTAAACATATACTGCATCCTTTTCTAAATGTAGTTGTTGAAACTTTTAAGCATACCCATCCTTCATTATGAAATATTAATAGCATTTATCAAATGGCTACTTGCAATACTGCTTAAAGTTCCTTGCATCATAGACGTCATTATTCATTTAGTTATTTAGTTCTTCTTACAGATAACTATTAAATGAATATTCTTATCCTTATGATTAAAAGACAACAAATTAAATCTTAGAGAGAATACAGTTAAATGACTTGCCTCCAGCACGACACAAGAAAGTGAGCTGAGTTTTGATGATAAGCTTTACTCCAGATCCTCTGCCCTTTAAATGCCTGTCACACCTCATCATACTTTGATCTGCACTTGCTAGAGAATATTATGGTGAGCCTGTGATATGAGCCTTCTCAGAATTTTTTGTCCATTATTGTACTTAAACTGCACAGCAACCCTCTGAGACATGTATTAGAAGCTTCAAACTGGCTAAGTATGAAAGTCAGGAAAATTCACCAATAACCTCAGCCATAAAGACATCACAAGTATTTCTAAAAAGCACTCCTGGTTACCTTTGCAGGGCTGTAGTGAGTGAGTCCCAGAACAGTGACTGCTTTCTTTTTACCCTTCAGATTATCATTCAGCTCTCACCCACTGCACAAGCTGAACCTGAGTCCTGCCGGGAGTCTGGAAAGATGATAGTTTTCTAACTTCCAGCCCCGACTGTATGGAGAGATACGAGTGGATCTGAGTGTCAACAATGTCTGGCGTAGAAAGATCCTCTTATTGCTCCTATTTTACATTGTAGGAAGCTGAGCCTATAACCATCATAACCTCTTTTTGTAAAGAAGTCATTTAATTTAATGTATTAATTGTACGTACTGTCCCTCCTCAGAGCTCACTTCAGTTTCCATTTGCATAACTGTGGATAATCCAATTGATCAGGGGTGATGTAAACTTCATGTAAATCTTGTATTTTTTAATTAATATAATTATTTGTTTCCAAATTCTATATATATAAGCCATCAAGTAAAGCAGGCAGTTAAGAAAGTCTGATAGTTTTCTTTGTTTTGTTTTGCATTTCTTTGTACTATTTTGTTATACAAACAGTATATCAAAAATCATGGTGACAAATTGTTAGTCCACACACTAAATTAGAAATGCATTGTTTAAATGTATTAATACAGATTTATAATATATATCTAATGTTCTTTGGAGAGGTAATCCCTCAAGTATCATTTTGAGTTCCTTTTCTTCCAGCTAGTCTTTACCAGGTAACCTGACTTAGCAATGTAGTGCTAATGCACTAAAATGTTTTAAAGAACCAATCACAGCTAATAAGCCGTAAGACAAAATTCGTACTGAAGCACACGTGTACCTCACAGAATGAATTTTTAAGTTAAAATTCTGGTTAAATTTTACTTCTGTTAGCGTTAAGTGCTATAGTGAAGCTGTCTTCAAAGTCTGTATGTATTCAGATATTTTTTGGATCATCAGAATTATTTCAAAGCACCTATATTTTCCTATTCTATTTTTGTGGACTTTCACTGCTGTTTTTTCAGTGATTCTTAAAGTCTGTGATATTGCAAATTGGAGCCGTGAGAGTTTATGAACTTCCTGCTTAAAATAATTCCCAGCCACTGCCCCATCTCTGTCTCAGTACACACCTGAATATTTCATGTGAAGTTAGAAATTGTGCTAAAGATTAGAAAAGTAAATGTTTATGAATTGAGAGAAGCTGAGAGACTTACCCGAAGAATCCCTCACAGGGAGTGGTTAAGTGTTAGTTCAACAGGGAATTTTTGTGTAGAATATCCTGTAAAGATGCAAGTATAAAAATGAAAATTGTAGAATGATTACAGCAAAAAGATATGAAGAGATATAGTTATTATTCCTATTGCCATTATATTCCTGATATATTTATTTTTTTATTTTCAAGTTTGTGATGATAGGGTCACATCATATACATGGAATAAGAATATTTTTATTTAATGAATTTAGAGAACTTGAGAGAAAACAAATTTGTTTGTATAACTTGTTTCTCAGATCAGTTTTTCTTCGCTACTAGAAAAAGAACCAAAAAGAAACTGAAGAAAGAAATAGTGAGACTTCATCTTCCATTACAATCACTTCATTTCATTGTTAAGAGCATTTTCCTATAATTTAATTTTATATCATTCAATAGGGCTTTGATTAGCTATACATAGAGTATGTTAGACAAAATGAATACATTATAGTATAGTATAGAACATCTGAAAAATTAAGGTCTAGATTTTCACAAAGTTTAATAGTATAAGAAATTGAATCAACTGTCAATATGCCCCAGTAAATCAAAAGAAAATACCTTTCATATTATTTATGCCTCAAAAGTTCAGGAAATCCTGGAGGAAAACAGAAGTCTAACAACTACAAATCTAGTATTTCATTTCCTGTACAAATGAAAGTTTCTTGTGTTTACTAGAAGACTAATTAGAAAGTACAGTTATAGCTGGTAGCCATATAGCATTTGTCTTCGTGCTCCCAGGATTTCTCTTTTCAGCACACCCTGCATTCAATCCTTCATAGTAATGAGTGACATTAGAGAAGGCAGCATGGATATGGAACTTATTTCCAAATCTGGGTCTCTCTTAACGGAATTAGTTCAGAGCCCCTTTACCCTTTCCTCTTCACTTTCACACATCTGGATGCACTTTAGGTGTGGTATTTGGAGTAATTCCAGGAGTGTATTCCCAGAGGGGGAGGTTTTTCTATGTTCTCTAGTAAGTCCTGATATTTCAGGGGAGGATGAGATTTGTCCATTCATCACTTTTATGTCACTTGACAGTATAAAAACGAATTTTTTTCCAGGCCTGTAAAGTTATTTACAGATCGTGCATAGTAATTTTACCAAGAAACTTGGCAAACATTTGCTTTCATGAAAATGGGAGCTGTAACTAAGAGTCATTCTTTCAGAAATCATAGCAGTCATATATTTTAACGTTGTCAATGATCATGTGACCTGGAAACCAAACATAAACAAACTTTACTGGGTAGATATGAAATGAAAATTTGTGTGAAATACAAATTGTTGTTCATAGAAGACTGGTAAAGAGCTCAGTTCTTATTTTGACTTTATTTCCAAGAGTGGAATTATACAATTTACCTCAAATGATACATTAACTCTATTATAACATTAATAACAGGTTCTATTAGTCTAGAAACTTCTAATTTCTATGGAAAGTAAGTGTGTATTTGTAAACATCATAGATATTATGTGTATTATTATATAATCATTTGTAGTCTCATTTAGATCATATTTGTATATGTTTTAAAATACAAAGGAAGACAGTTTATTTTTCCTTTTTGCTTGTAATACTAGCAATCCTTATTTAAGCATAATATTTTTGTTTTGTTTCCACATGAAAAACTAGAATGCTAATTGATCAGGATATTTAGATGAACTCTTTTCATAGTGCCTTTCATAATAATAGGAAACATTTACATCTCATGGAAAAAAAAAAAACAACTACTTTCTACCAAAATAATAAAAAAGCTTATAACCATAAACATTCAGAATAAATAGCATTATATATTATGGAATTATATTTGTTAATAAAATAGTCAGTTTAGATAGATAAAAATGGACTTTGTTAGTTCCACATGGTTTTCCTTCTTCTCTGTCTATAAATACAAGAGATGGAAAAATATTATTTGTGGTATCTGTTAATAACATATGGTCTTCGCTGGTGGCTCAGTGGTAAAATTCCTACCTGCCAATGCAGGAGACCTGAGTCTCCTGGTTTGATTCCTGGGTCAGTAAAATCCCCTGGAGGAGGAAATGGCAACACACTCCAGTATTCTTGCCTGGGAAATGTCATGGACAGAGGAGTCTAGCAGGCTATAGTGGATGGGGTCACAAGAGAGTCAGACATGATTTAGCGACTAAACATCTAATGTATATGACCTAAGCTATTAAATTCAAGCCTACACAAACTATGGGATATCAGAAACCATAGATAGCTCCATTGGGTGGCTAAATTTAACAAGTTAGAATAAATTTAGGTCAACTTTCTCTAAGTGTTAGTCACTCAGTGGTGCCCAACTCTTTTGTGATCCCATGAACTGTAGCCCTACCAGGCTCCTCTGTCCATGGGATTTCCCAGGCAAGAATACTGGAGTGGGTTGCCATTTCCTCCTCCAGGGGATCTTCCCGACCCAGGGACTGAACCTGTGTCTCCTGAAGGAAATCCAGCACTGGCAGGCAAGTTCTTTACCACTGAGCCACTTGGGATAGCCCTAAACTTTCTCTAATGTAACATTAAAATGTGCTATTGGAACAAGAGAAACTTGAATACATATCCTTGTGGAAAAGATCATAGATGATCACATCACATTCGATTTATGTTCAACATTCCATCCCTCCTTCTGCCCCAGAACATGAAGACACGTGCTAAATTTCTCCTGCAGGTTAAAAAAAAAAAAAAAAAAGCTGTGATCTTGGAAAGTTTGAATATACCTTTGCCTCCTATTATGTGTTCATTTTCATCTTTAGCAATTTCTCTTCTCCACGTGCTAGGAGCTTACATCTCCTGAAGCTATCTATAATAAATAATGTATATCAACACCGTTAATTGATGAATATCAAAGCAATGAGATCAGTTTATTCCTCTAAACAGCTGCTCTGACAGTTAACATATCTTAATAGGAAAAGACTCCTTGAGTTCAAGAGACATAAAATGCCTCTCTTCGTGTAAGCCCTATCAGCATATTTCAAGCCTCAAGGCAATGACAAATATTGTTAATTGACTTGCAGCACTAAATTAATGATGCAAGATTTTGTTTCACAGTGCACAACACAGCAGATTGTTTGTACAAGAAGCATGTTAGAGTAATTCAAACTGCAGCATTCTCTGATACTCATTATGCCATCGACACTAACATTTAAGTAGGTAAATGTGTGCAGAACAATACAGAATTTGTTGCTGACTTCGAATTGGGTAATAGAGCATAAACGTTCCAAGCCCTTGAATAATGCATTTAAAGGCTTTATGTTGATTTGAAGTAAAATTAGGACCTCTCTCTGTCACATAAACAGAAAGTTTTTTAATAATAACTTGCAACATTGAGTTTCAAACTGTATCTTTAAATCTAGTATGGCAAGCTCTTTGGTAATAATTGTAAATTAAAAATACTACTCTTTAATAGAGTACTCAAACTCGATTTTAATGGTAAATAATTTACCATTATTTTGGTAAATACATACTCTAACACCATGCTCTACTACCAACAAATAAGGTTATTTTACCCAAACTCAACAATAAATTCATTTGTACAACCTGTAGAAAAGTTATTTCTTAAATTTTTGACAAATAAGAAAATAAAACTCTGGCTTAAACTGTCAAATAAAAGATTGAATTTTTTTCTCCAGCCAATGTGTATTTATATTGGTTATTTAAAGAATCAAATTCTACTGATAGTTTAGTTTAGCTTTTAAAAGAAATTCATTCTCGAACTAATATTTTCTCAGTTTGTATCTGCTTCTATTTAGGTAGTCACTGTATGTTTTAATACATGAGTAGGTCTTTATTTTGAGGTTTCTTTCCACATCTCACTTTGGACTAACAAAAATAGTTTATAGTTTGAATTAAACTCAGATACCTTTGTTAAAATCTTATTTTGTAAGGCATAAATAACTAATTTATATAATTTTTAAAAATTTCTTTGGTTGTTTTTTTTTAAAAAAAAATTTAAGGTGGTCTTTTCCAACAGGATTCCAACAAGTATATAGTTGAGATTTATAGGATCAATGATTTGGGTTTTAATACTCATACATTTTTCTTGGAAACAACATATGTCAAAATATTTGAGTAAGTGAACATGGCCATCCACCCTAAACTGATTAGCCTTTGTTCCCCATTTCCAATCTTCAAGAAGTAAAGTTTGTGATTTTGTAACCTACATATATCTGTTTACAATATGAATATTATACTAACCATACCTACAAAGAATATTAATCTATAGCTTTATTACTTGCTACTTTTAATACAGCTCTAAAATAAATTTTCAAAAAAAATGAAAGGAAAAGAACAATTTTTAATGAGTATCATAGCATATGAGAAAAAAATAGATGGAGTGGGATGTGACTTTCCTAATACTAAATAGATAATGAATAGTATAGTCAATATATCTTATTTTATTTTCTATTGAGTGACACAGATACTGTATTAGGGGAAAAAATACACTTCTCTAGAACAATCTGTGACAAATCCACTTAGAAAACACTAAAGAAAAGAGTTTCTCCCATGACAAGGCAGCTCTCTGGTGCGATAGTTTCTATGCGCCTAGCATAAATTTGTCCTCCCTGTTTTTCCAGTATGATCCATTACAAAAATACTTAAAACTTCATTTCTGTGCTTCTAGATTGGTAACTTTTTTTTTTTCATTATTTCCCCTTAAAATAGGAAGGTATTCTGAAATTGTACTGTTTTGTCTTGCAAGATGAGATTCCCCACTTTATTTATATAGGAAAAATGTTGTTTATGACCCTGTGAAACAGAGAATTTTTGTGTTCAGTTAGCAGTGTCATAAAACCTGACTCACTTAAAATTTCAAACAAACCAGACCAAGTGTGGCTACATAATCAAGACACAATATCAGAACTAAATTAAATACAAACTTTGTGTTCCAAGCATATTTATTAATTTATTATGATGAAATGGACTATCTATGCACAACATTGTCTAGTTGTGTAGATAAAACTATGTGCTTTCATGAGACATTTAATAAAGGCATTAGGGAAGTAGGAAATAGCTTTACAGAAATAACTCTCCCTCCTATCAATGAATGGAAATTAAGAACTCTAAGAAATATTTTAATTTCTTGGGAAATTAAGAAACATCTGATTTCATTTCTTAAGATTGGAAAACTAAAAACTATTCTAACAAGTATGATATTATAATAATTTACAGTTACAGAATAGTGGTATTATAATATATTTATATTCGCATAAAAAACCCACACAACATCACAAGAATAACAAAACACAGACGGGACTAGCCTTATACCTTTAATTTTGCCTACTAAGCGATTAATTATTCTATCATAGCTGTCTGAAAGTTAGATTTCAGAGCAGTCTATATCATAGTTTTATAATTTTTTTAGACAAGGGATTACCCTACAAAGACCTTTTCTCCTCCATTTGTGAAATATAGATGTTTCCTGTTGTATGGATCAATTTTCCCCACTAAAATGGAGATACCATGGAAAGACATTGTCTACTTTTTGACTGTTACACCTTCATCTTTTAGCATGCCTGGCCCATAATAGACATTCAGTCAATATTAACTGATTCAATGAACAAAACGATGCATGAAGTCTTTATACATTGAAATATATGCTGATTAGGTGTTATTATTTTAGAAAAAAAGACAAAGCATACATACATAATCTATAGTTAAGAATAAATCTTCCAAAGCATTTGAAAGTGTGGTTGATGGGTTTTTACTACTTCTGATTCTACTTTACAACATGTGTGTCAAAGTTAAGGAATATTTCTCGAATGAAAGAATTGTAATTTGGCAAATAAGCTAAATGAGATTCATTCCTACCTTTGAAAAATCTGTGTTAAGGAAGTCTCTATGGTGAAAATTATAATGTAAAAGTTTCAGCTTTCTAGTTATACTATGTAAAAAATGAAGTGGCATCGACAAGAGAAAATAAATTCAGTGAAAATATTTAAATATGTTCACCATTTGTGATTTCCCTGAAAACAGTAGTTCTTTCCAAGATAATTATGCAAATTACTTCCTAAATATTACAATGAATATCTTTACAACGGGGCAACTAAATAAGACTGAACAATGTCCTCATGACAAGTATTCTGTTTTATTTCTTTTCTCCAACGATAGGATCTCTCAGGATACATTATTACATATGGTTATGCAGAAATGGTGTTAATGTATATGTAAATTTTTTTTAATGAATTTGATACTTTTCAGGGAAAATGTGTGAATCTTCAGTCAATTACTGTGAATGTAACCCCTGCTTTAATGGTGGTTCCTGTCAAAGTGGTGTGGAGTCCTACTATTGTCATTGTCCATTTGGTAAGTATAATTTAGTGGTTGATACAAAATATCAATCTATTTTGGCAGAGTTTAGTAGTTTTGTTTCATTTGGTCGTGGAGTGACTAAAAAAATATTAATAGTTTCACACAGGAGGTTTTATTAAAGGAAAATCTCAAAGGTTTAATATTTTCTAAGTTAATTATGGAAATACCATTGAATATATTGTTTTGATCCTTACTAGAAAAGTAATCTGTCAAAGATAATTAAATCTGAGGTTGTCTCTTCAGGACATTTCCTCACAAAACCTCATGAATGTCTGCCTTTTAGCCTAGAGCCTATCAAATGAAAAGTCGTTTAAGTGCAATTTAACATCACTCTCTACTAAAATCTTTGAGAATAACTGAAACATTTTTTTTTGTTTTGCTTTTTTTTTTTTTTTACATTTGTTTTTTGCATTAATTCAGCCTTTTCTGTTAGAAGGATTTGGTAACTTGACATGCAGTTTTTATGTAGGCTTTGTAGATAATATCATGTAACTAATCAAAATTCAGAATAATGTATTCTGTTAAGGAAGAAAATTGCTAAAGAGAATTTTTTTTGTATATATACATATTTATTCATCATAGCAGAATGAATTAAAAGATTCCTTCCAGGTCTCACCCAAATGTTACCCAGCCCTGGGACAGCCAAGTACTATGAGAACAGCTTTGCAGGAAGCTTTTAACTTGGTTTGTTTCTTAGGTTGGTGATTATTCCATTTATTTAAAGGCTGCTTTACTCCACAATATGGTATTCATTTCTAGAGGTCCTGCAGGTAGTTAGAGATCCTGTCTATTTTCCATAAAGAAGAGAGGAAAGGATTTTTTTCTATTTTTTTATTGAATATATTTATTACAGAGTTACATCAACCTGAAAAATGAATTTCAATGTATAGCAGAGAAGAGAACTTAAAAAGAACCTGAGTTTCTGTGCTGTGGTTAGTCATTTAGTCATGTCCCACTCTTTGCAATCCCATAAACTGTGGCCTGCCAGGCTCCTCCGTACATGGAATTCTTCAGGCAAGAATACTGGAGTGGGTTTCTATTCCCTTCTCCAGGATATCTTCCCAACCCAAGGATTGAACCCAGCTCTCTCCATCTGAGCTACCAGGAAAGCCCGTAAATACTAGAGTGGGTAGCGGGTCCTAGAGAAGCCAGGGGATCTTCCTAACCCAGGAAATGAACCAGATTACTGACAGATTACTTACCAGCTGAGCTACAGTGATCAGTAAATGTAACAATAATTCATTTTCAAGTAATTCCATGACTATCCACTTTTTCTTTTCCAGAACACAATATCAAAAGAATGATAAGGGAAACAGAATATGAAAATATATAATTGTAAGCCTTGTTTTGTAGCAATGGTTCTGAGGCCTGGAAATTGAGGGCTTTGTCTATAGTCAAACAAAGAAAAAAAAAAACTATCCCAAAATGATATAGTGACTATAACACAATTTTATTTTCCCAGTCCAAGATGATATTCACAGTACCTCTTTAAAAAAAAAAAAAAATACCCTTGAGATTCTTACCAGTAATGCACTTGAAGCAGTAAAAGGCAGATCATTTTAAAAGTAACCACAATGTTACATCTCCTAAAATTTCTTTTTTCAATGATCTCTTTAAAAAAAGAAAAAAAAAAAGCTTTTATTTTATGTTCAATTCAGTTCAGTTCAGTCACTCAGTCGTGTCAAACTTTTTGTGACCCCATGAATTGCAGCACGCCTCCCTGTCCATCACCAACTCCCGGAGTTCACTCAGACTCACGTTCAGTCAGTGATACCATCCAGCCATCTCATCCTCTGTCATCCTCTTCTCCTGCCCCCAATTCCTCCCAGCATCAGGCTCTTTTCCAATGAGTCAGCTCTCCGCACGAGGTGGCCAAAGTACTGGAGTTTCAGCTTTAGCATCATTCCTTCCAAAGAAATCCCAGGGCCGATCTCCTTCAGAATGGACTGGTTGGATCTCCTTGCAGTCCAAGGGACTCTCAAGAGTCTTCTCCAACACCACAGTTCAAAAGCATCAATTTTAACAATGTTGTGATAGTTTCAGGTGAANAAAAAAAAAAAAAAATACCCTTGAGATTCTTACCAGTAATGCACTTGAAGCAGTAAAAGGCAGATCATTTTAAAAGTAACCACAATGTTACATCTCCTAAAATTTCTTTTTTCAATGATCTCTTTAAAAAAAGAAAAAAAAAAAGCTTTTATTTTATGTTCAATTCAGTTCAGTTCAGTCACTCAGTCGTGTCAAACTTTTTGTGACCCCATGAATTGCAGCACGCCTCCCTGTCCATCACCAACTCCCGGAGTTCACTCAGACTCACGTTCAGTCAGTGATACCATCCAGCCATCTCATCCTCTGTCATCCTCTTCTCCTGCCCCCAATTCCTCCCAGCATCAGGCTCTTTTCCAATGAGTCAGCTCTCCGCACGAGGTGGCCAAAGTACTGGAGTTTCAGCTTTAGCATCATTCCTTCCAAAGAAATCCCAGGGCCGATCTCCTTCAGAATGGACTGGTTGGATCTCCTTGCAGTCCAAGGGACTCTCAAGAGTCTTCTCCAACACCACAGTTCAAAAGCATCAATTTTAACAATGTTGTGTTAGTTTCAGGTGAACAGCAAAGTGATTCAGTTATGCACATACACGTATCTTTTCTTTTTTAACTTCTTTTTGTTTTCTATTAGGTTGTTACATAATATTGAGCAGAGTTTCCTGTGCTATACAGTAGGTCCTTGTTGGTTATCCATTTTAAGTAAATTTAAATTTTAAATTTCTACAGATAACCCCAATCAAATTTCATGGTTTAACTTGTGTTTTGGAAGGAAAGATAAAGGGTTTGGAGCAGAAAAAATTATTTTTAAGTGACTGAATAAAGATTTTTTCATTTTAAAAAATTCCTTTGTATTTCATGTATACATATGAAGATATAATATAGTTGATAATAAATAAGAACAAATTGTTGCTGCAGTACAGCTGATACAACAGTCATTGCCTTTTGGATAGAAGGGTTTTGGGGTCCAAGTAAACCTTCTCCTCACCATATTAGAGATCCTCAGGGGCAAGGGACTAGCATAATAATATAAATTAAAATAGAGACAGATCACATGTACTGCAGTGTGCATTTATGCCCCTATTCCTTCCAGTGGAAAAGGCAAAAGAAACATTATTTAAACTTGCATATTGTCAGCTGGAAACTAAAGCCTTACAAGAGAAAGCAAAGCAAAACAAAAAACCTTGAAAAAATACAGATTTGAGAAAAAAGAAATAGAATTAAAAGAAAAAAGTAGTATAAATTGAATGTAGGTGAAACATACAAATAAAAATGGCAAGTGGAACACTTCAAATAAATAGCTGGAAGTAGTTACATGTGAATCCTATAAAGAACATCTTAACTGTAATTTTGAAGTTGGAAAAACTTTTGCACTGTTTACCTTCTCATAGGCAAAAGAGCTGTTGTTTAGACTTAATTTTTTTATAAGGTTATGTTTTAGAAAGAAAACATAAGTACTTAAGTCTTTGTAAGAGAGCCTATATAGTCATGCTTAAATATGTGTATAGCTTTGTGTACACTTGATATTTCTTATTAAAGTAATTTGAATAATTTCTTTTGATCTTTATGTAGATTTGTTTCATAGCATTCCATTTGGAATGCCAGTTTTGGATCCTCATTAAGATGATTTCAAAGACAAAAATTTACATTTCTCTGGAAATGATAACAAAAATCCTTAAAAAGATAATATATTCTATAAAAAATACTATCATATTTGAAAGTACAGTATCAATTTAAATAATATAAAACATCTTCCTGGTAACCTATATTCAAATTTTAAGTATATTTTCATAGATTTATTAGAACTTAATCATAAGAGACCTAAGGGAACAACTGAAAATTTCTCTTGAACAATCTACTTCATTTTGTATGCCTTATTTTTCTTTGTATTTAACTTTGATTACTCTTTCTGCATGTTTAAATAATCTGTATATGATTAAATATATATTTAATATAAACTTGAAATTTTATTCTATATAAAATTTATATGATAGATAAATTTACGACATACACAAATAAACATATGCCATATATAATATCAGTTCAGTTCAGTTCAGTCACTCAGTTGTGTCCGACTCTTTGGAACCCCATGGACTACAACACGCCAATCTTCCCTGTCCATCCCAACTTCCAAAGCTTACTCAAACTCATGTCCATCGGGTCGGTGATGCCATCCAACCATCTCATCCTCTGTCTTCCCCTTCTTCTCCTGCCTTCAATCTTTCCCAGTATCAGGGTCTTTTCCAATGAGTCAGTTCTTTGCATCAGGTGGCCAAAGTATTGGAGTTTCAGCTTCAGCCTCAGTCCTTCCAATGAATATTCAGGACTGATTTCCTTTAGGATTGACTAGGTGGATCTCCTTGTACTATATATAGTATATATGATATATATAATACATATAATTCTGATAATTTTTTGTGTTAATGATTAAAAATAAATTATATAGATTTCCTACTCACTTATAATAAATATTATCTCAACCTTTACAGAAAAAACATAAATGACGCAAGGAAATTCTAGGCCATTTTAATTTAAAGAACATTTGGATATAAGATGTAGCATAGTCAAAACAACCAGATGATCAGTAGATCTGGCCTCAAATTTTGGCTCTGTTTCTCATGTTCCATGACCTTGGACAAGTTTTAAATATTCTATAAAATGATGACATTGATTTCTTCTAGCAGAACAATTCCCTGAATCTACATTTAATGCATTTACATGAGATGTACAGCCAAAATGAAGGAATGAAACCTTTGCAAGTTAATATGAATTATGATGTATTGGCATGGGTTAATTTTCCGATCATTTGCTACAGTCTACTAATATTTGTGGGAAAAGAATTTTGGCATAGCATTGTAACATCAATAAAACTCATTTTTCAAGTTTGAAAAAGAACCAGCACAAACAAGTGGGAATGCTGAATTTCAGAAAAACAGAAAGCTATTTCAAAGTAGCTGCTGTAAATTGTACCCAAATAGGGTATAAAAAAAGAAATAAGAGATTGAGAGAGAGAGATAGAGATAAAAACTTAGACAGTTATTTTCATCCCTGAAAGTAATGATTCCTTTTCTTAATTTTGTGACTCAAAAATACCACAAGTGCAGGAACTAATTTTGTTTTTAGTCAAAAACAAATTTACAATCCTTAGTTGAATTAAAATTGTTTTCAAGAATTGTATATTATGAAGGAAGTAACTAGGTTGAAAATGATAGCATATTGAACTTTAAAAAGATTGTCAAAATCACTTTGAACGTTTTCCAGGAAAGAAACCTCTTCAGACATATTCCATTCCACTAATTCTATTTTTAAAAAATAAAGCATAATTAGATTAATTAGGATGTGTTCCCTAATTTGCCAAAGAAAAGCAATTTTACCAGTTTATCATTTCTTATATGCTTTTGAAATCTTTTTTTTATTTCTATTTCAATAAAATTTAGACAGTATTCTTTGGAGAGTAATAAAAATTTGTTAAAAGTATGACCTATTATTGTAACTTTAATACATTTTAATAAAAGTCATAGAATAAATCTTTACTTGAATCTGATGTGTCAAAATGTCAATTTTCCCATCTACAGGTGTCTTTGGAAAACACTGCGAGTTGAATAGTTATGGATTTGAGGAGTTATCATACATGGAATTCCCCAGCTTGGATCCCAATAACAACTATATTTATGTCAAATTTGCAACTATTAAAAGCCATGCTTTATTGCTTTACAACTATGATAACCAGACAGGGGATCGGGCTGAGTTTCTGGCCCTTGAAATTGCTGAAGAAAGGTTAAGACTCTCTTATAATTTAGGCAGTGGTACCTATAAACTCACCACCATGAAGAAGGTGTCAGATGGACATTTTCACACTGTGATTGCCCGGAGAGCAGGAATGGTAAGATATTCACTCTGCATTAAAATTTGCTTTATTGTTGTATATCTAGTCAACCACGCTGGAAACTTGAAATGTTAAAGCATGAATTGTGGTGAAAATTAAGTTTAATTGTACATATTCGCTAAGAGAAAAATCTCCCGGAGAACAGGGATTTAGAAAATTGCAGTGTCCCTGATTATTGATGTACCTGGTCATATTGAATCTGACAGAATTAGAAAAAACATGGAGTCTGGTGATATACATAGACTGGTGCTTATATTAGCCATAGTGATTTTCTAACACTGAGAGTTGAAGCTAATGGGGTTTAGTAGATCACAACCCTCCAAGTATATATAAGGTATCCATATTGCTAAGATGTTGTCCATGGGCTCTTGTGTAGAATAGAGGATTTTACCTGATGACCTCCAAGGTCCCCTTAAACTTCGTGAGCATTCTTTGATTGTCTCAAAGAAGGACTTGAGAGCAAGAGGGAGGATAAAGAAAGAAGCACCATGAGATATACCCAACAGGAAAGAGAAGAAAGCTGTTTCAGTTCATTTGTAATGGATCACCACAGTCATCAGGTTTTAGTTGGTGGGTGGGTGGGGGGACCCCTTGTCATTATTTCTTTAGGCAGAGGAAAAAACTCCCCCTATTTCAGAATACATCCAAAGTAAGGCCCCTACTGGATTTTGAATCTGTCACTTTCTACGGTTCAAAAGGATTTTGTTGGAAACTGGCAAAGTCATTAACTTCTCAGATCTGAGTCATTGCAAAGACAGGATAAAAACATCTCAATTTACAGCAGTACTGGTAGAAAAATTCAACAGTAAAAGAGAAGGTGCATTTAACTCTGAAGATGAAATTGAATGAGCTTTTATTCAAATAAAACTTTCCCCTCAAGTATTTTTCCTTTGAGTTGTGTCACCAAGCTTTTAGAAAATAAGAAAAATATGTTAAGTATTAACATTGCTGAAAATATGATGCCATATGCAAGTTTTCCTAATTAAAGCATTCATAAATGTCCACATGACTCTCTAGCTTATGATAAGTTTAGGAATCTCTGGAATGGATGGTTACTTTACATAGTACACATAGAGATGTGTTACCATTTTGTCTTAGAAATAAATTGAAATTAAATGTGCTTAAATTAATAGTCAAAATAAGCATATATTGTATTATGAAAACCTAATACCTCGTCTGAGATTGAATGTTGCTCAGTTTTATAGATCACTGGAAAAATTAACATTTAAAATAGTTAACTAAAAAAGGCATGAAAGAATTGACATAAAATTGAGAATGTAAATGTTCCCTAAACTTGATAGTATTGATGATAATTTCTTTGAGAAGGTGGCAAGAAAGAAATTTACATAGTTTATGAGAGTTTATGAAGTTTATAATCAGTTACAGTAATTAACTTGTAGGAAAAATTTTAAATAGTTTAGCCAGTAATATTTGATGCACAGTAAGTATAAATTGGCCCTATTTATTATTTCTGAAATGTGAAGTATTTAAGATCTACTTTTACAAATCCCACCTAAATATATATTTTTATGGTCAGTCTCACAAAATCATCTGTGATATTGATAAAAATGTGATACTCAAGAAACAAATTATTTCCATACATAATGAAAGACAGAAAAACTGATTCTTTTGCATTTAAGTCAAAGGTAATGTAGTTTACTTTCTTAACCACCCTGTTTTATGTTTCCTACCTTTGCTTTGCTTTAATTAAAATTTACCTCAAATGACAATCCTTCTTATAAATGCTTTCATAGTATTTATTTTTCTTCTCTAGAAGTGGAGAAAGTTGGATTAGTCTTGTCCTACGGTATTCAAGTAAATTTAGGTAGAGTCTTTGGTTTTCTGCATTAGGAGAAACCATCAGTTCTGTGTTTCTGGATTTGGGATCAGGCCTCTTTTTATTTAGTAGCCATGCTGTGAAATTCCACACTCTGAATATCAACTTTATAATTTCACCAGTGAAAATATGCGAAGTTTTGCAGAATTTCACTGCTGTTTGGAAAACAAAGAAGGGGCAAGCTTGGTCTTAAAGTGGATCACTGTCATCCCCAGTGGCCACTGCTCAATATGGAGAGCCCTGAATTCCATCATTTTCTTGAGCCCGATGACCATGACTTGATTAATTTTTTCTTGATCAAATGGAGCATTACTATGTCATACTAAATAGAAGGTTTTTTCCTCAGGGGAATGTGCATCTCTTAAGATACAAAAATGATTACTGTAAGTTGTGATTTAAATGATATTGCTGAGCTACTACTATATAATAATAAATGACAATGCATTCATACTATAAATAAATATGCTGTAATATGCCATTTATAAAGATGATTCTTAAAAATGAAAAGAGCATCTATATGACTTGTTTAAATCAGCTCAAACTTTATCTTTATATAAGTATTACAGTCTTCATAGATTGCAGTAGCAGTATTTATTTATACTTCCAAAATCTTTCTGTGAATATGACTGAAATATTATTGGATATAACTTTTAAAAAATTAGACATCTATTTTTTTGTTTGTTTTTTTGGAATAGCTAGATAGTAGGATGAGCATTTTTCTTAAGATTGTAATTCCAGGAAGCTGTCTCACACCTAATGTATGATATCCTAAGAGATATTAATGACATTTTTATTCTTTCATCTGTAAAACAGGGGTGCTGGAGAAGATTTTTTAAAGCACTTTTCCACTTCTTACATGTAATAGTTTCACAGTTTTAGCTTTAGGTATATAAAGGAAATATGTACTCCTAATTGGATCATGTATTATAATTGTGGGTTTTCCTGATGGCTCAGACAGTAAAGAATATGCCTGCAATACTGGAGAGCTGGGTTCGATCCCTGGGTTGGGAAGATACCCTGGAGAAGGGAATGCCTACCCACTCCAGTATTCTTTCCTGGAGAATTCCATAGACGGAGGAGCCTGGCAGGCCACAGTCCATATTGCCAATGCTTCATCTGAATTATAATTGTATTATACTATTGGGTGGCTCAGAAAGCTTACTTGACTTTTTCCATAAGTTGTTATGGAAAAAACAAATGAACTTTCTGGCAAACTCAATGCATCAGAATTTTAGTTCAATTTAAAAATCATGTCCACGTAGAAACAAACTCTAATAGTATACTATTGGGTTACTCAGAAAGTTCATTTGGATTTTTCCATAACATCTTATGGAAAAATCCAAATGAACTTTCTGGCCACCCAATATATCAAAATTTTATTTCAATTTAAAGATCATGTCCATGCAGAAATAAGTCCTGGGTAGTGTTAGCTGTAAAGAACAACAGGGGATAATATAGTTCATACTGAACATTTCTTTCTCTTGCTTTATAGGCAGCTTCTTTAACTGTGGACTCTTGTTCTGAGAACCAAGAAGCAGGATACTGCACTGTTAGTAATGTGGCAGTTTCAGATGACTGGTAAGTAAAATTATTAGTTTGATCTTTGTTATTAATTAAAATTCAAAGAGAGATTATATTTTAAAATAATTTAATTATGCTAAGTATTATATAAAAGTTGAAGATATTTTGTCCTCTCCAAAGGGATTTTCATACTAAACAACAAGAAAGTTAATAGTTAGTCTACAAAATGTGTAAAAATGTGTAAAAATGAAGTGGTACAGATGAGGGTAAAGCTAGAGCGAGGAAAGCTTACCATAGCCTATCCTCTTTCAGAAGCTCCATGAAATAGTTGCACGAGACCAGGGTCCTGCAAGGTTAGGATAAGGATCCCATCCTCTTTTAAATGTATTTTTGAAAGTTGTATGTGACAATGATTGACAGATATTTTTCACTAGTGCCTGAAGGTGAAATACAATCTTACCTCACCTAAGACATAAGTGATTTTTATAGAAATAGTTACAGAGAGAGAAAAAGAAATAGTGATACATCATCCGTTTGCTTTAATTCACTTACTCGATTCCTTATTATCTCCATAGTGAAGGAAAAAATGTAATCCGACATTAATATTAACGTTTTTACTTCAACTGCATTTTATTTTCTTTCTGATAGTATGGGCCTTCTCAAAAACTTAGCATTGTTATATACATCTCATTTGACTAACTGAAAATATTATTTCCACTAGTTTTCTAATTTTCTGTACCCTGAAAAATCTAACAATCCTGTAGGTATCTGTTTAGAAAACATGCATCTATAAGTAAGGTTTTCCATTGATATGTACTATGTCTTAATATATGCCAGGAAAAGCTACAGTCATCATTTCTTAAACTAAATATTCTAGAGGAATCTATTGCATTGATACTAATATACATATCTTTCCTTTCTTATTTTTGATCAAAGTATAATTAAGTTACAATGCTGTGCCAATCACATATCTTTCCTTTCTTATGTAGGACTCTGGACGTCCAGCCTAATCGAGTCACAGTTGGTGGTATTAGAGCACTACAGCCAGTCCTTCAGAGGAGAGGACACGTGGAAAGTCATGATTTTGTCGGGTGTATAATGGAGTTCGCAGTCAATGGAAGGCCTCTGGAACCCAGCCAAGCTTTGGCAGCACAAGGGATCCTAGATCAGTATGGCAACCTCATTTCTTACTATTGTAAAGAAAACTGTAAATACCAAAAGTGTATGATAATTGAGCATCAAACGACGAAATTATTGTGCTCAAAGCTCCAAAAATACCAAGTGTTTTATGCTGTTTTGAATTTTAAGTATTTCCTTAGAGCTGTGAGATTATGGGAAGATATATGGATGTGTGCATGTATGCATGTATATACTTTACATAGTTGTGAAAAGTGTATGAGTTAAGTAAGTAAATCACATAAAAAGGAACCTGGCACATAGTAATACATAAGGGTTAGCAATAATGTGTATGAAATTGATTAGAGACTAAATAGTTTTACATTTAAATATACTGTTCCCTTGGTCTGGCTCTAGACTCAAACAAAGGGACAAGGCAGATCCCTGCTCTTGAGGTATTCTTATTCTCTTTAAATTCCTGATTACTAGACTCTAGTACAGCCATAATTAATGCCTGGCAATATATTATATTCCCCTAATTTAGTTACTTTCCCCTTCTTCAGTAGCTATATCATGCCTCTTCCTTACACAAACTTCAGACATCATCTCTTGCATCGTTTTCCCCGCTAATGAATTTGCTTCCCAACTTGCTTAGAAAATTGAGGCAGATAAAAGCAAAACTTGAAGCTCATTTCTCCACAGCTGCCCATGCAGCCTGTAGTCCACCCTGTGGCCTATCACTGAATGAATTGCTCATAATTCTGAAAAGACCAACCCCTCTTTTATACCTAGACTAGACTTCATCTCCCCAAACTTTCTTAAAATAGCAATCCAGCTTTCTAAACAATGTTTTTCTTATTTCAATTTAGGCTACTATTTCTTCCACTTCATAGTTTTAAAAAACTTTGTTATCCTATTTTCCATTTTTCTTTTTTTTTTATTTTCCATTTTTCTATCTTTGTCAAAGTGACCCATAACCACCGTGTTGCTAAAATCAGTGGTCAAGTCTCCTCTTATTTGAATTTCAGCAACACTGAGAACAACGCTATTAGCTTGTCCACCAGCACGTGATACACAGTTGGTTTTCTACTCTGATTTTTCTCATCTTAACTTCTTCTGTTTTGTATCTATATTCATTAAGTCATTAAAAAATTTTTTCTCAGTCATTTTATATAGTCCTTGGTTTTAAGTACTGTTTCTAAAGCTGATAACTCTAAAATGTTTATCTTAAACCTGACCTCTCCTCTATACTTTACTCTCAGATCTGACAGCATACACAGTATCCAGGGTATATGTCTAACAAGCCTTTCAAACTTAGTTTTAAGACTGAACTTCTGACCTTCCTTCCTGAGTCCTTGCAAACCCACTCCTTGTATTTTGTCTCATCTCAGATAATAATAACTCAGTCCATGCACTTGGTCATCCACAGTTTCCATACCACCTTGGCCTCCTCTCTTTCTGACAGAATGTAGTATTTCAATCCACCAGCAAACAGGTGCTGCTGCTGCTGCGTCGCTTCAGTCATGTCTGCCTCTGTGCGACCCCATAGATGGCAGCCCACTAGGCTCCCCCATCCCTAGGATTCTCCAGGCAAGAACACTGGAGTGGGTTGCCATTTCCTTCTCCAATGCAAGAAAGTGAAAAGTGAAAGTGAAGTCGCTCAGTCATGTCCAACTCTTAGCGACCCCATGGACTGCAGCCTACCAGGCTCCTCCGTCCATGGGATTTTCCAGGCAAGAGTACTGGAGTGGGGTGCCATTGCCTTCTCCAACCAGCAAACAGAATGATGCTTAAAAAACAGAAGTTATGTCAATCCGCTATATTTAAAATAGATAACCAACAAGGACCTACTGGATAACATGGGGAATTCTACTCAACACTCTGTGATAACCTAAATGGGAAAAAATTTTGAAAAAGAATATAAATATGTATATCACTGAATCAGTTTGCTATATACCTGAAAGTAACACAACATTATCGATCAACTCTACTCCAATATAAAACAAACAAAGAAAAAATTAAAGAAAATAAAAACAGAAATCAGTTCTTACCCTGATTTAAAAGACTGACCTCCCTTTGGTTGACTGACTTCAACCAAAAGGACCTGGAATGTAAAGAGGCATAAAGGCAGTTTATTTGAGATCTTCAGATGGCAATTTAAGGGTCACAGATTCCAGAGGAGACCAAAGTAATGTCCCATTGGAAAGAAAATGAGCAAGCATTTTGTTTGTTTATTTGTTTATTTGGTAGGAGAAAAGAGTGAAATTAATGTAGGCTTACACAAGTTGCTTATCAAAACTTTGGACTGGAGAGTAGAATTATTCTACACGTATGATTGGATTCTGGAGCACACCTCATTTGTTACTAGAGGAAAGTCTGCTTCTCAACATTATTCTTTCCTTTTTGCAACTCAGCAGCTATTCAACAGTTTTAATGTAGTGTTCAGCAAAGGTCCAGCATGGACAGCAAACATGGAAGTCCTCAGGTCATGTCCCAGCCATTTCTGACATAGCTCTTTCCATATTCTTATCTTCCTTACCATTATCTACCTGTTCTTCTTCACATCACTGTTCTGACTATATTCCGCCATTTGGTGTTCCTCAAACCTGCCAAGGACACTTTCACTTCAGGACTCTCTCACTTGGCTCTTTCCTCTGTCTGGAATGATCTTTGACCAGATATACTTTGCTCTCTCACTTTATTTAGGACTTCATGAAGACAAATCCTTCCTTCACTGTCTAACTTCTAACCCAGAGATCTAGGAACATCCCCAAAATATTCCCAGTCCTTCTTCTCTGCCTTAATTTTCCTGCAGAACTTCCTTCTTTCTAAACATACTACACATTTATCTAAAGTTTTTTGTCTGTCTCCCCTACAAGGAAAAAAAAAAAAAGTATTCCATGAACACATAGATTTTTTTCATCATTTTATCTCCATGCTTTGAACCACGTTTGACATGTAGTAGCCATTCAGTAAAGATTAGTTGCATGAGTCAGTTAATGGAGGAGCTGGGTACTCAAATAAACATGTAGCCCTGAGAGCACATGAACCAAAGTGTTTATTTGACCAAGAAATTTTGCTCAGTTAAGAATTAATTTAAAGAAGAAATTATCACCTCTTTCTTTACTGTTTAAGATGTTTTGGTTGATCTTGTCTCTTATGAATGAGGCAGGGCATATGTTACAAGGCAACTTTTCGTTTGATGAGATGCTCCAAATATAGTTGCAACCTAAGTTTCAAAGAATTGAGTTCATGAAAACTGAACAGGTTAGTAAAAGTTTATGTGTAATGTTATCAAATTTCTCCCCCTGCCAGCTTTGTGCTTTATGTGTCTTTATTCTGATTTTATTTTAGATGCCCCAGACTAGAAGGAGCTTGTACTCACAGTCCCTGCCAACATGGTGGCACGTGTACAGATTACTGGTCATGGCAGCAGTGTCATTGCAGGGAAGGACTGACTGGGAAATACTGTGAAAAATGTATGCAAGCTATTTTATCTTCCACTGGAAATTCTAATGAAAAGTATAAATATATGTACCTAAATACATAATTGAATTAAAAGTATTATGTTTTGATGCTATTGAAAATATTAAATGGGGAATAATTGGTAAAGTATGGTGACATATTTTAATTCATGTTCTCAACCCAAGGGAACATGAAATCCTTTCAGAAATATTTACTAAATATGTCCTTAGTTTTCATTTCATAAATATATCATTTAGTTGTTTTACCTATAAGAATGCTTGGAAATGTACAAGACCAGAGCTGTATTCAGGTTTTGGTTTAATATTATCTACCTTTATGGGATATTTCTCTGGTGAACATGTTGTGTTTGGTTGAAAAGTAAAAGTACTGAATTGCTGGACACTTAAGTTCGAAACATGCAATGGCAATAAAATCTATTATAGTTAAAGGTGATACTTAAATTTTAAATTGCAATTATTGAAATTGGTTTTGAATATTACTTTTAAAATTCTTTTATTAGTTATTTGTTTCTAAACCCTAATATTATTATAAGATATTAATGCTATTCAAGAGTTCATTAGAGAATACTTAAGTCACTTCAGTCGTGTCCAACTCTCTGCAAGTCCCAAGGACCATGGCCAGCCAGGCTCCTCTGTCCATGGGGTTCTCCAGGCAAGAATACTAGAGTGGGTTGCCATTTCCTTCTCCAATGATAAAGTATGAAGTGAGTGAAGTGAAGTTGCTCAGTCATGTCTAAGACCCCATGGACTGTAGCCCACCAGGCTCCTCTGTCCATGGGATTCTCCAGGCAAGAATACTGGAGTGGGTTGCCATTTCCTTCTCCATCATTAGAGAATGGTATTCTCTAATTTGGGGCTGTATATGACTAACTCTAATGGAATCTTTTTAATAAAATTGTTTTGTTGTCAGATAAGTGGTTACTACCTGAATCATTGTACCTATCTGACCACTTTTCTAGCAGTCATTTGATTCTGCTATGAGAATGAATAGAAATTTAATATTAAGTAGATCTTAGTAGCAGAGGTATGTTTGTGTTTATTTAGGATAAAATCAAAATACAGAAAAAGTGCATTTTCACATGATTTTTTTAAAAGTAATGAGTATTTAGTAAGTAGGAATTTAATTATATTTGGAAAATAAAATGCCACTCACTTGAGAAAAGCCTGTGATTATTTTTTAGAAACTGAGGTATAATTCATACTACATAGTTTACCTTCTTAAAGTGTACTGTCCACTGCTGAAATATTTTTGAGCTCATTTGTTCTTTCTTTAGAGCTGTTAGCTATAACACACTTATGTACTTCAGAAGTGTGAAGATTTATTAGATTATGAAAATATAATATATATTCTAATTATACATGGTTGCAAATTAAATCTACATACTTACTAGTACTAATAAAGTTAGTTGCAAATATGAATGTTTGTACCCTTCTTTGTTCAAATCTTCCGTGTTAGAGACTTTAAAGATTATTTATTTTAGAAACACAGTGAAACTTGTCATTAAATTTTTCAACTGTATATTTTTAAAGTGTAGCTATCTCTCCAGGTATTCATAGTGTATATAGCATATATCAAATATTTTAATGAATATTTTCTAAATGAATAATTGTAACAAAATGTTTTACATTTCATGGTTCTGACATAGATTTAAGCATTTGAAATCACCTCACACAATAATTCTCAAGTGGCAGTTATTTTCTCAGGGGAGGATTAGGGGACACTGATTCCAAATCCTGAATAATTTCATTGTTCAGTTTTATAAATTTTTGTCACCAAAGAAATGCCTGTTGGATGCATTCACGTTTATCTTTCTTTGTTGTCTTTCAGCTATTACCCCGGACACAGCCTTATCATTAGAAGGCAAAGGGCGCTTGGACTACCACATGAGTCAGAATGAGAAGCGGGAATATTTGTTGAGACAGAGCATCCGAGGTACCATGTTGGAGCCTTTTGGTGTGAACAGTCTGGAAGTAAAATTCAGGACAAGAGGCGAGAATGGCATTTTAATCCATATCCAAGAAAGCAGCAATTACACTACTGTGAAGGTAAGATAAAAGCTATTGGTGACTTCATTTGATTAGACCGCCTGCTGTGTCATGGTTTAAATCACTTCTCCCATAATTTCTATCCTTTTCTTTACAATCCATTAGAGTTCCGACTAATGCTGGGCACTATTCCAATATCATCTATCTTAACTATTCCTCAGGCATTGGCCAGAGTAACAAAGATCTGAATGGTTTGGTTTCTAAACACTTTTGTTTAGAATAGAGACCACTGCTGGGTAGGCCAGCAAAGAAAGAATTTGTTGCAATCTATTTTGCCTGACAAAAAATTTATGTCCTTTTTAACCCTACTTTAAAACCAAGTAAAACCATAAGATGTCTTTGAAATGGAAAAAATACTTTTTTTCCAAGAATTATTCCAAACACTTTTATGTATATATTAATTGGCAGGACAATAATAATTTTTTTTTAATTTTCTGCTTTATTCTGGAACATATTTACATTTGATTCACTATCTATGTAACGCTTGTGAAATTAAATATCTTTGGAATTTATTGTAAGTAAAATTTCAGTTAGCTTCTCCAAATAATTTCTAAATAAATACTTCTGCAACATTATATTTCATGGTTGGTTTATCATTAGGCTTTTACACCTTTTTTTTCCTCAGCTGTAAATGTGTTATATATATATATTCAGTATATTATAATTCTGCTTATATTTTTATATTACCAGCAGAATTATTAGAATTTATATTAATAAATTCTTAAGAAAACAAACCCATATTTCCTGAATTATTTCCACTTACATATCAACATTTTGAAAATTACTAAAAGCTTAGTTTATAAAGAAAGAAGCAATATACTTAGAAAATTAGTAGGTTCAATTCACATACAATGCTAAAAATAAAAACAGACATTCACCTCTAAACTTCAGCCTCTTTATTCTCAAAATTTCTCTCCATCCAAGAGAACTCTGGTTGGGTACGTGGCCTCTTATTTAGTTGCTAAGTCATGTCTAACTATTTTGCAACCCCATGGACTGTAGCCCACCAAACTCCTCTGTCCATGGGATTTTCCAGGCAAGAATGTTGAAGTGGGTTGTCATTTCCTTCTCCAGGGCATCTTCCCAACCTAGGGATTGAACCCAGGTGTCCTGGATTATCAGGCACATTTTTTTTTACTGCCACTAGGCAAGCCTGTATATACGTTTAAATATTTAGTACAAAAAGAAATGTTTCTAAGATTCTCATAATCTCCCTGGTCTAGCCATTCCCAACTGGGGGTAATTTTGGTTTGCCAAAGCCTGGAAACATTTTTTATTGTCATGGTTGTTGGGGGCAGGGGAGAGGGGCACTACTACCGGCATCTGGTGGTTGGGAGTCAAATATGCTGGTAAATATCCTTCAGCACACAACACAATACCCTGTAAGAAAGAACCATCCAGTCTGAATGTCAGTGCTGCTGAGACTGAGAAACTCTGCTCTAATCCAGTTGGAGAATAACTTCAAGTTATAATTTTACCTCCATTATTGAAACAAAGAGCCTAGTTTTAGAAGTAATAGAGTAACTGCAACACAAAACACCTAAGTCACTGTTTAATGTTATTTGGTGCTTATAGTTTTCATTGAAAAGTGCATTGGAAGTAAAGAAAGCAGTAGCCCTGCATATTCTTACAAGAAACATTTTTTATATGCATTGAGAGGCTTTGACATTGAGGTCTGTGCATTATCTGTTCAGCTTCTTCCAAGTCCTCGTGCCATTTAAATGACATATGAAATATTTCTGTATGTTATCTCTTTAAGCCAAGAGATACAAAAACAATGTGCTTGGAGAAATCAGAGACAGAATATTTTTCTTCCTCAAGGAAGAAGCTGAATGTCAGGATCCGTTTTTACCACCATAAAAATCTTGCATTTCCAACAGGGCAGCAGCATGCAACTTCTCCGGATTTTGTTACATTGGTAGCTAGCACTTGGAGATTTCTTTTCTTCCTGAAGGAAAATTGAATCAAAATAATGACTAATGCAGGCCATTCACATTTCCTTTGTATGAAAATTTTGAAAGGTAGCTTTTCAGAGATTAAGGGGTTTGGCAGGTAGAGTAAATAGATTAGAAAAACAAAACAAAACAAACAGTGATTAAGGAGAACTGAACAGACAGGAAGAGAGTAACTGTTGTAAGTAGGCAAGTTACTTGGATGACAGGAATACGCTCTGCTTATCCAGGCGAGGAAGCTAGTTAGAATGTACTGTTACTTATCAATTAGTTTATCAGTGACCACGGGTCCTGGTTTTCTTCTTTCTTTTTTGGCTCAGTTTCTGACAGTTGCTTTCTCTCTCTCTTTCTTTCTTTATTCAGATTAAAAAAAAGAAAGAAAGAAAGAAAGAAACTAAGGAGAGAAAAATTCAGAGAGGAAAACACAAGAAAAGCATTCTTATTTATCATGAGTTTTACACTGTATTTAAAGTGTTTCATACTTTCCCCTCACTTGGTTTATCTCCTTATTTGGAAATGTAATAATGCTAGGTGATGGACTTTGTATCTCCTCCAAATCATTCTGGTTTTGGTATATAGTTTGCTTGTTTTTGTTTTGAAGTAAGGCTGGGTATGCTGTACAGACTTGGGATGATTCCAAGCCCTATAGAGTCAAAAATAAATAAATAAATGAGCAAATCAATCTATGAATAAATAAAACCAAACAAAAAATGCACATGGTATTTTGACAGCTAGGATGGATAGAAGAGTTAGGTAGAGTATTATTGGGGAGAGGTAGAACATGAAGAATGCGGTAATGGAAACATAGGTTCTTATTCATCCTACTCCACACGTGGTGTGTTCTGTGGACCTTTTCACGAGAAATTGGTCAAATAAAAGAATGACAGGGTGTGATCAATTAGGAGAGAAACATGAAGCTTGGAGAAGTCTTTTCGGAAGGCTTCTTTCCAAACAGGACTCTGGCTAGAACCTAAGATGAATTGCTATAATTCCTGTGTGTTTCATGAGACTTTGTCCATTTGATGATATTACTGTCATTTAACCACGATTTTCTTTTCTTTTTTTTTTTTTTTTTTGTCCTGGGATCAGTACTGGGATATATTATTATGTGGAGAAACAGCTTTAATAAGATATTACATTATGAATAACGTATGTAAATATGTTAGGCATATTTTCCACAAAGTAAAAATGAACTCATTTTTAGTTCTACCAGATGTGTTTGTTGCATGTAGAAATAACATTTGATCTGAGTGACAAAATAAACGGATCCATCCTTTCATTCCCGTCATTCGATGCTCAGTGTCACTTTATCCTCTGGCAGTAGTGACGGGATTATGCTCTTTTCATCCTGCTTATAAATTATTTCATTTTCTAAGCGTCTACTTAGAAAACTGGAAACCTGGGAGCTGGAAACTGGAGTAAGAGCTTCCTGTTACCCAATGTTCTAGTGGGCAAAGTAAAAGAAACCAAATATCCCTTAGATAAATATTAAAAGACAGCCAAAATAAAGACTTGCCCAGACACCTCATTATTAAGAACTCACCCTTTATTCATCACACTTGTCATCTCAATAAATGATATAAATAATAAGCATGATTAAAAAAAATAAAATTCCAGTGTGTAATAGATGACAGGTAAAACAATGTATTTATGTTTTTACTTTTCCAACTATTCTTCATTTTTAGTTAAGCACTGATTTCTCTTTTTGGATGTAGTTTTAGTATTTTTTGATAGCCGTGGGCCATTTACTAAGCAATTTTTTTAAACTTGCAATGGCCATTAAAACGTAAGTATTCATAAAAAGGTGTGATTTACCTATCCTAAGAGGAGTAGTCACCCTATTATTATCTCACTTGTGTTCTGGAAAATGAATATATACATCTTGAAAAACTAGTTATAAATATAAGAATACCTTGAAAATTATTAAATGTGACTCTGTTAAATGTGAAGGTATATGTTACTTAAAATTGTAAAGGCAATATAAATAAATATACTCTCATACAACCAGACTCCTCAAGTATTCTCTCTGCTTTAAGTTGATCAGTGTCTTAGTTTCTTTATACTTCTGCTTTTATTCAAGTATGTCATAGTTTAATTCTACATTATTTTTCATCTGTTTTACAGATTAAGAATGGCAAAGTACATTTTACATCAGATGCCGGAATTGCAGGCAAAGTGGAGAGAAATATTCCTGAGGTCTATGTTGCTGATGGCCACTGGCATACTTTCCTAATTGGGAAAAATGGAACAGCCACAGTGTTGTCTGTTGACAGAATTCATAACAGAGACATCATTCACCCTACTCAGGATTTTGGTGGCCTGGACGTGCTCACTATATCTCTTGGAGGAATTCCTCCCAGTCAAGCTCATCGAGATGCTCAAACAGGTAAATGCTTGTGCTGAGTGGAGGCACAAAAGAAAGGTAAAATTGTTCCTAGAAAAGTAGCTAGATGCCTGATAACATCCTTTAGGAATACTCCCTGGAGAAGGGAATGAAAAACCCACTCCAGCATTCTCACCTGGAGAATTCCATGGACAGAGGAACCTGGCGGGCTACAGTCCATGGGGTCGCAAAGAGTCGGATACGACTGAGCGATTGACACGTCCACTTTACTTTTCAAGACCATCATAAATATCTTTAGAAGGTTAGTAATAAATGATTGGCCATCACTTTCTTTAGCCATTTTCTACCAAGTTCATAATTCAGTCCAGGATGTTTTGATCCTTTCCTTGTGCACTGAACATTTATTTATACATTCATTCATTTACTCATCCATTTGTGCATTCACACAACAGATATTTACAGAGCCCTGTAGGTAGTTGGCATGGACTACATTGGTGGACTCTTTCCATAGAATGCATGGTCCTGTAAGGAAGACAAACATCAATCAAATCATTACACAAGGAAATACATTATTTTAATCTATAAAAAATGATGTGAGGAAGAACATAGAATTCTAAGAAATTGCCAAAAAGGGAGAAAGAGAGACTTCTCTGGAAACTGTCATGAAAATGAGGATGGGAGGGACTGAAAAATTAATTTATATTGATGAGAACGAAAGAGGGAAAAATAGATTGTCAGAATCACAGAACCCACAACACTAAGGACTGATGTCACAAACCAAAGATGAAGTTGGAGAATGACAAGTCTTCTAGAGCATGTGGCGATCTTGATCTTGTTCTTGGAACAGTGAGAAGTTAATCACAGGAGCATCAAAATTACTGAAAAATTAATCATAGGAGTATCAAAATTAGATACTCAGTGATAATAAAGATCTTTGGGGCTACACTCTGGAAAGTGCATGGGAGAAGGACAAGGGAGGACTCACACAAATTAGCTGGAAGATACTGCAGTGATCTAGCCAATGTGTTTTGTGAGGATTGACTAGGTGGTGGCAGGAGATTTACAAGAAGGGGATAGGGAATAATATCAGGAATGAAAGTCAAATAAAATGTTAATGATTTTGATAAAATGCAGAGAGGTTTCTGGCCTTCCAACTAGAAGGGTAGTGCCGCTATGAGAGAAAACTGCAAATGGTACAAAAGTAAGCACATCTATGAGGAACAGCAAGATTTTGGTTTAGGGTCCTCCGAGTTTGGAGCACCTTTGAGAAAGGCCTTTGGGTAGATGGGCTAGAAATCCAGAGTAGACCAGTTGGAGATACATCTTTAGGAATTGCTAGTGTCAAGCAGGTAACTGAAGCACTAGGCATGGATGTGATAAGCAAATGTGAGGGGTGGACTGAAAAGAAAGCCTAAGGCCTTACCGTGGGTAACTCTGAGAGTCAGTGGTTGTTTAGTAGAAAATGAGACAGAAAGGGGACTAATTCATAGGAAGAAACCCAGGAGAGTAGGAACAAAAGCAGGTGTCCCAGGAGCTTATGGAAATGGGATGGACGTGACACTAGGGTGGAATGATGCATCAAATAAAAGGAACATTGACAAATGCATGACAGAGTAACATAGTCCAAGCATGAAAGTTAAAGCCTACATCATGATTAGTTCTTACATATTTAACTTGTTTTAGAATATGGACGCTAATTCATTTGGATGTTGTAAGAAAATAAGCCAATGTAAGTCACACCCTTTTGTTAGTGGCAAGATATATTCTTGAACTCTGTGACTGAAGTGTTAGCAGTATTAGCACACAAATATTTGTCTAATAAAGTCTTTCTCAAACATTTTTTTAAAAAATCACCATCCCCTAAAGAGCTGTTTTAGACCTTGTTTCCTAATCCCTGCCATCACTACTGCATGAAATGTTAATGCTACAGGTATATTCTATATCTGCCCTTTGGAAGCCCACAAGTCATGGTAATGGCTAAGATTTTTCTTTTGTTCCTCAGGAACTTATGTTCAGCTCCTTGGGAGCAATCTCACCTCCATAAAAACCGCAAGAGCTAATGATTGACGTTATTGGCCTATTTTGGTTCTTTCAAAGTATTTTTAAATTAAAATTTACTTTAATGTAATTCTTTGTATCTAAACTATAAAAATAAAATCAATAGATGACTGAATGAAAGGAGAGAGAAACAAAAACTCAGCCTGTTCGAACCCTTCGTAAATCTTCAGAAAGAGCACGATCCCCTCAATCTGCTCCACCTTTTGGTCATGGCAGTCTTACACATCTTGCTAACTTACATTGTAACAGGCACAGATTTATTGCCTTACAACTGGAGGATGGCTATGAGGTTGTGGTTTCTCAACTCTCATGATGTGATTGCAAAGCTTCCCTTTGCCAGATGAGTGGAGCCTTTTTAAGCGTTTGGTTTTCCCTAAAACACCTTACAGCTCCTTCTTGCCCCTGCAGGGTTTGATGGCTGCATCGCTTCTATGCTGTATGGTGGTGAGAGTCTTCCTTTCAGTGGGAAACACAGCCTGGCCTCCATCTCTAAAACGGATCCCTCTGTGAAGATTGGCTGCCGCGGCCCGAACATCTGTGCCAGCAACCCGTGCTGGGGAGACCTGCTGTGTATCAACCAGTGGTACGCATACAAGTGCGTGCCCCCTGGGGACTGCGCCTCCCACCCCTGCCAGAATGGGGGCAGCTGTGAGCCAGGCCTGCACTCCGGCTTCACCTGTAGCTGCCCGGAGTCGCACACAGGGAGGACATGTGAGATGGTGGTGGCCTGTCTTGGCGTCTCCTGTCCTCTGGGGAGGGTGTGCAAGGCTGGAAGCCCTGGAGGCCACATCTGTGTCCTGAGTCCAGGCCCCGAGGAGATCTCCCTGCCCCTGTGGGCTGTGCCCGCCATCGTGGGCAGCTGTGCCACCGTCCTGGCCCTCCTGGTCTTGAGCCTGATCCTGTGTAATCAGTGCAGGGGCAAGAAGGCCAACAGTCCGAAAGAGGAGAAGAAGCCGAAGGAGAAGAAGAAAAAGGGAAGTGAGAATGTTGCTTTCGATGACCCAGACAACATCCCTCCCTATGGGGAGGACATGACCGTGAGAAAACAGCCTGAAGGGAACCCGAAGCCAGACATCATTGAGAGGGAAAACCCCTACCTCATCTACGACGAGACTGATCTTCCCCACAACTCAGAAACCATCCCCAGTGCCCCTCTGGCTTCACCTGAGCAGGAAATAGAGCATTACGACATCGACAATGCCAGCAGCATCGCCCCTTCAGATGCCGACATCATCCAACACTACAAGCAGTTCCGCAGCCACACCCCGAAATTTTCCATCCAGAGGCATAGCCCCCTGGGTTTTGCCAGGCAGTCCCCCATGCCCTTGGGAGCCAGCAGCTTGACATACCAGCCTTCTTACAGTCAAGGTCTGAGGTCCAGTTCCCTTAGCCACTCGGCTTGCCCGACTCCCAACCCTCTGTCTCGACACAGTCCAGCCCCTTTCTCCAAGTCCTCCACTTTCTATAGGAACAGCCCGGCCAGGGAATTGCATCTCCCTATGAGGGATGGAAATACTTTGGAGATGCATGGTGATGCATGCCAGCCCGGCATTTTCAACTATGCCACGAGGCTGGGAAGGAGAAGCAAGAGTCCTCAAGCCATGGCCTCACATGGCTCTAGACCAGGGAGTCGCCTGAAGCAGCCCACTGGGCAGATCCCTCTGGAATCTTCTCCACCAGTGGGGCTCTCCATTGAAGAGGTGGAGAGGCTCAACACGCCTCGCCCCAGAAACCCAAGTATCTGCAGCGCAGATCACGGGAGGTCTTCTTCAGAAGAGGACTGCAGAAGACCCCTGTCCAGAACGCGGAATCCAGCAGATGGCATCCCGGCTCCAGAATCTTCTTCTGATAGTGACTCGCACGAGTCTTTCACTTGCTCAGAAATGGAGTATGACAGGGAAAAGCCCATGGTATATACTTCCAGGATGCCCAAATTATCTCAAGTCAATGAATCAGACGCAGATGATGAAGATAATTATGGAGCCAGACTGAAGCCCAGGAGGTATCATGGCCGCAGGGCTGAGGGGGGACCTGTGGGCACACAGGCAGCAACACCGGGGGTTGCTGACAACACACTGCCCTTGAAGCTTGGGCAGCAAGCAGGGAATTTCAACTGGGACAACCTTTTGAACTGGGGCCCTGGCTTCGGCCATTATGTAGATGTTTTTAAAGATTTGGCGTCTCTTCCAGAAAAAGCAGCAGCTAATGAAGAAGGCAAAGGTGGGACAACTAAGCCAGCCCCCAAAGACGGGGAGGCAGAACAGTATGTGTGAACTCTGTGTACTGGCATTAGAAAAATATAAAAAACAAGAAACAGACCATGGTAAGGTTGCCCACTAGGGTGGGTCACGTTTGCAAAAGAGGCCAGTAGGGACTGGTTGTTGGAGGGAAAGTTAAAAATAATAACCACAATGCTGCTGAAACAGACTCAAAACAACTCGTTTAATTTAAATATGCTTGGTTAAATTTCTTTTCCTGCATGCATCGTATTTTGTAACTAGTTATGTGGCATGCAGCATTTGGAAAGTTTTTTTTCCTTATTTACCAGTGTTTGATTTGTGACTTTTGAAATGAATACCGTTGCTGAAATGAACTCGTGCTTTCACCGTGGGGTATGTGTATTGTTTCCATTGTATTATTATTGTTATATTTTGCATCGCAAGATCCTTGAGGTTTAACCCTTCTTTGTAAAGTGTAGAAAGAGCCCTCCTATCCTTAAGTGAAAGACTAAGTATTAACACTTTTCAGAATTATAGATTCTGTTTTCAATGTTTCTCTGAAATGTCTGAATAATTGAATGTTTTTCATGACAGTGGGTACTAAAATTAAGTCATTTTGTTCAGCACTTTATTTTTTACAAAGTTTTGTTAAAAATTCTAAAACATTTTTGTAAACAGTTTTGGTCTTCTGACTTTCATCAAGCTTCCACTTGGAACAAAATGATTGCATATTGTCACCAGGACACTGCCGCTCTCCTGTGAGGAATGAGGTCCTAGCAGCACTTCTCAGAGACATTTTTTAAAGTTATTTATTGAAAAATATTCTATGCTTTGAAAATGTTAAAGAATTGACCTAAAGAAAGCCTGTAATTGGACTTAGTGTTCAATCATTGAACATTTACCCCAAGTACCCAGTTTTTATAATTTATATAAAGTCAAATTTCAACATGTCTTACTTTCTGTCATTTTGTAGATTCTTTTTTTTTTTTAATACCATGTAAAATCTTTTCTTTTTTTACACCGAAGCTGTGTTTTTGATACTGATATTTTCCTATGCTGAATATTTTTCTTACTTTCAGGGAAGGTAAGAAAATACTTTTTTTACATTGTTACTTATGTAACGTTCATATTTTTCACAGTTTGATATTTGTAACATACTGTATGCTTTCTACTTTTAAATGCCAACAATAGAATTAAAATATTTATTTAAAATACTTTGCATTCATAGAGTAATTTTCACTTTCCCAGACTCTTTCCATGCCCAATTGAGAACTTCACTTGTCAATAGGGTATGGCAAGTTGAATGATATATGGGCAACATCATTTTCTTTTTAAAAACATGAACATGGATGATTGCCAGAACAGATATTTTAAGGTTGCTTTAGTGCATTCCTACCTGTCAGAGTTCTTGGACTTCCCTAGAGCATAATGAGTCTAGACTAAGTTGGGTCTTAGGGAACTGACTTTGTTATGAACCTGGTTTAAGCATTCTGGCAATAAATGCTTGGAAGTTCCCAGTAGAGCATGTTCACTAAAGGCCAGCTTTCAACCAGGCTTATAATAATAGGAGAGGCAATGAATTAAAGCTAATTATGGAAAAATGTCTGGGTCTCATTTTCTCCAAGGATTCAACTCCAAATTTTCTATACCCAGTGGTGGTTAGGAAGAATGACAGTGAAAACTCTGCTTATGCATACCTGTGTTTAATTTATTGATCACTCTGCTGCATAAATCCTAAACAAATTTTACATGCTATCTTAGCCAAGACAAACCCCTATTTTCACATAGTCACCCAAGATGAAACAATCCAGGTGAAGGAAGAGACGAGCCTAGAACAAACCCACGGGTGTATAAATAGCTGTATCTGAAATAACAGGACTTCTGTAAATTATGTCACAATCTCAGAACTTTTTGTAATTAAATACCTGTCCCATACCTAATATTTGCTGAGAATATTTTCCTCTCCCACTGGCTGTCTCTTACTGAATAAAAATGTTAACAATCTGTAAAACTTTTTAGTATATAAAATATGGGAAAGCCTTTAGTAAATAAAATATTTTAATAATAACAACAGATTAAGATATGTACCAGAATTATTTTGTTATTTAATAATGTTGAGATGCTTATTTTTCCTTCAAGTAGAAAATAAAATGTGAGTATAACCTAAATTATAATATTCATATAACATGATTTAGGGACTGAGTGTAAGATGTTAATCTAATTTGGGGCAATTTTTTGTCACCTGGGATGAGCCAACATATTTTAGTATTTCCCTATGAATTTTAGTATTATGAATTTATGCACCAAATATGGGAACATGTTGATTGCTTTGCATAACTCAAAACAGGATACATCTTTTTTTTCCAAGAAACTCTGAAGCATCTCAATGTCCTCAAGGATATAAACTCTATAATTGAGAACAGAGCTAAAAGTAAAATGATAAACATGATTATAGCTGAGAGTTAAGGGTGAGGAATCTTTTGCCAAGATTCTCTATTCTAATTCTCTAAGAATTCTTTGTGAGATAGGGAATTACTATTCCCTTGATTAATCAATCCCAGTTTCTGCGTAAAACAGGATTTTTATTGGAAAATTTCTAGTCTTTCATCCTTCTTTAAACGTTTCCCATTGAAGCAAGAACAATACTTACACTGTATTATAAAACAAATCAGAAATGTATGAAATGAAATTTTCACTCAAATGAATACTTACTGAAATAATGAAGTAGCATAACATTATTGTAGTGAAATGGGGTTGAAGACAAATTGACAGGGTAACATGCATGCATGCTAAGTTGCTTCAGTTATGTCTGACTCTTTGCACCCCATGGACTGTAGCCCACTAGGCTCCTCTCTCCATGGGATTCTCCAGGCAAGAATACTGGAGTGGGTTGCCATGCCCTCTTCCAGGGGATCTTCCTGAGCCAGGGATTGAACTCGCGTCTCTTACTGTCTCCTGCTTTGGCAGGTAGGTTCTTCATCACTAGTGCCACCTGGAAAGCCCTGTCAAGGTAACAGTCCTCACAAATTAATCGTTAGTGGTGACCTGCTTCACAGTAAATCCATGCCTTCAGAATGTTAATCCAGCCCTGCAAGAGTATATTGGATTGCCTGGAATATAGTCACTCTCTGGGGCTCTTCCTGCATGTCTGTTGTAAAGAAAACATTGCTTTCTTTCAGGTGCAAACAGAAAATACCTTAGAGGGCTTGTTGCCAGGAAAGGCAGCTTGGGGTTACTCAGCTACAAGATCTGTAGGCTTAGATTGGTGACACTGTGCAGGACTCTGGTCACTCAGCTCTTAAGGAGGACATTGCTATTACTGTCAAGGCCATTTCCAAAACTCTTTAAATTAGCTGATTTCATCAATCGCTTGTTCAGATACTTTCAAGACATTTGAGGAAAACAGCACCAGAAGGGACTGGAACACAATTTCTGCCTCCCATGTTGCTCTTAAAATTTTTACTCACATGAAGGGGGATGAGATTAACTGACTTAAACTATTGAAAGCTATGGTCTTTATAAATATTTTATTTATAAGAGAAAACAAACTATATCACCCTGTGACTTTATTACTTCCATAAAAGCCATCTAAGGAATCACTATGTTCATGCAAATGCTTTTTTATTTACTTGAAGTCAACATTATGATAAAACTAATGTGCAAAATGTGAAAATGATTGCTAAGTTTTGAATCAATAATTCAGCAATGCACTTTTCCTTTTTTTATTATTTTATATCATAGATTCAATTTAAAAAAGACTAACATTCCAAGATGACTAAATTTACATTCCCCTTAGGAAAAATAAGCCTAGAAATGAAATGTCTTTTGGCATACATTTATTAGAGCTTTCAGTGTGAAATAAAATATTAAAGTCTGTGATTAATCTAGTATGTATTCCTTAAAGATATTTTGGGTATAATGTCACATTTTTAGTAATTTATATGGTTATCACTACTGAGCCATCCAGAAGTTTTAATAGTTTATCAGTCCAAGAGTTATAAATCAGTATTATACATTAATTCAGTATTTTCATTTATTATTAATAAGGCAAAAGGCACTAGTTTCTAATAAATTTTGGTGCTTACAATTTTCATGCATATGGATGAATATCAGTGATTCAATTCTAACATGACCTATGCATCTGTGATAATAACTGCAAACAAATATATATTAGACCAAAGACCATGAAGTGCAGCATTCTCTGTCAACAAAGAAATAGAGATATAAAGAAGTTCAATGTCCTGGTGAATCCATTTAATCACAAACAATATTAAGTTTTCTCTACATGTCAGGCAGGCAGTCTTCTAGATCATGGGGTGAAACAAAAAAGAAACTAGACAAAGAACATAATGATGGAAGATAGCATTCTATTAGATGGAGCTAGAAACCCATCAATAAATGACAAATACAGCAATAATTATGTAGTGTCATGTCTAGAGGAGACAAATGCTCGCATGCCAACATAAGGGCTAGATGTTGACATGGGAGTGTGCATGCTATTTCATTTTACTTGGCCCTGCTGTGAGGCTTGTGAAATCTTAGTTCCCTGACCAGGGATTGAACCCCCGGCCCTCAGAAGTTAAACCATAGAGTCTTAACCACTGGACCACCAAAGGATTCTGGCATGCTATTTTAAATGGGTTGGTCAGGGAGGGCCTTTCTGGGGAGGTTAGATTTGAGCAGAGTGCTCAGTGAAGCAGAAAAACAAGCTGTGGACACGTGTGGGTGATGCTGTTGCAGGCAGAGGCAGTGGTATAGGGAATCCCCCAGTAGGAGATCATTCCATGTTCAAGGAACAGCCAGAGAGTCACTGAGGCCAGACCACTGTCAACACATCAACAAAGACTGCACCACAGAAACCTTAGGGTCAAATGGATGTGAGGGTAAACAGTAAGAATGATAATTCAGAACAGGCCCAGAGGCAGAATGGCTGTTGAAGCAAACCTTATTTGTGTATATTCTCTTGCCAAATAAGTACATCTCTAAATGCGAAGCAAACCCTGCGAATGTGGGTATGTGCTCACTCTGCATTGATGTCTAAGATGCAAAAGACAAAAGGAGAGATGTTTTTAATTGAGATGAATGTCTGTCGTAACACTGATTGATTCATCCGATCCTCCATGACCAATCCAAACCGGTAGGCATATTAATAGGAAGCATATTAAGATATACAATAGTAAAGTAACCTATTTCTTTCCTGCTGAGGCATTGATATATTTGAAGTATGTAATATTTACTGATTAGAAGCCTGTATAAATTTTAATTTTAAAAATTGACTTCTATTTTTACAAAGGGAATAATTTATGAGGAAAATATTTCAAATGGGAGGAGTTAGATTTATATCAGTGGGAAATAATGGCAAATGAGATATTTATAAGACCAGACAATAAATCTACCTAAATTTTAGGTGACTAAAGCTTGTCCAAATATCTTATAATGAGTCTTTGATCATAATGAGTGCAGTTAACCTCCATCTTCACATTGTTAATAAACTTTTTTTCAAAGTTTGTTAGAATTTTAATAAGGATCCAAGTTGAGTGTAGAGAACCAAGATTAAGATATAAAGATGTACTCAGCACTTATCAGAAAAATTCTTGGAAATTTTTTATGTACATATGACACATGTACAATGTACATACGTTGTACTCATAATTATGTTAGAATTCACATAGACAATTGTGACAAATGTGTGACTGGCATCATACAGGTAACTTAAGGACTCTTTGTATCTCTTAAAAGATTATGCTGAACGGATGGACAGATTCATCAAATCCTCATATGTCATGTGATATAGTCAAGGTAGAAATACTTGTGAGAGAATCTCCATATATGAAGATATATAATGAAAATGAAAAGACTCACAGAATATTTAAAAACACACGACATAAAGGGACACAATTTCCATGTGATCCATTTGGATACTTACAATTTTATTAGTTTATGAATCATGTTGCCAGAGTCCCAAATCATTTTGCAAAGTACAAAGTGCAGTCATCATGGTCTTCTGGCAGAAAGTTGGAATCTTAATCTGTGTACCATTCTAGACCAAATAAAATAACCACCAATGTACAAAGTTCTTTGGCAACGTCAATGAGTTCCCTGTTTCAAATTGAAACCATATTGTGTGTGGTACAGATGTTGATCAAAATAAGGCTCTGTTTTGCCACAGCAGTCTGCTCACTGAAGTCATCCTTTCCTTACTCTATTTGCAATCTTAGACCAGAATGCTATGGAGAGCAGAGCTATTAGTGCTTGATTTCAATGTTGAAAAGTAAGACACCTAGGGAAATATCCCTTTGAAAGTGAAAGTGAAGCCTCTCAGTCGTGTCCGACTCTTTTTGGACCCATGGACTGTAGCCTACCAGGCTCCTCAGTCCATGGGATTTTCTAGGCAAGAATACTGGAGTGGGAATACTGGAGCACTTCCTTCTCTAGGGGATCCTCCTGACCCAGGGATCGAATCCTGGTCTCTGGCATTGTAGGCAGACGCTTTACTATCTGAGCCACCAGGGAGATATCTCTTTAGGAAACAGTATAAGACAATAAATGCTGCATAGCCTACTCCAAAAAGTGTGTTAATTCTTGTTAGAGCTATGAGTCTGAAGCTGTCATGTACTGAATCTGGGGTAATGCTCATCAGAAAGTCAGGAGAAAAGATGGACTCTCTATGGAACATGGCTTTGGATAAACAGAGAATGAAAAAAATGGCTGCCCTCTTTGGCTTTGGGAGAACTGTCATCATAAAGCTTGATTTGATGATCTCTACTAACAGGAAACCATTCATGTCTTTAACATATTTCTTCCAACAGATGTAAAAAGCTTATGATTGCACGTGCTGCACACACTGATACATGGATATGGAGAGTGAATCAAAACCAGGATCTTTTTTTTTTTCTTTTAAGTTTTATAGATAGCGATTATAGAATAGTGTTTCATGCAAGAGAGTGGTTTGGACTGTCAGTATTATAAGACAGGAAAAGTATGTTCACATTTAAAGCTGTCTTAATTTATGCAGCTTCAGATCAAGAACAGAATGAGTCCAAAAAATGTTCAAGAAATTTTGAAGTGGCAAAGTCAATTATCCATAATTTATAGGCAGCTTTTTATACAAATTAAAGCACAGTTCTTGGCCACTCTGCATGTAACGGGCCCTTCTAAATAGATATTTGCGGGACCTCAAATTAAAGTATAACTACTCCCTATAAATTAGTCAGTAAGTGAGTCTTACAAATGCATATTATCAAAACTTTGTTCAGAATTGTATGCCAAGCACTGGGAAGAAATTGGTGAATAACAATGACTTTTGCCTTCAAGAGGCTTGTGATTTTTGGTCATTCTACTCTCCTTTCCCAAAATACTTTAAAATTTGCATAGTTCTGTTTTCTTTTTTATTATTTTTTATTTTATTTTATTTTATTATTATTATTTTTTTTTTACTTTACAATACTGTATTGGTTTTGCCATACATTGACATGAATCCACCACAGGTGTACATGAGTTCCCAACCCTGAACCCCCCTCCCACCATCCTCCCCATATCATCTCTCTGGGTCATCCCAGTGCACCAGCCCCAAGCATCCTGTATCCTGTATTGANGTTTATTTTTGCTTTTATTTCCAGTATTCTCGGAGGTGGATCATAAAGGATCCTGCTGTGATTTATGTCGGAGAGTTTTGCCTATGTTCTCCTGTAGGAGTTTTATATTTTCTGGTCTTACATTTAGATCTTTAACCCATTTGAGTTTATTTTTCTGTATGGTGTTAGAAAGTGTTCTAGTTTCATTCTTTTTCAAGTCATTGACCAGTTTTCCCAGCACCACTTGTTAAAGAGATTGTCTTTAATCCATTGTATATTTGTCCCTCCTTTGTCAAAGATAAGGTGTCCATAGGTGTATGGATTTATCTATGGGCTTTCTATTTTGTTCCATTGATCTATATTTCTGTCTTTGTGCCAGTACCATAATGTCTTGATGACTGTGGCTTTGTAGTAGAGCCTGAAGTCAGGCAAGTTGATACCTCCAGTTCCATTATTCTTTCTCAAGATTGCTTTGGCTATTCAAGGTTTTTTGTATTTCCATACAAATTGTGAAATTATTTGTTCTAGCTCTGTGAAAAATACTGCTGGTAGCTTGATAAGGATTGCATTGAATCTGTAGATTGCTTTGAGTAGTATACTCATTTTCACTATATTAATTCTTCCAATCCATGAACCTGGTATATTTCTCCATCTATTAGTGTCCTCTTTGATTTCTTTCACCAGTGTTTTATAGTTTTACATATAGGTCTTTAGTTTCTTTAGATAGATATGTTCCTAAGTATTTTGTCCTTTTCATTGCAATGGTGAATGGAATTGTTTCCTTAATTTCTTTTTCTACTTTCTCATTATTAGTGTATAGGAATGCAAGGGATTTCTGTGTGTTGATTTTATATCCTGCAACTTTACTATATTCATTGATTAGCTCTAGTAATTTTCTGGTGGAGTCTTTAGGGTTTTCTATGTAGAGGATCATGTCATCTGCAAACAGTGAGAGTTTTACTTCTTCTTTTCCAATTTGGATTCCTTTTATTTCTTTTTCTGCTCTNGTTCTTTTCATTGCAATGGTGAATGGAATTGTTTCCTTAATTTCTTTTTCTACTTTCTCATTATTAGTGTATAGGAATGCAAGGGATTTCTGTGTGTTGATTTTATATCCTGCAACTTTACTATATTCATTGATTAGCTCTAGTAATTTTCTGGTGGAGTATTTAGGGTTTCTATGTAGAGGATCATGTCATCTGCAAACAGTGAGAGTTTTACTTCTTCTTTTCCAATTTGGATTCCTTTTATTTCTTTTTCTGCTCTGATTGCTGTGGCCAAAACTTCCAGAACTATGCTGAATAGTAGTGGTGAAAGTGGACACCCTTGTCTTGTTTCTGACTTTAGGGGAAATGCTTTCAATTTTTCACTATTGAGGATAATGTTTGCTGTGGGTTTGTCATATATGGTGTTTATTATGTTGAGGTATGTTCCTTCTGGGAGAAGGAAACGGCACCCCACTGCAGTACTCTTGCCTGGAAAATCCCATGGATAGAGAAGCCTGGTAGGCTGCAGTCCATGGGGTCGCTAAGAGTCAGACATGACTGAGAGACTTCACTTTGAATTTTCACTTTCATGCATTTGAGAAGGAAATGGCAACCCACTCCACTATTCTTGCCTGGAGAATCCCAGGGACAGGGGAGCCTGATGGGCTGCTGTCTACAGGGTCGCACGGAGTCGGACATGACTGATGCGACTTAGCAACAGCAGCAGCATGTTCCTTCTATTCCTGCTTTCTGGAGAGTTTTTATCATTAATGGATGTTGAATTTTGTCCAAGGGTTTCTCTGCATCTATTGAGATAATCATATGGCTTTTATTTTTCAGTTTGTTAATGTGGTGAATTACACTGATTGAATTGCAGATATTGAAGAATCCTGGCATCCCTGGATAAAGCTCACTTGGTCATGGTGCATGATCTTTTTAATGTGTTGTTGGATTCTGATTGCTAGAATTTTGTTGAGGATTTTTGCATCTATGTTCATCAGTGACGTTGGCTTGTAGTTTTCTTTTTTTGTGGCATCTTTGTCAGGTTTTGGTATTAGGGTGATGATGGCCTCATAGAATGAGTTTGAAAGTTTACCTTCTGGAAGAGTTTGAGTAGTATAGGCATTAGCTCTTTAAATTTTTGGTAGAATTCAGCTATGAAGCCGTCTGGACCTGGGCTTTTGTTTGCTGGAAGGTTTCTTGATTACAGTTTCATTTTCCGTGCTTGTGATGGGTCTCTTAAGATTTTCTATTTCCTCCTGGTTCAGTTTTGGAAAGTTGTACTTGTCTAAGAATTTGTCCATTTCTTCCATGTTGTCCATTTTATTGGCATATAATTGCTGATAGTAGTCTTTTATGATCCTTTGTATTTCTGTGTTGTCTGTTGTGATCTCTCCATTTTTATTTCTAATTTTATTGATTTGATTTTTCTCCCTTTGTTTCTTGATGAGTCTGGCTAATGGTTTGTCAATTTTATTTATCCTTTCTGTTATTTATCCTAACAGTTCTGTTTTCAAAGAATTATTTCAATATTTCCAAAAACATTTCCATTTGTACTCAGGTGTGCTTTTTATACATTTTTTTTGGACAATTGATATCATCGATAACCTTCTAGGGACTTCCCTGTCAGTCCAGTGGTTAAGACTTTTGCCTTCCAGTACAGGGTACACAGGTTAGATCCCTAGTCAGGGAACTAAGACCCCACACAGCCTCCCAGCCAGAAAAAGCAAGAAAATAAACAGAACATAAAACAGAAACAATATTGTAACATATTCAATAAAGAGTTTACAAATGGTCCATATAAAAATAAATCATAAAATTGTTTTTAAAATAACCTTCTAAACTTTGGTGATCTGCATTTTCAAAAGTAACAAAATATAGGTTTATTGCGTTTTTAAGAACACAAGTTCTTGAACTAAGGAAATTTGCTAACATCTTTCAGCAGTTCCTCATTGTCTAATTATGTAAGACTTAGTTAAAATTCCTGGCCTTTGAAAGCTTTTGCTCTGAACTAACCATTATCAGCTTTGTCTTATCCTTTACCACTTATTTTGAAACTGGTTCATTTGGTTTCAGGATTATACTTTTTCACAGAATTTGATGTCATCCATCCTCAGCAAAAAGTAGGTTATCTAGATTCACCATGTTTTGCTGAGTTTATGGCAAATAAGGCTGAAGTATAATTAGGGTAAAATGACTGAATAGTTACCTCTGATAAGTTGTCTAGCTATCTCAAACTTCCATTTGCCTTCCAATTCCAGTGCTTTTAATTTTTCATTTTAATTTCTCTGGACCCTATTCAAATTGTTATACGATCCATTTTTGGCTGCATTCTGTGGAAAGGAAACATTCAAAACTGTGAAGAAAAAAAGAATAACCAAATGGTTCATTTTTTTTCTGACATTTTTGATTTTACAACCATATATTTTTTCTAATTATTCTTAAGAAACTGAATAAAATACCTCTATGTGTCTTTGTTTTATCTGTAAATTTCTTCTGGAGTATTCAATATAATTTCATGCTACATTTTAAAAGTTTCATTTTAACAAATTGCATATCTCCTAAAAGGTATTGCATGAAATAACTGGCAAAAATATTTTTATAGGGTCATTCATCATCATGCTGCTGCTGCTGCTGCTGCTACTAAGTCACTTCAGTCGTGTCCGACTCTGTGCAACCCCATGGACTGCAGCCCACTAGGCTCCCTGTCCCTAGGATTCTCCAGGCAAGAACACTGGAGTGGGTTGCCATTTCCTTCTCCAATGCATGAAAGTGGAAAGCGAAAGTGAAGTCTCTCAATCGTGTCTGACTCTTAGTGACCCCATGGACTGTGCCCACCAGGCTCCTCTATACATGGGGTTTTCCAGACAGTACTGGAGTAGGGTGCTATTGCCTTCTCTGTCATCATCATGAGATAACTTGAAAAATAGAATCTAACGTTGTCAGAGATAAATAATATCATCAGCATTAATATAATAAAACAAAAAATATATCATTATACACTGAATTACACTCTGAAAGCATTTTAGATAACCCGTTGCTGCATTTTTATAGTATTAGTCAGAAAACTTCATTTTACGTCATAATCCTATTAACATCAGTTACACTTTATTTAATAAGTACTAGTAAAGGCCAACGGAGAGGGCAATGGCACCCGACTCCAGTACTCTTGCCTGGAAAATCCCATGGGCAGAGGTGCCTGGTAGGCTGCAGTCCATGGGGTCGAGAAGAGTCAGACACAACTGAGCGACTTCATTTTCACTGAAGTGACTTAACACAGAATAAAGGCCGATAACAAAATAAAATATATGTTGTAATAGTTTAATGGTAGTACTCTGTAACAAAGACAATATGCAGAATAATGAATGGGGCAATCTGATGTAAAAAAAAAAAATTGTCTTCAGTATCAAACATTGAAAAAATTTTTTGAAGTGTTTAAACTATTGGCTTTCATAATGTGCTCTGCATGCACGCTGAATTACTTCAGTCATGTCTGACTCTTTGCAACCCTAAGGACCATAACCTGCCATGCTCCTCTGTCCATGGAACTCTCCAGGAAAGAATACTGGACTGAGTTGCCATGGCCTCCTCCAGGGGATCTTCTCGACCTAGGGATCCAACCAGTGTAACTTACAACTCTTGCCTTGGCAGGCAGGTTCTTTTTCACTAGCGCCACCTTGAAGGCTGATGTGTTTAGTAAATTCCTTTAACTTTGAAGATAATGGGGAATTTTGGAGCAATTTCAGATATAAGTACAAGAATATTAATTTTGGGTTTCATCAAGCTGGAGTCACGATTTCTGGGAGAAATATCAATAACTTCAGATATGCAGATGACACCACCCTTATGGCAGAAAGTGAAGAGGAACTAAAAAGCTTCTTGATGAAAGTTAAAGTGGAGAGTGAAAAAGTTGGCTTAAAGCTCAACATTCAGAAAATGAAGATCATGGCATCCGGTCCCATCACTTCATGGGAAATAGAAGGGGAAACAGTGGAAACAGTGTCAGATTTTACTTTTCTGGGCTCCAAAATCACTGCAGATGGTGACTGCAGCCATGAAATTAAAAGACACTTACTCCTTGGAAGAAAAGTTATGACCAACCTAGATAGCATATTCTAAAGCAGAGACATTACTTTGCTGACTAAGGTCCATCTAGTCAAGGCTATGGTTTTTCCAGTGGTCATGTATGGATGTGAGAGTTGGACTATAAAGAAAGCTGAGTGCCGAAGAATTAATGCTTTTAAACTGTGGTGTTGGAGAAGACTCTTGAGAGTCCCTTGGACTGCAAGGAGATCCAACCAGTCCATTCTGAAGGAGATCAGCCCTGGGATCTCTTTGGAAGGAATGATGCTAAAGCTGAAGCTCCAGTACTTTGGCCACCTCATGTGAAGAGTTGACTCATTGGAAAAGACTCTGATGCTGGGAGGGATTGGGGGCAGGAGGAGAAGGGGACGACAGAAGATGAAATGGCTGGATGGCATCACTGACTCAATGGTCGTGGGTCTGAATGAACTCTGGGAGTGGGTGATGAACAGGTAGGCTGGCGCGAAGAGTCGGACATGACTGAGCGACTGAACTGAACTGAACTGAAGCTAAGATGACTTCTTTTATATTTCCCCTAATATTAAAATTGGTTTTAAAATATCAGCATACAGATAAGATTGGTTAATAAAGAAAGTGAAAGATAGCAATAAATCTAACAGTTGAGATATAATATCTTGTGAAAGCACACTGATACAGACACATGTCATACACACCTTACTTAATAAAGTCACTTGTGAGTTTTTGTAAAAATCGAAGCTTCTTGAGTAGTTTTGCCAGTTTGATACTGTTGAGACCTGAGGAAATAGTCTCATCTTCTCAAACAAGGATTTAAAAACCATGAATTTTCAGTAAATATGCCAACCATTCTGTTAATTCTAAAAAGCTGTGATGTTATTAACAAACCTACAAACAGGGGTGGTTAGGGAAGGCCCCTGCACAGAAACTACTGAAGCTAAGGTTCAGAACAAATGCTTACCAGGTGACGGCAGATCATCTCACACAGAGTGGGCAATCAACAAAGTTATTCCAGGGGTGAGGGGATACTCCATCCAGGGGTAAGGAGAAGCAGCCTTCAAATCACACAGAGCCTGGGCTGATGATTTGCTTCTTATTCTAAACTCTCTTAAACATTCTTGATAAAACAGTCCGGTTACTCTCAACTATATTTTTAGTTGCTCAAAGTCACATTTTTTAAATTGGAATATAATTGTTTTAGGGCTTCCCTGGTGGTTCAGATGGTAAAGAGTCTGCCTGCAATGCAGGAGACCAGATTCAATCCCTGGGTCAGGAAGATCCCCTGGAGAAGGAAATGGCAACCCATTCCAGTATTCTTGCCTGGAAAATCCCATGAACAGAGGAGCCTGATGGGCTACAATCCATGGGATCACAAAGAGCTGGACGCAACTGAGCAAGTGACATGAATTAATAATTGTTTTACTATGTTGTATTAGTTTCCGCTGTACAACCGAGCCGGCTATATGTATACATATATCTCCCCTCCCTCTTGGACCTCCCTTCTCTCAACCCCTATCCCACTCCTCTAGGCATCACAGAGCATCGAGCTGACCATCCCTNATGGGCTACAATCCATGGGATCACAAAGAGCTGGACGCAACTGAGCAAGTGACATGAATTAATAATTGTTTTACTATGTTGTATTAGTTTCCGCTGTACAACCGAGCCGGCTATATGTATACATATATCTCCCCTCCCTCTTGGACCTCCCTTCTCTCAACCCCTATCCCACTCCTCTAGGCATCACAGAGCATCGAGCTGACCATCCCTGTGTTATATTAAGCAGCCAGTGTATATATGTCAATCCTACTCTTCCAATTCGTTTCCTCCTCCCCTTCCCAGCCCCCGTGTCCACGAGTCTGTTCCCTTCATCTGAGTCTTAGAAGCTACACATAACATTTTGATAATAGACACTTCTGGCATTAGTTTTACAAAAGAAAAATGAGACACACAGGCAGTACATGAATCTGAGTTATTTATGTCTATCTTTTTGAAGGATGAGCATTAAGCACTCTTATTGCGAGTGTCTTTCCTCCACACCGCTCACTGAATATTCACGGATCCTTCATTTGTGTAAGCCACAGCATCATCCGTCTACATCAAGACTGATTATCCAGCACTTGATTCCTATTACAAAATCTTTAAGATCCATGAAATTAAAATGTTTCTCTAAATTACAGTTAACTCTTAATTGGCTTTCGTAGTTTAGTGCTATCACTAGTTGGAATAAACCTCTTCTCAGTAATTGCAATAGGTGCACAGCTGTGATCGTTTAAACAATAAACAACTTTCACACACAATTTACCTTAAGATGTCTCTTTGATATGCAATTGTGAGCCACAGCTCTTCAAGCTTGTCATATTACTGTCACGATCATCATCCTCTGCAACCCTGCCTTTTGCGTTCAGCATCATGAGGGATTCTTCGTTTTAGAATGGTAAACTATTGCCTTCCTGCTTCAAAGCAGGCTGGCTTGTCAACTCTTTTTATTTGGCTAAGCCAGTGTTTGATGCTTGCCCTCACTGCTGGCAGCCAACCCATTTCATCCGTTTTATGACAGCTGTCTAGGCCTTACTGACAGCCATTCTCTACACCATTTGAATGCAATGAAATCATGTCATGGTAAACAAATTTCACTCTTTATAGTTGTGCTACATAATTAAAACGTCATGGACTACAAAAGAATCCCCCTTTCTTTTTTATTTGAGACTCCAGTGAATTTCCTCCCTTTGGAATCAGGAACCTATTAGAATCAGGCTAGGCTCTGGCTCACACTTTGGAGAATAATCATCTTCGCCTATCAGGAGTCTTTCTTTTGCTTGTTATTTTCATTTTGCATTTGCTGTGTGTTGTCTTGTGCTGATCGTAGGGGAGCATGTATGAATGGTACAAATCAACGTCTAGGTCTGAGGGAAAATGTGATAAGACATACTTATCTCAAAAATCTAATAACCCTACAACATTTGTCAATAAGATATTCCTTTGAAAGTAGACATGATTATTCCCAGTAACATTTATAAATACTGAGGATCAAAGAGGGTAGGTGATTCTAATCCCCACAAAGTTAATATGGATCAGAGCTAGAATTTGAACTGGATTTGAACTAGATTTCAAAGTTACTTCTTTTTCCACTGTTACCAAACACTCACACATATCTTTTCAGATTTTAAAGGGTTTTCAAATGAGTTATTGAATGTGAGCATTATATCACACCTATGGGGCTGACTAGACAATAATAATTATCACAATTAACTGAGAAGAAAACAAAGACTTGCTCAGATCACAGTTAATAACTGACAAAGTTAACACTTATTTTCAAATAGACATATTAGCCCCATTTGAGTATTTTCACCAGTATATTATAAAGTATAGACAGAATAAAACAGTGGCATGATATGTTTGACATTAAACTTCAACTATTTAAGAAACACTGAGCCAGCAATTATCATATTAAAATAACAGAGTTGGTGTATGAATCTGGTAATAGTGAATGTTATTGGAAATTAGGAAACTTTAGTAAAGAATCTATAAACAAAATATGACATTAAGAAGTTAAAAATATAGAGCAATATACAGAAGTCATCATAACATGCTAAGTACTTTATGCACATTATTCTATTTAATTTAATTGATTTTATTTCTTGCAACTACCATATGAAGCAGTGATTTCATTCTCTGATAAACATACAAAGATATTGAGGATTAGGGCTGTATTCAAAGTCATCTAACTGATTAAGAGTAGAATTGCAATTTAAATTCACAGAAGCAAAAGACAAAGGAGAGAGGGAGAGATATACCCAATAGAATGCAGAGTTCCAGAAAATAGCAAGGAGAGATAGAAGACCTTCTTCAATTAGCATTACAAAAACATAGAGGAAAACAACAGAATAGGAAAGAGAAGAAAATTGGACATATTAAAGGAACATTTCATGCAAGGATGGGCAAAATAAAGGACAAAAACTAAAAGGACCTAACAGATTCTAAAGAGATAAAGAAGCGGCAAGGATACACAGAAGAACTGTTCAAAAAATGTCTTAGTGACCCAGATAACCATGATGGTGTGGTCACTCAACCGACTATGAAATTAAGTGGGCCTTAAGAAGTATTAATATAAACAAAACTAGTGGAGGTGATGAAATTCTAGCTGAACTATTCAAATCCTAAAAGATGTTGTTGAAGTGCTGCACTCAGTATGTCAGCAAATTTGGAAAACTCAGCAGAAGCCACAGGACTGGAAAAGGCCAGATTTCATTCCAATCCCAAAGAAAGGCAATGCCAAAGAGTGTTCAAACTTCTGTACAATTGCCCTCATTTCCCATGATAGCAAGTTTATGCTCAAAATCCTTCAAGCTAGGCTTCAACAGTATATGAACTGAGGAATAACACATGTGCAAGATGGATTTAGAAAAGTCAGAGGAACCAGAGATCAAATTGCCAACATTCGTCGGATCATAGAGAAAGCAAAGGAATTCCAGAAAAACATCTATTTCTGCTTCATTTACTATGTGAGAGCCTTTGACTGTGTGGATTGCAACAAATTTTTAAAAATTCTTAAAGAGATAGGAACATCAGAGCACCTTACCTGTCTCCTGAGAAATCTTATGTGGGTCAAGAAGCAACAGTTAGAACTGGACACGGAACAATGGACTGGTTCAATTGGGAAAAGAGTACAACAACTGTGTTTATCAACACCCTGCTTATTTAACTTAAATGCAGAGTAAGTGAATTAGCTCAGTTGTGTCTGACTCTTTGCGACCTCATGGGCTGTAGCCCACCAGGCTTCTCCATCCATGGAATTTTCCAGGCATGAATACTGGAGTGGATTGCCAGAGTACATCATGTGAAATGTCAGGCTAGATGAATCACAAGCTGGAATCAAGATTGCCAAGAGATCTATCAACAACCTCAGATATGCAGATGACACCAACCTAATGGCAGAAAGTGAAGAGCAACCAAAGGCGCTCTTGAAGGTGAAAGAAGAGAGTGAAATAACTGGCTTAAACATCAACATTCAAAAAACAAAGATCACAGCATCTTGCCACATCCCTTCACTGCAAATAGAATGAAGGAAAGTGGAAGCAATGACAGAGTTTTCTTCCCTTGGGTTACGAAAATCACTGGGCACAGTGACTGCAGCCACAAGATTAAAAGATGCTCAATGCTTGGAAGGAAAGCTATGAGAAACCTACTTTGCCGACAAAGGTCCATATAGTGAAAGGTATGGTTTTTGAAATCTCAGAAATGACAGCATGATCCCTGTTTGTTGCCAACGCAAACCATTCACTATCACAGTAATCCAAGTCTATGCCCTGACCAGTCACACTGAAAAACTGAAGTTGAATGGTTTTATGAAGACCTACAAGACCTTCTAAAACTAACACTCAAAAAAGATGTCCTTTTCATCATGTTCAGTTCAGTTCAGTTCCTCAGTCGTGTCTGACTCTTTGCGACCCCATAAATCACAGCATGCCAGGCCTCCCTGTCCATCACCAACTCTCGGAATTCACTCAGACTCACGACCATCGAGTCAGTGGTGCCATCCACCCATCTCATCCTCGGTTGTCCCCTTCTCCTCCTGTCCCCAATCCCTCCNTTAGTCTTTGCCCTGCTTCATTCCGCATTCTAAGGCCAAATTTGCCTGTTACTCCAGGTGTTTCTTGACTTATAGGTAAATGGAATGCAAAAGCAGGAAGTCAAGAGATGACTGGAGTAACAGGCAAATTTGGCCTTGGTGTAAAAAATGAAGCAGGGTAAAGGCTAATAGAATTTTTCAAGAGCATGCACGGGTCACAGAAAACACCCTCTTCCAAAAACACAAGAGAAGACTTTACTTATGCACATCACCAGATGGTTAATACTGAAATCAGATTGATTATATTCTTTGCAGCCAAAGATAGAGAAGCTCTATACAGTCAGCAAAAAACCAGACCCGGAGCTGACTGTGGCTCAGATCATGAACTCCTTATTGCAAAATTCAGACGTAAATTGAAGAAAATGGGGAAAACTACCAGACCATTCAGGTATTACCTAAATCAAATCCCTTATGATTATACAGTGTAAATGACAAACAGATTCAAGGGATTAGATCTGATAGAATCCCTGATGAACTGTGATGGAGGTTTGTGACACTGTACAGGAGGCAAGGATCAAGACCATCACCAAGAGAAAGAAATGCAAAAGGCAAAATGGTTGTCTGAGGAGACTTTACAGATAGCTGTGAGAAGAGAAGCAAAAGGCAAAGGAGAAAAGAAAAGATATCCCCATTTGAAAGAAGAGTTCCAAAGAAAAGCAAGGAGAGATAAGAAAGCCTTCCTCAGTGATCAGTGCAAGAAATAGAGGAAAACAATAGAATGGGAAGGACTAGAGATCTCTTTAAGAAAATTAGAGATACCAAGGGAACGTTTCATGCAAAGTTGGGCTGCAGAAAGGACAGAAATGGTAGGGATCTAACAGAAGCAGAAGATATTAAGAAGAGGTGGCAACAATACACAGAAGAACTATACAAAAAAGATCTTCATGACCTAGATAACCACAATAGTGTGATCACTCTTACAGAGCCAGACGTCCTGGAATGTGAAGTCAAATGGACTTCAGGAAGTATCACTGTAAAAAAAAAAAGCTAGTGGAGGTGATGGAATTCCAGTTGAGCTATTTCAAATCCTAAAAGATGATGTTGTGAAAGTGCTGCACTCACTATGCCAGTCAATTTGGAAAACTCAGCAGTGGCCACAGGACTGGAAAAGGTCAGTTTTCATTCCAATCCCAAAGAAAGGCAATGCCAAAGAATGCTCAAACTACCACACAATTGCACTCATCTCACACGCTAGCAAAGTAATGCTCAATATTCTCCAAGCCTGGCTTTAACAGTACATGAACCATGAACTTCCAGGTGTTCAAGCTGGATTTAGAAAAGGCAGAGGAAAAAGATATCAAATTACCAACATCTGTTGGCTCACAGAAAAAGCAAGAGCATTCCAGAAAACCCCCTACTTCTGCTTTATTGATTATGCCAAAGCCTTTGACTATGTAATCACAACAAACCGTCTAAAATTCTTCAAGAGATGCAAATACCAGACTACCTTAGCTGTCTCTTGAGAAATCCGTATTCAAGTCAAGAAGCAACTGTTAGAAACAGACATGGAACAACAGCCTGATTCCAAATTGGGAAAGGAGTATTTCAAGGCTGTGTATTGTCACCCTGGTTATTTAACTTATATGCAGAGTACATCATGTGAAATGCTGGGCTGCATGAAGCAAAAGCTGGAATGAAGATTGCTGGAAGAAATATCTATAACTTCAAATATGCAGATGACACCACCCTTATGGCAGAAAGTGAAGAAGAACTAAAGAGGCTCTTGATGAAAGTGAAAGAGGAGAGTGAAAAAGTTGTCTTAAAACTCTACATTCAGAAAATGAAAATCATGGCATCTGGTCCCATCATTTCATGGCAAACAGATGGAGAAACAATGGAAACAGTAAGAGACTTTACTTTCTTGGTCTCCAAAATCACTGCAGATGGTGACTGCAGCCATGAAATTAAATGACACTTGCTACTTGGAAGAAAGCTATGAGAAATCTAGACAGCATATTAAAAAGCAGAGACATTAGTTTGCTGACAAAGGCTGTCTAGTCAAACTATGGTTTTTCCAGTAGTCATGTATGGATGTGAGAGTTGGACTATAAAGAAAACTGAGCCCCTAAGTATTGATGCTTTTGAACTGTGGTATTGGAGAAGACTCTTGAAAGTCCCTTGGACTATGAGGAGATCAATCCAGTCAATCCTAAAAGAAATCAGTCCTGAATGTTCATTGGAAGTCCTGATGCTGAATCTGAGGCTTCAATATTTTGGCCACCTGATGCAAAGAACTGACTCATTGGAAAAGACTCTGATGCTGGGAAAGAATGAAGGCAGGAGGAGAAGGGGACAACAGAGGATGAGATGATTGGATGGCATCACTGACTAAATGGACATGAGTTTGAGCACACTCCAGGACCTGGTGATAGGCAGAAAGGCCTGGTGTACTCAGGTCCATGGGGTTGCAAAGAGTTGGACACAACCTAGCAACTGAACTGTAGACAGATGTGAGAGCTGGATAATAAAGAAGGCTGAGCACTGAAGAACTGATGCTTTCCTGTTGTAGTGCTGGAGAAGATCAGCTTCTCTGTCCATGAAATTCTCAGGCAAGAATACTGGAGTGAGTAGTCATTCCCTTCTCTAGGAGATATTCCTAACCCAAGGTCTCCTGCATGTATTGCAGATGGATTCTTTACCAGCTGAGCCATACCTTGTCAAAAATGTTTTCTTTTCAGGAAGCTACTGTCTATGCTTTGTTTTACATAGCTAAATCTAAGGTTTCTCTTATACTGAGATGAAATTGTTTGCCCTTCCAGTGTGCAACCCGATAAGTCACACTCCAGGAATAAATAGCAAGCTCATTCAGTTAACATAATGATTTCTAGAGCAGCCAAATTACTATCTTTCTCAAGCACTAAAGTTAAAAATCATCACACGGTCCCTGGAAGAATCAATGCTCTTGTGAAGTTGTGAAGGGGAGCCATGTGTATATAATATTGCTCCTCAATTTTTATTGTGAAATAATAGAATACTTTAAAAAGCTTCAAATGAAATAAGTCAGACAGAGAAAGACAAATACTATATGATCTCACATATGTGGAATCTAAAAAAAGTGAACTCATGGAAACAAAGAACAGATTGGTGGTAGCCAGAGACAAGGGGTATGGGGGTGAGGGAAATGAGTGAATGCGGTCAAAAGGTACAAATTTTCACTTTTAAGATAGGTAAGTTCTGGAAACAAAATGTGCAGCAGGGTGACTATAGTTGACAATATTGCCTTATATATTTGAAAGCTGCTAAAAGAGTAAATCATAAAAATTCTTATCACAAAAAAAATGTGTTATTATATAAGATGGTAAGTATTAACTAAACATTTTTGTGGTAATCATGTCACTCTATATACATTTTTATTTATACATATTTTTAGAAAGCATTATTTTGTACACTTTAAAACAATGCTGCTGTTGCTGCTGCTGCTGCTGCTGCTGCTGCTGCTGCTGCTGCTAAGTCGCTTCAGTCGTGTCCGACTCTGTGCAACCCCATGGACAGCAGCCCACCAGGCTCCACCGTCCCTGGGATTCTCCAGGCAAGAGCACTGGAGTGGGTTGCCATTTCCTTCTCCAATGCATGCAAATGAAAAGTGCGAGTGAAGTCGCTCAGTCGAGTCCAACTCTCAGCGACCCCATGGACTGCAGCCTACCAGGCTCCTCCGTCCATGGGATTTTCCAGGCAAGAGTACTGGAGTGGGGTGCCATTGCCTTCTCCAAAAACAATGCTATATGTCAATTATATTTAAATACAATTGAGAAAAAAATAATATAAAGTCTACAAAACCTCTATGGGGTGGCAAAGAGTTGGACATGACTGAGAGACTCAACAACAACAAAACCTACAAATTTAAAACCCCAAATGGTTTCTTAGGCTTTTTTCTAGATATAAAAAACTATAAAAGAATCAATTATTCATAAAGGTATAAATGTTTCACCTTTCCTTAAGATATTTTATGTGGACACAGCCATCACTCAAAAATTTACTTTTTAATTTAAACTTTGAAATCTAAGAATGCTGAGTTTTTAAAAAACTTTGCTATAAGAATACATTAAATAAGGTAGTGGCACTCTCAAGACTGTTAAACTCCTTTGAAGTTATCTACAATAATTAGATAAATAACAAGGCCTTAGGAAAGTTAACTTACATTTTCCCTAATGGTTTGCCTCTTATAACATTTCAGATTTTACAAATAAGTTCTAAATAATAAAAATGTGGTGAACAAAGGAGTATTTTCAAGCAAATCACAAAAAGAAAAGTTAATAAGGATTAACCATTTTTCACACATTGTTCAAAAGTTCTTGTTTGAGTTTTGTTCTTACTTAAGTAATTCTAAATTATAGTATAAAGCCCACCTTAGTAACTACTATTCAAAATCTACATTATCCATAATTACTGGAATTAAATACTAAATTAGCATTAGCTGACTGCTATTGTACATAATTTTTTTTTTTTTTTCTGTTTCTCTGAGTTCTATGATCTACCTTGTGTGGTCTTCTTTCTCTTAGGGGTCAAAAGATTTTACAGTGAAAATAACTGTGGCCAAGAAAGAAAACAAAAAGCTTTAATTTATTACAGAGAATGGTTACTTAGGGAACTGTATTGCTATAAAATCCTGAGTTTCCTTGTGCCTAGTGTCTGCAAATTGGAAATGTCATTGAATACTAACTTCAGCAGAAACTGAGGTTTGTAAATGCAAAGCAGCATTTAAATTCCATGGATTTTTTTAATGCTATTTCAATGTTGCACTGGAATTCTCATTTCTCCCTCTTCATTGTTTGATTACCTGTGTACTCTCTTGGTAATTTATTTTGTTCTTATTTTCTCCTGGGAGAAGTTTAGTCAACTGATGTTTCACAATAATTATAACTATATCTCTTGCTGAAGCTTCTCTCTTGGGTGTAGGTGACAGTACAAGGGGATTTGGGAAGCTAGAGGATTAGGGGTCTGCTCCCTTGACGTTGCCCATTGGACTCATTTTTCACCCGACACAACCTCTTGGGGGTTCAGGTTGTAGAGCAACCCCTCAGCTTGATGTCTGCTCTCATCTCATATCTTCCTTTAAAAATCCCTTTGCCACTCTATCAGTTACTCAAGGTTTCTGAATGATAGTGTCTTTAACCCTCCCAGTGATTGAAAAACTTAAACAGAATATGTGAATGAATATGTTAGTCACTCAGTCATGTCCGACTCTTTCCATGTCCATGGACTTTAGCCTACCGGCTCTTCTGCCCATGGAATTCTCCAGGCAAAAATACTGAAGTGGGTTGCCATTCCTTTCTCCAGAGGGTCTTCCTGAACCAGGGGTTGAACCCAGATCTCCCACATTGCAAGTAGGCAGCTTCTTTACCATCTGAGCCACCAGGGAAATGCCAACCCTGCAAATAGAATATACGAAAAGACAAATGTACACTGTAAAGCAAAATACAAATATATTTAGGATTGCCTCACAGATGGGGCTTCTTTAGTGGCTCAGACAGTGAGAATCTGCCTGCATTGCCGGAGACCTGGATTCAATCCCTGGGTCCAGAAGGTCCCCTGGAGAAGGAAATGGTAACCCACTCCAGTATTCTGGCCTGGAGAATTCCATGGACAGAGGAGCCTGAAGGGCTACAGCCCATTGACTTACAAAGAGTTGGACACAACTGAGTGACTAACACATTCACTTTTCACACATACCTTATTTTCAACACTTGATTCTTGGATGTATGGATACTTTCTTTTAAATCTTTCTAAAGACTAGATAAATCATTTTTCAATAGAAAAGAGAATGGTTTAAAACATCTAATTAGAATTCACTTCAATACATTACACTTTCCTATTTTGAATTACTTATAAGGACACAATCTACTGTAGAAAATATACAACTTAATTCTTATTGAATTCTTCATTTCATGATATAATATGTGGTCCCTAAGTAAAAGAGAAATAAGATATTTTGAGATGTAGTTACTGTATTTTTTGTTCATTTTGACTAAAGAATATAGATGATTAAGGTATAGTGTCTATCCTTGGACGAGAGATGAAGTACATGGAGAAAGGACACAAGATTTTCTGGGGTTTTAAAGTAACTTCATTGTACACGATGGGATATTAATTAAAATACTAATAAATGTTATTATTCTTCTTGTAAGTTTAAAGACAGAAAACATTACTTTCAGGCATTGGAAGTGAGCTCCTGGGGTCATGTTCTGACTTTAGTAATAGCCAACTGCAATCCCACTTCTTTGGCTTGAAGCTAGTCTTGATTGCTTTGGGTGATGAATTGGTAGACTCTATGGATGACTTCATAGTTGGAGCAGTATCTTTCTGCTCTGACAGTGCTTTGGTATTTAGCAAACTGTGAGCTGTTCTTAAAATATTGACAATGATTCTAAAGAAGCCCAGTGCTAAGATTAAAATATGGGTTTAATATAAACATTTTTATCACAATTTATTTATTTACATTAACAGGAGAGCCATTTCATTGACCCTATTTCCAAAACTTTTTATCCCACTGGTACAAGATACATAAATTTATTTGTGTTTTTATCCATGCATTAATCCATATTACTGATTAAATTTCAGTATAGGAAGTGAACTGACTCATTAAAATCTTTTGATGTAGCCATATAAATCTTAGACTAAAAAAAGAACTACAACCAGAAGAGTCTAATAAAAATATCTATCCTTTTATGGAAGATACTTGTATGATAATACCAGGTTTATCTATATGGAAGCCAGACCAGGAAACATATAAATCCATGGCAGCATATTTCGTAATCAGCTATAATATTTTCTCATATCTGCCATGTCTACTCAAAGTTTTTCTGTCAGCCTTTAGAACTTAGTTTCTGCTGCTGCTGCTGTTAAGTCACTTCAGTCGTGTCTGACTGTGTGCAACCCCATAGACGGAAGCCCACCAGGCTCCCCCCATCCATGGAATTCTCCAGGCAAGAACACTGGAGTGGATTGCCATTTCCTTCTCCAATGCATGAAAGTGAAAAGTGAAAGTGAAGTCGCTCAGTCGTGTCCGACTCTTAGCGACCCCATGGACTGTGGCCCACCAGGCTCCTCCATCCATGGGATTTTCCAAGCAAGAGTACTGGAGTGGGGTGCTATGAGACTGATTGTGTGGTCTCAAAATTGTGGTTGCATCTTCTTGCAAGGACGATCTCTGCAGGAAACTTTTCTCATCTTACTGACATCACATTTGGCCATGGGAATTACTTTTGCCAATTAAATGTGAATGGAAACAATGACACTTCTGAGCGAATGCTTTGAAAGCATTTCCTAGAAGGCAATGGCACCCCACTCCAGTACTCTTGCCTGGAAAATCCCATGGGCAGAGGAGCCTGGTAGGCTGCAGTCCATGGGGTCGCTAAGAGTCAGATACAACTGAGCAACTTCCCTTTCACTTTTCACTTTCATGCATTGGAGAAGGAAATGGCACCCCACTCCAGTGTTCTTGCCTGGAGAATCCCAGGGATGGCGGAGCCTGGTGGGCTGCCGTCTCTGGGGTCGAACAGAGTCGGACACGACTAAAGCGACTTAGCAGCAGCAGCAGATCCACCATCATTTCTTTTTTCTGCCATGAAAACAGCTTGTTCAAGACAGAAGCTGAGCCTTCCCCTAGGTAGTAGAATGGTGAGCACATGGAGCAGAGCTGCAATGAGTGTTAATGAGAAAGAGAAAAAACCCTTCTTTGTTGTAGCCATTGAGATGTTGGGGTGCTATGTTATTGTAGTGTAGCATATTGAAAGCAAATGGATACAGATAAGCTCAGGAAACAAAGATGTGAATAGTTCTGAACTTCGTTTAATAAGGTAAGATATTATTAGAACTAATTGCAATGAGGACATTATACAATATAGAAATTTCAGAATAACCCTTTATACTCTTTTATCACTTCTTAGATTATTTCACTGAAATCTTTTGGCATATAGGTAATGTAAAAGTATTAAGATAGAAAGTCATAATTCTACTTTTATCTCCCAATAGATGAGAGCAAGTGAGAATTAATTTGTTTGCATTTTTCAGAGGTACACTTAGCCATCTGTTGATTGAATTATTAATACGCCCACTGAATCAGTGTGTTGCTACTTCTTTTCCTTTGGTGACAATTAAGAAGCACCAGTTTGTAGATTCTCTTTCCTCCTGTAATATAAGTTTAATTTATTCTCTATCATTAAACAGTGCATTGCAGAGCAACACATTAAAATATTCAGCAGAGGATAATTAGCCTTCTCTGTTGTATACGCACTAATAATGCTTGAAACTACTTCAAAATTAGCTAGGTAAACTCAGTCTAGAGTAAAACAAACTTGATTGTCTGAACAGCTAATTCAAACAACCAAGAGACATACAGCCCCCTGTAGATATTTTTGTTTTCTCCTAACTCTATTTCTCAGTCTTCTAATTAATAACAGAATCCAAACTACATCATTTTCTTTGGCTGAGATAGAAATTTCCCCAATGGCTCTTAGTGAAGGGACAGAAAAATCAGCAATGATCCAGAAAATCTAATAGCAGATTTTGCCATTTTAATAAAACAGAATTTCAATTCACTAATTAATGTTGTTACTTAAAAGTCAGGGACATTAAGGCATCAAAACTAAGAGGCCCAGAATAAAGTTTCTCCAATGACTTCAAAATATTTTGATTAACTAGTCTCTGCCTGGTTTTTTAAAAAAGACAGTACTTGGAACAAAAGGCAAAATTTAATCCTGTTGCCAGCTAATCTTTTTCCCCCCCTCATTTAGTGGTAAATTAACCTCCTGACTATTTTAAGTTCAAGGCACAAATATAATTTGAGTCAGCTGAAGTTTTATAGTTTGGTAGCAAACTAGATAAATTTTAAATGCATACTTGTACATTTGTTATGATCTTTGAAGGTTTTGGATCCCAGTATCTTACACTCAGCTGGACTTCCTGTAGAGAGATGAAATCTTTTCTCCCTCCAAACAATTTACAAAGGCCAAAGGTTTCCAAGGAAAAAGAAAAGAAAACTGAAGAAAACCTGACATTTTGCACAACACTAATGGAGAAAAGAAAAAAAAAAAAACAGAGTTTAGAACAGAACTGAAAATCCATTAAATGTTCTGTGTCCCAGAGGATAGCAATGGCTAGTCTTGAATGCTCAACAGATTTTCCATTGTAGCTTTTTAGGGATGAGTATTTTATCTTAATAGTAAAATAGCTCTTTGTGTTCCTGTGACTCTCATTAAGATATTCAGAGAAAACACTTATTCATTGTCTTTATCCTCCTTCGATAGAAAAGTCTGGATTTAAGGTTTTTTTGTTTGTTTGTTTGTTTTATAGTCATTTTCCATAGTCAAGAAGTCATCATAAATCCCCATGACCTCTTACTAGAATTTTTTAAAAGATTATAATATCTTGCTTTCGATGGAGAATTTCTGGGAAAATATTATCTTAGTAAGACTAGATCAAGCGAAAAGAGGATCTCAGATTTTATTGACAATTTTCATAAATAATCCTGAAGAACATAATTCTTAACTTTTAATTCACTAATAAGAAACATTATGACTTCAATGAATGTAAAAGATTTTAAAACTGGACAAAACTGAATAGCATTTTTTGTGAAATTTTTGTGAAATAAAAAGAATTGCTTTCAAAAGAAGAAATAGTTTTCATGTATCACTGTAAAAGGAAAAAGCCCAACACTTCTAAACCCGGCATAAGTGTTGCTCATCATGTAAAATGGTGTGGGCTTCACACTATATTCATGCATAGCTGGAAACATAGCTAACTATGAAAGTTGTTTTTTTGCACAAAAAGTATAGTTCCCATTTTTAAAATAGCCAAATGACTCTCTAAAAACATCATTTAAAAAGTAACAGCAAATTAATATTATATGTCAAGATATTTAATGTGTTATAGTCAAAATCCAAACCTAATATCCTTCTTAATGTATTTCATAAAAAAGAATAGTACACACATTTTCATATAGGTACTCGTATGTAGATATGTTAAATTATAATTGGTTAAATAAGAAAAGCTCAAACTCACCTTTTCATAAATAGTATATGCCAGCAATGCTTCTAAAAAGAGTTTCATGTAAACAATAATAGAGGACAATATGTTGCCTGATGAAATTAACTGAACACTGAAAAGTTATTTTATCAGGTAAAATAAGATTGTAGGAGGAGGTGTGGTGTTCCCTGGTGACTCAATGGTAAAGAATCCACCTGCCAATGAAGAAGACTCAGGTTCCATCCCTGGTCCAGGAAGATCCCCTGGAGCAGGAAACAGCAACCTATTCCAATATTCTTTCCAAGAGAACCCCGTGGAGCCTGGCTGACCACAGTCCATGAGGTCTCAAAGAGTTGGACATAATTTAGAAACTGAAAAACAACAACCACCACAACAGGAGGAGAAGGTGTAAGAGATCTTAGCACAAGTTGGTCAGTTGGTCTTAATTAGGATTAATCTGCAACATTTCTGAAAACATGAAGTAATTCCTCCTTGTAATATTTTCCTTCATCAAGGGATATTGTATAGAATGACCTACCAAATCCTCTGAGAATTCAGCAGTTAGGGATATCAGGGTTTGGAGGAGGGGTGGGTTGCTTGTGTTTGTAGCCATCAGGAATTTAGTTGTCACTTTCGAAGAAAGATGAGTAATTCATATCCCATTGGTTTCATCGTTCCCTTTCTATATACTTTCAACAATGGACATTCTGTATGGATGGAGTGAAGGCAATCAAAACTGAGAAGTTTCCAGGGAATTACATGCACCAGGTTCTTAGTAGTTTCCTGTTACTTTCCTAGGATCCTGTGTGGAATAAGAAAAATCACACTCCTGAATCAGTTTCCAAATGTAGATGCTTACCTTCGGACATTCTTTTTTAAAAATATCTATTTGATTGTTTCAAGTCTTAGCTGCAGCTCGTGGGGTTTTCATCGCATCTTGTGGGATCTTTGTGGTACATGGACTCTCTAGACATGCTGCACAGGCTTAGCCACTCTGCAACACTTGGGATCTTAGTTCCCTGCCCACAGACTGGAACCAGGTCCCTAGCATTGCAAAGTGAATTCTTAACCATTGGACCATCAGGGAAGTCTTACTTTCATTCTCTGTCAATCATTCATTTAACACACTATTCAGCACCTTGTCTATGAAGGACACAAAGATGAAGAAGAAGGAGAGACTCTCCTCTGTACGGCTTAGAGTCTAGAGATGCTGCAAATCTCTGAGTCAAGGAAGAGTTTGGGACATGTGAAAAAATGAAAGAGGACACTGCATTTGTTTCCTATTGTTGTTATAATAAAGAGGCCCTGTGCCGGCATTGTTTCCTATTGCTGCTGCCACAAATAACCACAAAAATAGGGGTCTAGCATAAGTTTATTATCATACACTTAATGGACGTCAGAAATCCATAATCAGTTTCCTTTGGCCGAAATCAAGACGGCGGCTGGCCTGTGTTACTGTTATAAGTTTTGAGGGAGAATCCATTTCCTTGCTTTTTCCAGTCCCTAGAGGCCTAAGAATCCTTGGCTTGTAGCTCTCTCTGCCATCTGTATATCCGGCATCTTGGCATCTTCTCTCCTCTCTGGCCCCTGCGTCCAACTTTACATCTTTTCCCTCTGACTTGATTCTCCCACCTCCTTCCTATAAGGATATGTGTGATTACATTGCCAACTGGATAATATAAAATAACCTCCTATCTTGAGCTTCTTAGGTGGCACAAATGTAAAGAACCTGCCTGCCAATGCTGGAGAGGCAAGAGACTCGGGTTCGACCCCTGAGTTGGGAAGGAGGGCATGGCAACCCACTCCAGTACTCTTGCCTGGAGAATTCCATGGACAGAGGCACCTGGTGGGCCACAGTCTATGGGGTCACACAGAGTCAGACAGGACTGAAGTGACTTAACATACACACATTCTCCTATCTCTGGATTCTTAACTTGACCATGTTTGTAAAATTGGTATGTAAGGTAATGTACTCCCAGTTTCCCAGGATAGAATGTAGACATTTTTGAGGACCACCCTTCAGTGACCAATGACCTGAGATTGAGGAGTGAACCGTGGTGCAAATAGAGGTTGGCGACTGAGGAGGATCAGTTCTTCTAAATTGGACTCCTGTATTCAGCTTGGATTTATTATTACCAACATGAGGAGTCCTTAAAGTTTTTCTTTTTAATCAAGAAATTTATGGCACCTAATGTACGTCACCTGTTCTGTGGACAATGGATGGGAGTGAAGCAAGAATAAACATAAAGGCTTACTTGTTTTCTCTATTTTCATATATCCCTTTGGAAGATGAAATAAGTAGCAATTAGACTGGTGTTTGTGAGGTAAAATATTTTACAAACTTAGTTCACTGTAAAAAGAGGCATTGAGTTTTAGCCTCTATACTAGAAAAGTTATTAACTGTAAAATTTGGGAAATTAAGGGCATACTACACATTGGATTTATGTGAGCTTAGAGTTTAGTGATAAACTCATAGAAAATGCATGGGTTGCTGCACACAGTTAATTGAAAAAAAAAAGTTCATCATTGTGTAACTCAAAGCAATTACTCTAAGATATCATAGTCACAGCAGTAGTTCTCCACCATCATTAAAATTACCTCTTTAATTTGAATATTGTTCCACTCTCATGACTTACTTGAATGCTTATAAAATTTTGAAATGCCCTCCTAATACTTCACTTGGTTTTGTGATGAAATATAGCCATACCACAGGTTGACAATCCCAAATACCTAGGTCATGTAATTTCTTCCGGGGGTATCTTTGGAAGGTATTTTGCCTGAAATTCAGACATCCTATGAATCCTTGATATTGTTCTCAATGATCTAGATCCATAGAAATAGCCCTGCTAGGCAGATCTTATGTTACAAACTTGATGTGGCTCCTCTTATTTCAAACCAGCATCTCTGCACACCTGCAACAATTCTGGAAACAAAGGAACATGACAACAAAATTCTTCTGTGAATCTTGATGTATCTGAAGCAGTACATACTTCATTAAGTACTGCGCATGACCTGGTTGATGTGGGCATTCATTCCTCAATGAATGTGCACCCACATAGTACACCTATGTCCATAAGTAAATACCTGCAAGTCTAAATGATCTTTAGAAATAGCATAAAGAAGAATAACACTGAAGAATTGATGTGCCCGAACTCTGGTGCTGCAGAAGACTTTTGCGAGTCCCTTGGACAGCAAGGAGATCAAATCAGTCAATCCTAAAAGAAATCTACCCTGAATATTCATTGGAAAGACTGATGCTGAAGCTACAATACTGTGGCCACCTGATGGGAAGAGCTGATTCATTGGAAAAGACCCTGTTGCTGGGAAAGATTGAGAACAGGAGGAGAAGCGGATTGCAGAGGATGACATGGTTGGATGGCATCACTGACTCATAAACATGAGCAAACTGCATGAGATAGTGAAAGACAGGGAAGTCTGGTGTATTGCAGTCTATGGGGTTACAAAGAGTCAGACATGACTGAGAGACTGAACAGCAACATAATTACAAAAAGAAATCTAGGTATGAACGTGAGCAATTTGAGTGTGTTAGGACAACCTTTCTTTCATCAACTTTTAAGAAAATCAGAACAGTTAGTTAAGAGGCCAACTAGGACTCATTTTTTGACACCTTTAAAATTTCACAAATATTAAACCTATTAATATAATTTATTTTTACTTCTCAACAAAGTTTAAGGAGCTCACGCAGGAAGAGGGGTGGTGAGAATTACTCAGCTGCTCTTGGTCACCAGTCTCTACCTAGTGATTAAACAGTCTGGCTCCAACCACCCAGCTCATTGTTGTTTTTACCCACAGTGTGAAAGAAAAATCATCTCTGTGCCAACCCCACATCATATAAAACCCTAACAATGTGTTGAGTGTGACTTAAGAGCCCATAATGTATTTTTCATGAAGGTAAGGAAAATCCATTAAAGAGATTAATTTGTGTTTGGAGAGCCTACCTCTCTTCAGTCAAAAGTATTTGTTCTGTTAACTGTGGTTTTCTGATATGCTATGATAGTTCAGAATCCAATGATGGCGTTGCACCATGAGATCTTCCACAGATGGATATTTTATAACTTATTTAAACAGCTATTTCTCAAAGGGGATTATTGACTTGTTGCTAGAGTTTCTTTTTTCTTTTTTCTGGTAATTATTATACTCTAAGGTTTTCAAAAAGGGCTATGTTTTTCAGGAACATTCATGTTGTAAGAAGTTGCTCTTTTACACTTGAGTAATGTTTATTTGCTGCCACGCTAATAGAATTTTCTAGAGAGAAAATTGTAATGTTTATAATACATTTTAATTGATTAGTAACAACATAGATTTAGCCATTTCGATATGAAGTGCAAATAATAGGTTGAGTTGAATTCTGTAGTTAAGAAATTTGAAGTAATAAAATGCAGCTTTTATGTTATAAATAAAGTCACACAAACTCATTACAAGGAGGTGTGATCTGAAGGAAGGGAACAGAGTGCATGGTTTTTATCCTTAAACCACCTCAAGCTCAGTGATTTATATCTGTAGTGATTCTCAACTTAGCTCCCTGGAATTGCCTGAAGCACTTAGAAAATATACACGTCTAGGTCCTACTCTTACTGTGTTTCATCTAACTGGTCCAAAGTTAAGTCTGAAGATCAATTGTTGTCCAAGTTATTCAGGTGATCCTAATATCCAGCCAAAGTTAAGAACCATTAGGCTAATGGAAGAAGGCTGTTTTGCTGTTTAGTTGCCAACGTCGTGTCCAGCTCTTTGAGATCTTGTGGATTGCAGTCCACCACAAGATCTTGGGTTCTTCCCAAGCAAGAATACTGGCGTGGTTACCATTTCCTTCTCCAGGGGACCTTCCTAGCTCAGGGATCAAACCTGGGTCTCCTGCATTGGCAGGCAGATACTTTACCACTGAGCCAGCAGGGAAGCCCCTAAAGGAAGAATAAAAGATCTAAAAGTGGAATGCCCTTGTGAGAAATGGGCAGAAAGAATAGAAGGAAGCAAATTTCGTTTTTTTTCCTCAAATATTTCCATCAAGCAGCCTGGGTTTATATTTTCTTTCCACCTGGGACTCTTCTAATTACAAAGCATTCCCACTGAATTGCAAACAAGGAACAAAAGTCTCTGGGACATGAGGTCTTCGTTAGGTGCAGGTGATTTTGTCTGCAGCTCTAGCTGCTGTATGTTGCAGAGGAGGTTTTATGCACAAGGACACACAGCTGGTGATGAAACCTAGTCTGTGCTCCCTTCTTCAGGGAGTCCTACCCAATGTAGGAAGAGTGATCTTTTCCTAATAAATACAAAGGTGCTGCCCAGGATAGCGGCAGTGCTGGAAGAGATGGAAGATTCATGCTGGATATTAGATGACTGGGTTAGCTGGGAGACCATGCCCTTCACCAATCTGTAGGCAGCCTCAAGAGAGGAAGGAGCAGCCTCAAAGAAAATAGCAGATCCAGCCTGACATTGGACACCTGTTCAGCAGCCATATTCCACTGGACCCAAAAGCTATACTAGGCAGAACAAGAACTGTGCAGTCAAAGCAAGAAAAGAAAGGCACTCAAATCCAGTGTTCTGTGACAACCTAGAGGCGTGGGATGGGGTGGAAGGCGGGAGGGAGCTTCAGGAGGGATAGGACATACGTATATCTATGGCTGATTCATGTTGATATATGGCAGAAACCAACCCAACACTGTAAAGCAATTATCCTCCAATTAAAAATAAATAAAAGAGAAAACAAAGGCACTCAAGGAAACTCTCAGTCTTCAGAGACAGCATAAGCCAAGACTTGATCCCATCACGAGGGATATGGCTGTAATAATTATCCTTTGATATATGAGTAATAAACCTCATATTTAAGAGACAGATGTTGGGGATAATTAATTTTGCTCTGGGTAAGCTCATAAAGTAGAAAAGTGATCCTACAGGGTTCTGACAGAAAAGATTAGGTTAGATACATAGAAGACTGCAGGACGTATAGAAACACACACACAATGACAACAAGACACACACCACACCTCAACATCTCACAGAAAAAGTACACATTTATTTTATTAGACTTCTGGGATGTTCCAAACAAGCCATGTTTGAAACAGGAGAGGAAGAGTGATAAGACAGCAAAATAATTGAGGCTATGGGGTCTAGAGTCAGACTAAAGAGAATTTTAATTCTGCATGCCCTTGAGGAAATTACCTAACTTCTCACACCCTGGTTTCCTCAATCTAGAAAAAAAAGGCTAGCTGCTGTGAGAGTTAAATGAGATGATCCATGTAAAACGCTAAGCTCAGAGCTTTGAACATGTTTAATACTTAATAACAGTTATTATGTTTTTAATTAATCAGCTCACAATCTTAGCTCAGCAAATGAGTAAACACCTTGACATTAATTCTTTGCCAACGTATTATGAAATGTTTTAGAATTGTCCTCATTACAAAGCAGTTTTCTCCACTAAGGGAGCTCTTCCTTTTAAAATGTTTGCAGTTAAGTAAAATCATAAGCTTGGAGAGAGACAGGTTTCTGAAATATTGGCAGGGGGCTTGGAATTTTTTAAAAATAATAATTCTTATCACCTTTTCAATCATCTGAGCCACTCCAAGCACCACCAAAACACTTCTTTGTTACCATAGAGACCCATAGAGATATTCATATATTAAATAACAAACAGTAATAGAATTCTGTTCTGCTCAACAAGAATAGAAGTTAGAATGAGACACTCCTATTTAAATTTCTGAATTAGATTTCTTTTTGCCAGAAAATGGCCATGAAGGAGGTTTGATTTGAATGTATGGAGGATTCTGCAAGTTTAATTATAAAGCAAATTTTGGTATTTGAAATATAGTAAAGTCAGTACGCTGAATGAGTTGGTCTCACTGGGTGTAACCAGAAATTATACTTCCTTCTATAATGATCCCTCTACCTAGCTATTCTGTATAGGGGTGATACTTGCCCACCTTTTCAGATACAATTAAGAAATTTTTGTGAACTTCCCAGGCCCCCTTCCCACTTCCCTCTCAGAAACCACCTCTTATAGTAAGATTCTTTCTAAAAAGTATATCTATATACACTAACACAATACAAGACCCTTCAAAGTCATAATCTAAAAATGAAACTAAATAAGCAGGATAAACATTCTTGTTTTATATTTATGTAGTTGTCAATTTTGTTGGCGCTATGAAATCTAATTAAGCTTTTGAACTTTTTTTTCCCCGCAGTCACACTTCTTATTGTTATTATAAACGTCTGCTTCTACCTTGGGCTTTTGTAGTTCCGTGGAATTTCCCTTTTTTTCTTCTTCCTTTTTTTTCTTTCTTCTTTTTTTTCTTTTTGCTTTTTCTAATTTTAATTTTTAATTATTTTAAAGCTATTACTTTGTTTTACTTATTCCTTTGCTTGCTTTTCCTCCTGTTCTTTTCCCCTTGCGGCTAATCTTTGATGGATATAAATCTTATCTGCCTCTGTTTAACTTTGCATGTCTATTCTTTCTTTCTTTCCTTTCTTCTCAACATATTTGTTAGTTTTGTTTTCATTGCTTCATTCCCCATTTGGCACCTTGCTTTAGTTTTGTGTTCCAGTTTATGTTTTAGTTAGTTTTGTTCTTAACTGGTAAATGTAATTTTTTATTTCTTTTGTTCACTATGTCAATCTACTGTACTTTAATTTTGTTGGACTGTTTTGATTTTACTCATGTGTGTATATGTATATGTGTATATTCTATTATTTTAATTATTATTTGCCTGATTTTGTAACTGCCATTTGTCTGGGGTTCATTTTTGGTTTCTCATTTTGGGGTATTAATCTCACTTAATGCCATAACAAGTTCAGTTCAGTTCAGTTCAGTCGCTCAGTCGTGTCTGACTCTGCAACCCCATGAATCACAGCACGCCAGGCCTCCCTACCCATCACCATCTCCCGGAGTTCACTCAGACTCACGCCCATCAAGTCAGTGATGCCATCCAGCCATCTCATCCTCTGTCGTCCCCTTCTCCTCCTGCATCAGAGTCTTTTCCAATGAGTCAACTCTTTGCATGAGGTGGCCAAAGTACTGGAGCTTCAGCTTTAGCTTCATTCCATCCAAAGAAATCCCAGGGCTGATCTCCTTCAGAATGGACTGGTTGGATTTCCTTGCAGTCCAAGAGACTCTCAAGAGTCTTCTCCAACACCACACTTGCGAAATCTTCATTCCTGATCAGAGATCAAGCCCTGAGCCTTTGGAGTGGAAGCACTGACTCCAAGACCCTAGACTACCAGAGAACTAACCCTAGGGAGTATCAAATAATGAGAACTCACACAAAGAAAATCACTTGAATACAAGACCCAGCATCACCCAACCACCAGTAGCACCCTGTGCCGAATACTTCATCTAAACAGCAAACAAGACAAAAATATACTTATTTAATCAATTTCATTGAATCTGTTTCTAATGTATCAATGGTATAATTTCTAAAAAATATACTTTTTCTTCAAATTGTCTTAGTTTTCTCATAAAATTGAGTTGCATTTAAGGCTAATAAATTTTAGATTGTTGATACTATTAAAAAAAGAAAAATTTCTGGATATTCTCAAACAATAAATACATTTTGTTGACTTTAATCCTCTGACCAGTCTCACTTTATACTTTTTTCATGTTAATATGTTTAGTACTATAAATTTGTCAAAATTATGTACTCTTTTTAAAGGAAAATCTCCTGGACTCTACTAGCTTTATCTCCTGGTCTCTACTAGCTTTATCTCCTGGACTCTACTGCAGTCGATGGGATCGCAAAGAGTCAGACACAACTGAGAAACTGAACTGAACTACTAGCTTTGGGTGTGTTTACAGGTTGGAGTGAGTGTCTGAGACACACAGTAATTCTACTCTAAAGAAACCCTCCCAATTCGCAGCCCTCCTGTCCTTTTCATTTTATCCTCCTTTGTATTCTAGAAAGGTGATGATTAAGGGCCAAGTACCATAAAGACATTCACTCCCTTAGATCATCCACCACAGGTGTTCTTGAATCTCTTTATGGACTTTAGAACAAGTTAGTGTTTAATGTTTGAAGGCCTTGGTTGAAATTCTTTCCTTTTGAATACTCTTGTGTAAACTGATATTCTAGAAGGAAGATTTTCTTAGATACGACAAGGGTCAGATATTTTATGGCATTTTTTCCCCAGTTCTTGAACTACTGAAGTGTTCACTTTAGCCAAACCGGATCAATTTGTATGTTTTCTAATTGGTGAAGCGTTAGTTGCTCAGTCATGTCCCACTCTTTGCTACCTCATGGACTATAGCCTGCCAGGTTCCTTTGTCCATGGAATTCTCCAAGCAAAAATAATGGAGTAGGTAACCATTCCCACCTCTAGGGGATCTTCCTGACACAGGGATTGAAACTGGGTCTCCTGCATTGCAGGCAGATTCTTTACCATCTGAGCCACCAGGGAAGTGTCATGTAATATAACGCAGTTACTCTTCACTCAGTGATGTTAGCAGAAAACGTGAGGTGTAACCAGGAAAATTAATACAGCTTCCCTAAATCACTGAGTACTGTACTGTAGGTATTTTAAATCTTCTACTTCCTCCCTCTCTCCTCCTCTTTCTCCTTTAACAAAAACAACGAGAACTACTAGTAACTTAAGACTTTCTGTGTCTCAGGCAAAGTATCCAGATGCAGATAGCAATCCTTGAAATTTGGCTAAGCATGATACTCAGCAACACGAAATATCCCTTTATAATGTATATCCAGAGACTGAAACCCCAAAATCAATCATTAAACATTTTAGCCAGTACTTCAGGAAATTAGTTCCTCTGAAACCATTCCATCAGCAGTAGCATTTATCAGCTTCAGCTTTCTGAAAGAACTCTGGGCCAGTTTTGCAAAGTTACCATGGGTAATTATTATTATTTTTAAAAGAGTGGAAAGGCATTTTGTTCTTGTAAGAATCTGTAAAATGTTTTTGTTCCATTGAAAATATCCCATTCTTTCTTTACAAACTGTGGCGGCAACACCTCCCACCTGTCAGAGTTATATATTCACCAACAAGAGGATTTAATCATTTTCCCAAGCATGTGTGGTAGGCTCAGGCCCCTCCTTATCCCGGGTACAATGTGGAGGGCAGTCTATATGCATAAGGAAGAGACTCATTAACTCTATGGCAAGTCTGTGGTTCAAAGTATCTATTTTATGGAGGGTCATAAAAGGTTACGTAACTCTCATTTTCATCAACATTTTCAAAATGTTAAAGGAGGCTTGTTTTCTTTTTAAAAGAACAGAAAGGAGAAAAAAAGTGAAGATAATTCCTCTAATAGTATCAAATACACTTACAGGCAGACATGTGAGAATAAAAAAAATGTTATTTGCAGATTTTCAAGGGCTTGAAGCTTTTCAAATAAATGTATGCACCATTAGCATTCACTCAGCTATAAAGGCTTTGATCTTCCTTTAAAAGAAGCTAGGGGGAAAAAAGAAGGGAGGGAAAGAAAGGGCTGAGAAAGTGAAGCTGTCAGCAGTTTGAATGCTGCCAATTATTACTCCACTTATAAAGAGCTAATTAAACACCAGTGCTTCCAAAAAGAATCATCTTTACCCATTTTGTGCTCTTTTTTTATTTATACTTCAAGTAAAGAAACTTGATTATTGATAAGATCCACGTTGCAAGCTGAATGGGAATGTCATTGTACAATAAGGAAACCATTTCTTTAGCTTACTCCAAGCCAGTCTATAGGGGTATTTTGGGTTTAGGAATTCTATTCTCATGACTTCAGCTTTAAGTTCAGTTTCAACAGTTTGCGAATAAAATGTAAGATTACTGAATTTCTATCTGCATCTCTAGTTCTCTCTCTGTATTCATATCAGGACATAAATATAATCTATTACTACTCCCAGCAATTAATAATCATTGTCCTTGAATACGCTGAAGACCTACTCATCACGCTAAACAAATCTTTTCCGCTGTCTCATCTTCTCCTTTTCAGTTAGTCATCAAGGCATATTTACAACTCCCTCCTAACTACCTCGACGATGATTTTCTTCTTCTCAATGTCTACTTCCACTATCTTTGCTATGTTCTCATTCCCTCTCTTGGGCATTCATGAAATTTGTTCTCCATTGTTAATTTCTTTTTCATTTTTGAAGATACTCTTCAGTGCTTATTTTCACACTGGAACCTGAATAATCTTGCTTTTAAAACATTTCCAATGAATACATGAAGTGGAATAATACAGAAGAATGTTCAAGACAATTATACAGCTTAATAAATGATATCACAACGGCAATCCACTCCAGTACTATTGCCTAGACAATCCCATGGACAGAGGAGCCTGACAGGCTGCAGTCTATGGGGTTGCGAAGAGTTGGACACGACTGAGTGACTTCACTTCAATGAATGATATCACAAAGTCAACATCTGTGGGACCATCACTCAGATCAAGAAATCAAAAATGGCCAGAACCCAGAATTTTCCTCATGACCCTAACCTCATAAAACCAGTGACTATTCAAGTATTTTTCTCAGTTTCTTTGGACTTGTTTTCCTTTTTGTTTTTTCTAGGAGTTCCCTTTATACTATGCACATAGGCCCCTTGTCCATCCATGTAACACATGACTCCTTCCTCTCCTTGACTTGCTTTTTTATTCTCTTTGTACTCTCTTTTAATGAATAGAAATTTAAAATTTTGAGTTCAGTTTATAGGTCTATTTCTTTATGGTAACTGCTTTTTGGGTCCTGTTTGAGATATCCTTTCTTATTCTAATAGTGTGAAGAGATTCTTGTATAATATATTTTAGAAACTGTATTGTTTTTTTAAATCACATCGATCTATAATTTACCTCAAATTGATTTCCGTGTTTGGTGTGAAGTAGTGGTCAGGTTTCTTCCACATGAATTTCCAGTTGTGCCAGCATCATTTTTTGAAAACTTCATCTTTTTCCTACTGCTGTGTAGTGCCACATTTCTGTCCTGTCCATATATCTGTTTAATCTATGCCTGAGCTTCCTCTTTTATATATTGTTATATTATTTNAAATCACATCGATCTATAATTTACCTCAAATTGATTTCCGTGTTTGGTGTGAAGTAGTGGTCAGGTTTCTTCCACATGAATTTCCAGTTGTGCCAGCATCATTTTTTGAAAACTTCATCTTTTTCCTACTGCTGTGTAGTGCCACATTTCTGTCCTGTCCATATATCTGTTTAATCTATGCCTGAGCTTCCTCTTTTATATATTGTTATATTATTTGTCTATTCTTATAGTACAATGTCTTAATTACTATAAATGCATAAAATTGACTGGACTTCTTCCAATTTAAAAAAAAAGTGTTTTCCTGGTGCTTTGCTATATATAATTTTAGATTGATACTTGTAAAAGGTTGTTATATTCTTTATCATAGGAAAGTTTCTATGTATAATTTTTGTAATCTTTTTCATTATCATAAGCTGTTCTTGAACATATCAAATGCTTTTCTGTATCTTTTGTTGATTATGTAATTTTCTCTTCTGTTGGTTAATATGATGAATTTCCCAGATTTTTCAAATATTAAAATAAGCTTATAATTATGAACTAAACTTCAAGTAGTAAAACAGTATTATCCTTTAAAATATTTTCTGGGTTTGGTTTAATATATTTGTTTAAATGTTTGCATCCAATTGATGAAGAGATTGCTGTGTGAACTTTTTAAAATACTTTTCATGTTTTGACATCAAAGCCTGACTTCGTAAAAACAATGTGGCAAGTGTTCTTTCTTCTATTTTCAGGAAGAGTTTCTAGAAAAATAGCATTACTTATTTTTTAAGATTTTTAGTAGTAAATGTGGTGAAATCCCCTAGGCACAGGGTTTCCTTTGTGAAATTTAATGTTTACAATTATTTTTATTTTAATGAAAGCATTCAGATTTTCATTTTTTACTTTGTTAATATTGTTAGTTTTGTTTTGAATTGTTCAATTTCATCTAAATTTGCAAATTAACTTGCATAAGATCATCTATATTATTATTATACATTAAGTCTAATGTATATATCAATGATACAACAATATAATTAAAATAATATATTATTATTTTCATGTGAATGTAGTGTTCTCTCCCTTTCATCACTGATGTTTATCATTGTGTCTTTTGCTTTTTATTATTATCCCCTTTATTTGCATCACCAGTACAAAACACATCTCACTTTACATGGCTCCAAATTCCAATTGTGTCATGAATATGAATATATGCATATAAACATACATATACATATTTATATTTCTGTGTCTTAATTTTATGCCCAAAATGAGCATATCCATGAGTTCATATGTTCTATATCAGAAATGGTTTGATGGGACTTCTTTTTTGGAAATGAAATTTTTTACAACATAAAAAGTCAATAAAAATTAGAACTATATGAATTTATAGCAATAAGAAAGTAAGAATAGCTATAAAAGATATTTGAAACAAGATAACAAATTGGATAAATAAAATAAGATTATGTCACGGCCCTCCTGACATATTTGACACACATGTAGACACTCACACATGTATAGATATGTGTAAGTTATATAACTATAAAGAAAGTTAAGGTGTTTTATATCAATACTCAATATTTGGTCTTTTCTTACAAATAATAAGAGCTACTTTATTAGACCAAGCAAAATTAAAATTCAGCCTCAGGAAATATTTTTTGATATGTGCTGTGCTTAGTCGCTCAGTTGTGTCTGACTCTTCACGACCCCATGGACTGTAGCCCTCCAGGCTCCTCTGTTTATGGGATTCTCCAGACAAGAATATGGAAGTGGGCTGCCATGCCCCCCTCCAGGGGATAGTCCTAGCCCAGGGATTGCAGCCAGGTCTCCTGCATCACAGGTGGATTCTTTACCATCTGAGCCACCAGGGAAGCCTATTTTTGGACATAGATATAACTAAATACATGGGAAAGAAAATATTTATTTGTGCATTTTCGTTTTATTTACATTATGTAGTGAAAAACAGCCAATGGGGTGTGGGAAATGAGAAAGAGTTCAAAGAGTGTCTAACTGGTATCCAAATTGGAGGGGGAATCTCCATTACTCTTTTTTAAGGTAAGCCTCTGCTGAACAAATGGGACTATAGATTTTCTTTAAATAATAAAACCAAGAAATAAAAATAATCTTATTGGCAACAATTACTGAGTGCTTATTATTTGCCAAGCACTGTTTAAGTTCTTTAGGAGCATAAACCCACTGTTCCTCTCAATGGCTCCTAAGGTAAGTTATTAGTATTATCTTCAATTATATGTTACAAAAATAAGTATGAGGTAACTTCAAGTTACAAAGTTCACAAAGCCAGTAAATATCAGAACTGGGGTTAGACTGAAGCTAAATCTGGGCTGTTAAAGATTATTCTACACTGTTGCAAACAATAAAAATGGTTTGTGTTTGTATAATTCAATGGTTTGTAAACTGGAGTCCTGGAGGCACTGGAACCTCAGTGGAAGTAACATACCTCTGAAAAATTTTCATGTTTTTAAATAGTATGATAATTATTCATATTATTATATTCTCCTGTGATAAAGTATATCTGTTTAAATATTTCTACATATAGAACTCTCTTCTAGGCCCTGGCGATATAGCAGTGAAGAAAAAATTCTTCCTCTCAATGAGCTTACATTTTAGTAGAATAAGGAAGATAAAAAATAAGTAAATAAACATGATAAACAGTATGGTGTATACAGGATCAATAAGCAAATGAACATGGTAGACAGTACTGACTCCATCATTTTCTAGATGTGGTTTTCTTGGGGAAATTACTCAATTTCTCTCACTTATTTTATCTTTTCTGTAAAGGGTAGAGAATCATAGTATATATCTCACTGAAATGTTATGAAAACTAAATGAATGAATATTTATAACGATCTTAGAACTGAGCCTGGTGCCAAAATAAGCACTACCAAAGTGTATGTTAAATATTATTTTAAGTATGTTATTAAATGCTTTAAAATAAGTGAGAGTAAAGAAATTAGGTATTAGGGTAATTAGGGAGTGGGGAACTTGGTATTTTAGGAAAAAATGATTAGGAAAGGTGTCTCTAATAAAGGTTTAATGTGAGTAGAGACATAACAAAAAAGTTAATGAATTGAGTCTTGAGGTATTGGTGAAGGACATTCCAGGCAATGGAAATAGCAGACCTAAAGGCCCTGGATATGTGGCTGAAGAGTGGCCTAAACAAGTTGGATTCAGAATGTCCACAGCCCAGTACAAATGGAAGGAATGGTGGAGAGGAGACCAGAGAGGATGCTACAGGCCAAATAAAAGAGACCATAGGAAGGTTTTGAGCAGCAGGCGTGACATGATTTGACTCACTCTATAATTTTCACATTAGTAGCCACAAGAGCTGACAGAATGAACTGTAGAAGGCAAGTACAGAAGGAAAACATTAGTCAGGAGTTATTGCAGTAGTCCAGAGAGGTGAGGTTGGCCTGGACTAGTTATTACTGTAGGAGGGCATGGGAAGTGAGTGGATCTAGCAGACTTTCCTGCTTTAAGCTTCAGTGCCTCGAGCTGAACTCCTCATATGTCTCCCGCTGGCCTGTCTTCCTAATTACTCCTTTACTAATCTTTTCTATCTCAGTTAACGAGGACTTCATTCTTTCAGTTGTTTTCTTCAAATACCCTTAAATCACCCTTGATTCTTGTCTTTCTCTAACAGCTTATACTCATTGATGAATCTCAGCGGTCTACCTTTATATCATTCTCTTCCCTCCGACTCTTCTGCCACCTTTTGGGTCTATGCTCCTGTTATGTTTTTACCTATATCATTAAAATGACATTTCGATGGTTCTCCCTTCTTTATTTCTTCCCCCTTAAATATTTTCTCAGTAGAACAGGCAGAGAGAGAGAGCCTGTTGAGACACATCAGGAGATTTTATTAGTCAAAACCCTACATCAGCTTCCCACCTCACTGCTCATCTCCTGCACCCGGTCTTCCCTTTTCTCACTTTCACTACTCATACTGTCTCTTGAATATTCTAGGCATACACTGCCATCATCTTTAGGATTTCTTTTTCTCAAGACACTTACTCCTTGGAAGGAAAGTTATGACCAACCTAGATAGCATATTCAAAAGCAGAGACATTACTTTGCCGACCAAGGTCCGTCTAGTCAAGGCTATGGTTTTTCCTGTGGTCATGTATGGATGTGAGAGTGAGACTGTGAAGAAGGCTGAGCGTTGATGCTTTTGAACTGTGGTGTTGGAGAAGACTCTTGAGAGTCCCTTGGACTGCAAGGAGATCCAACCAGTTCATTCTGAAGATCAGCTCTGGGATTTCTTTGGAAGGAATGATGCTTAAAGCTGAAACTCCAGGACTATGGCCACCTCATGAGAAGAATTGACTCATTGGAAAAGACCCTGATGCTGGAAAGGTTTGGGGGGGGGGCAGGAAAAGGGGACGACAGAGGATGAGATGGCTGGATGGCATCACTGACTCGATGGTCGTGGGTCTGAGTGAACTCCGGGAGTGGGTGATGGGCAGGGAGGCCTGGCTTGCTGCGATTCATGGGGTCGCAAAGAGTCAGACATGACTGACCGACTGAACTGAACTGAAAATATTCTATCCAAAGAAAGTCATATGACTGGATCTTTCACATCCTTTTGTTCCTTACTCATAATCATCTCCATAATATCTACAAAACTTCAGGAAAAATGTAGCTATAGGTATCAAGAGTCTTAAAACTGTAGAACACATATATAGGGATCAGATAAAGTGTAAGAATGGAGAATTTGTTGGGAAAAAATTTCAAAACAAATTTTGTAACATAAACTAATTGGAAGAGTAGTTTTCATTGTGACTAACAGCTATGATTTGATATGCTTGATAATAGTTATTGTAATTTTTTTACAGGTTTTTCTTCATAGGATAATGTATTAAACAATGTATCTGTATTAGAAAAAAGGCACACTGCAAGAACAAAGAACCTGTTAAGAATTTATAGCAACTGTCCAAGTATTTAGTAAAATGGTATTGAGCTAGGGATAATGAAAATGTTTGAAAGTGAAAAATTTGAAAAATATTATAAAAGAATTAACCAAAATTCAATATTTATTTATTTTTTACTTTCTATATTTCAGTATCACTAAGCTTAAAACATTAAGTATCTTTAACTGCTTCCTCTTTACAGAAACTATGAGTCACCTTTAACTAGAAGGGATTGCAGAGATCAACATTTTCTTAATAAGGGCATGGAATAAACAGCCTAACAACAAAAATCCTATATGTCTTTCAGAAAATTTCATTAATTCAATATAAATTTTAAAAGTAAATAATAAATAACTTCAAAATTTATGTTTTATGGAGTATTCAATTGAATCCAACCCATTAGTTTGATTTTGATAAACTAAATTGAATTATTGAGTTCACTAATTAAATTCAGGAATGGTTTCCCTGTCATAAAGAATATTCTCCTTTTTAACAGCCATAAATATTTAATATAAATAAGTATCTCTTTTGTGTGTAAACATTTTGTAATGTTCAAAATATTGTAAAATTTTACTTTTAATTAATGTTTATTGCCAGTAGCAAGGAAATAAATGTAAAACACACTTTTGTTTCAAATACTGATGATTTCTTTATTATAAATGGAAAAGTTTAACAGAAATTTACTCTCATAAGTTTCTTCACTCTAGTTTTTCAGTTTAATCAAACACAGATGGTTTGTACTAAACTAAAATGTTTATCCTATTTTTTTTTGTTTTTTTGGTGTTTTTTAGAATCTAAAACATTGCTTATCAGTTGAGAATCTCCCTTTACAGTATGTATTTGAATAATAAACTATTATAACATAATAGGGACAGATGGATGNGGGGGCAGGAAAAGGGGACGACAGAGGATGAGATGGCTGGATGGCATCACTGACTCGATGGTCGTGGGTCTGAGTGAACTCCGGGAGTGGGTGATGGGCAGGGAGGCCTGGCTTGCTGCGATTCATGGGGTCGCAAAGAGTCAGACATGACTGACCGACTGAACTGAACTGAAAATATTCTATCCAAAGAAAGTCATATGACTGGATCTTTCACATCCTTTTGTTCCTTACTCATAATCATCTCCATAATATCTACAAAACTTCAGGAAAAATGTAGCTATAGGTATCAAGAGTCTTAAAACTGTAGAACACATATATAGGGATCAGATAAAGTGTAAGAATGGAGAATTTGTTGGGAAAAAATTTCAAAACAAATTTTGTAACATAAACTAATTGGAAGAGTAGTTTTCATTGTGACTAACAGCTATGATTTGATATGCTTGATAATAGTTATTGTAATTTTTTTACAGGTTTTTCTTCATAGGATAATGTATTAAACAATGTATCTGTATTAGAAAAAAGGCACACTGCAAGAACAAAGAACCTGTTAAGAATTTATAGCAACTGTCCAAGTATTTAGTAAAATGGTATTGAGCTAGGGATAATGAAAATGTTTGAAAGTGAAAAATTTGAAAAATATTATAAAAGAATTAACCAAAATTCAATATTTATTTATTTTTTACTTTCTATATTTCAGTATCACTAAGCTTAAAACATTAAGTATCTTTAACTGCTTCCTCTTTACAGAAACTATGAGTCACCTTTAACTAGAAGGGATTGCAGAGATCAACATTTTCTTAATAAGGGCATGGAATAAACAGCCTAACAACAAAAATCCTATATGTCTTTCAGAAAATTTCATTAATTCAATATAAATTTTAAAAGTAAATAATAAATAACTTCAAAATTTATGTTTTATGGAGTATTCAATTGAATCCAACCCATTAGTTTGATTTTGATAAACTAAATTGAATTATTGAGTTCACTAATTAAATTCAGGAATGGTTTCCCTGTCATAAAGAATATTCTCCTTTTTAACAGCCATAAATATTTAATATAAATAAGTATCTCTTTTGTGTGTAAACATTTTGTAATGTTCAAAATATTGTAAAATTTTACTTTTAATTAATGTTTATTGCCAGTAGCAAGGAAATAAATGTAAAACACACTTTTGTTTCAAATACTGATGATTTCTTTATTATAAATGGAAAAGTTTAACAGAAATTTACTCTCATAAGTTTCTTCACTCTAGTTTTTCAGTTTAATCAAACACAGATGGTTTGTACTAAACTAAAATGTTTATCCTATTTTTTTTTGTTTTTTTGGTGTTTTTTAGAATCTAAAACATTGCTTATCAGTTGAGAATCTCCCTTTACAGTATGTATTTGAATAATAAACTATTATAACATAATAGGGACAGATGGATGTTTACACCTAAACTGGATGATATATAATTTCCATGGTCATCGTTTTCCTTTTCAAAAGTCTATTTTGGCTTTTTTCCAGTTTCCATCCACTTCATTAATCCTTCATGAATTGTCCAACATGACAGTTATTTGATTTAACCAATTCAAAGACATCCTACTGAGTGAGTAATCAAGGCCTGCTGATTCAAGACTATACTGTGGGGAATAACTGTTTCAAACTATATTATTTCTCAGTGTATAATAAAGAACCCTTGGATTTTAAGTTGAATAAAACTTGACAATTTTTTTAGGAGTCAAATAAATATCCTGTGTTCATTTTATACTTTAAAGTCTTGCATAATTTGATTGTTTACAGAAAGAAAAAGCATTCTAGATGCTCAAGCTGCTCTTGAACTCTGAAATAATATTTAACAACTGTCTTCATAAATAAATCGGTTCTTTGCTTTTTGTTTTGTTCTGTTTTTGTTTTGCTTTGCTTGAGGTTCTGGGAACAGTTCCACAGTTCTACACAGTTCTAGCAAGATGTGAAAGATGTGAAAGTTGATATATTTCCAAAGCAACAACTGTTTGCATATTAACCTTTCTGTTAGAAGCCAAAGATGACGGAAATGATCAGCATATGAATGCACCATCTTTCTATTCAAACCACATTTTTTAAAAACATTTAAAGAACACCATAGAAAAGTTCCTCTTTTGTATCAGTTGGTATCTAGCACAAGATATATAAGTCCAGCCTTGAGTTCACTGCATTTATGATTCTTCTGGCATTTCAAGCTGTCATTCAAATCATTGTCCATTTGCTTAATTATCTTCATCAGGAGAAAGGAAATTTAAGAGTATTATGGAAGAAGCAGCAATTCTTCCTTTCAGTCTGGAAACTTCTCTTCCAATAAAAAGAAATACTATATTAGGCCCCTTACCAACACTTTAATGGGCTCAGAAAACAACAACAACAAAAAGAATAGGTGTCACCAATAAGAATAATAAGGAATAAAATTTCTAGATAATAATCAAAACAAGCCTGGCATTTTGAGCACAAAGCTGTAATGAAATGCAATTAGTATAGAAATCTTAACACAAGAAATGACTATTTCTGATCTATATGAGACAAGAGTATCCTAAATAGAAGTTTCAACTGGATATGACCAAGGAAATCAATGAATTAGAAGTTAATGCAGACAGAGAAAATAATTTGTAGAATATCAAATTATCATTCCAGAAACTGTATTTTGTAATTCTCATTCTATTTGCTATTTTATAAAAGCAAAATTTAAAAGAATCTTTTCATTATTCTTTAAGAAATACAACAGTGGAACATGAAATACAATTATAATCAAACTCATGTGGTCAGAAAAGACAGCCATATAATTATTCTTTACTGAAGAATTTTAACCTGATATTATGTAGTAAGTTTGATTTCTCTAAAGATTGTTTCTTCTTATCTATCTGCAATGGAATGAAAATATTCTTAGCATTAATTACTTAAAAATTTAAGAGGATAGTACCAATTAACATTCTCACCAACACTTTTGGAGGTTTCTCTTTTCTCCATAGCTCCAACATTAACTGTTCATAGACTTTTTGATGATAGGTATTCTGAGTGGTGTGGGGTTGTAGTTTTGATTTTCATTTCTATAATGATTAGCAATGTTCAGTATCTTATATGCATTTTGGTCATCTGTATGTCTTCTTTGAAGAAATATCTATTTAGATCTTCTGCCCGTTTTTTAAAATTCAGCTGTTTGATTTTTGATAATGAGTTGTATGAGCTCTTTGTATATTTTGGAGATTAATGCCCTGTCGGTCACTTCATTTACAAATGTTTTCCCCCATTTTTCCAACCACTGTTGAGAACAGAGTGAAGGTTCCTTAAAAAATTACAAATAGAACTACCATATGGTTCAGTAATCCCATTCCTCACATATATCCAAAGAATACCGTAATTTGATAAACTGCATCCCAGTGTTCGCTGCAGCAGTTTATAATAGACATGACATGGAAGCAACCCAAATGAGCATCAGTAGAAGAATGGATAAAGGATATGTGGTATAAATATATGTATGTAATGGAATATTATTCAGCCACAAAATAGAATGAATTAATACTATGTGAAGCAACTTGGATACACCCAGAGATTATCATACAAAGTGAAGTAAGTCAGACAGAGAAAGACAAATACCATGTAATATCACTTTTATGTGAAAAAAATGGACAGAAATGAACTTATGTACAAAATAGAAACAGACTCACAGATTTCAAGAAAAACAACTTACAGTTACCAAAGGGGAGAGGTGGAAGGGAGAGGGACAAGTTAGGAGCTTAGGATATGTTTGTTAAACATATAAACAACAAGTACTGACCGTATAGCACAGAGAAATATACTCAATACTATATAATTCCCTACATGGGAAAATAATGGAAATATGTATACATATAACTAAATGCCTTTGCTGTAAACCTCTAGTCATGGAACAATGGACTGGCTCCAAATTGGGAGAGGAGTATGTCAAGGCTGTATATTGTCAGCCTGCTTATTTAAATTATATGCAGAGTACATCATGAGATTGGACTGGATGGATGAAGCATAAACTGGAATCAAGGTTGCAGGGAGAAATATCAATAATCTCAGACATGCATATGAAACCACTCTTATGGCAGAAGTTGAAGAGGAACTAAAGAGCCTCTTGAGTGTGAAAGAGGAGAGTGAAAAAGATGGCTTAAAACTCAACATTCAGAAAACTAACATCATAGCATCTGGTCTCATTACTTCATGGCAAATAGATCGGGAAACAGTGTAAACAGTGACAGACTTTATTTTCTTCAGCTGCAGATTGTGACTGCAGCCATGAAATTAAAAGATGCTTGCTCCTTGGGAGAAAAGCTATGACAAACCTGGACAGCATATTAAAAAACAGAGACATTACTTTACCAACAAAGGTCCATCTAGTCAAAGCTATGGTTTTCCCAGTAGTCATGTGTGGATGTGAGAGTTGGACCATAAAGAAAGCTGAGTACTGAAGAACTGATGATTTTGAACTGTGGTGTTGGAAAAGACTCTTGAGAGTCCCTTGGACTGCAAGGAGACCAAACCAGTCAATCCTAAAGGAAATCAGTCCTGAATATTCATTGGAAGAACTGTTGCTGAAGTTGAAACTCCAATACTTTGGCCACCTGATGCGAAGAACTGACTCATTGGAAAAGATCTTGATGCTGGGAAAAACTGAAGGCTGGAGGAGAAGGGGACAACAGAGGATGAGATGGTTGGATGGCATACCGACTCGATGGACATGAGTTTGAGTAAGCTCCAGGACTTGATGATGGACAGGGAAGCCTCTTCAGTCCATGGGGTCACAAAGAGTGGGACATGATTGAGTAACTGAACTGAGCTGAATATATCTTAATAAGCCATAAGAGAAGCGTAAGTTTTTAATTCTCAAATAAGTGAAAGTAAATGTATATCTAATACATATATGAAAATATTGGGTATCAAATTACATGTTAAGAACATATTAAGATGTGAGAAGAAAAAGAAAAATAGTCTTCCTAGGATAAAGTACAAGGAAATGAGTTTAGAGTTTTTAGCTCTGTATATAAACAATAAAAAACTAGACTCTCATTGGAAGGAGAGAATTTCAAAGTGGAATTAGTTATATCTACCTAAAATTTTTAAAAATTGGGACTATGAAAGGGTCAGCTGTATCTCTCAGCACATTACTATTTAATCATTTCATGGGTCAAAGCATCTTTCATATCCTAGTTGAAAAATAATTAGGTATATATTCACATATATATCTGTATTTAATAACTCTATTAATACTTCTTTTAATATTAGCTGTTTAAGAAAATATTGCTTTGCTGGCAGTCAAAAGAGTAATACTTTATCCTTAAAAGGTCAGAGTGTAATACTGTTTTCCTCAAATATAAAATTATTGAAATGTAAAGAACAGTTAGAACTGAACATGGAACAACAGACTGGTTCCAAATAGGAAAAGGAGTATGTCAAGGCTGTATATTGTCACCTTGCTTATTTAACTTATATGCAGAGTACATCATGCGAAATGCTGGGCTGGAAGAAGCACAAGCTGGAATCAAGATTGCCAGGAGAAACATCNGGAGGAGAAGGGGACGACAGAGGATGAGATGGCTGGATGGCATCACTGACTCGATGGACGCGAGTCTGCCTGAACTCCGGGAGCTGGTGACGTACAGAGAGGCCTAGGGTGCTGCGATTCATGGGGTCGAAAAGAGTCAGACACGACTGAGCAACTGAACTGAACTGAACTGAAAGAACTTCTAAAGCTTTGGAAAAAGAAAATGCAAATAACTTTTTGAAACTGTTTTGTCTCATTCAAATTCAAGCTCACGGTGCTGACATGATCTTCCTTCCTAGCTTTGATTCCAAGAGTTAATTTGAAATGATACAAGATAACCATCCAAATTGAAAGGTCTAAAACTCTATCAGTCTACTTCCCTGCAAAATAATGATAATCTGTGTCCACATTCCAAGGTACAGTCAAATAGTAAAGCATTATACTAAAGAGATTAGACAATTTTTGTCTCTCATATGAACTTATTATCCTAACAATACTGAGTTTTTTCCATACTGATGCTAATTACATATGGCTTTCAGGAAGATACATTTTGAAAGTATGTGTTTTCTTTCACAGAAACTTTAAGTACATATCTTGATGAATATTACTGTATGATAAATATAAAATACATAATTTCCTTCAAGCTTCAAATTGTCTTTCTCTGTTTTCTATCTAAAAATATACTGATTGTTCTCAAAGTATATGAAAGAGAATACATAATTAGCTTCAAAGAAGTGAAATTTATTCAGCCAAAGTTATAATAATAAAATGGATATACTGTTTGCTGACAGAGTTAAAACTTTAATTAAAAAAAAAAATTCTAAGCTTATAGTATTATGACTGAAATAGCAATATGAATTGATATATAATAATTTATCTAGTTTCTTAGTATGGTCTTAATTGTTTTGCAGTTTGAAGACAATGTAGGAGGAGATAATTAGAGTGAATTTATGTTCAAGTAAATTTCTCAATACTTTTTTCATGTCTTTCACTGAATCTATTCAAAGCTATAATGTATAAATTTGTTTCAGACCTCAATTTATAAAGAAAACACCCAAGTTTTCTTTATAAAATGTAAAGTAGAAGTTTTTACTTATTTGAGTAACAAAAGATAAAATATAGTATCTAAAACTTGGCTTTTTAAATTTAATAGAGTCTAAGGAATTTAAATGAAAACTGTAGCTAATTAATGTATTCTTCTTCTATTCAACAAAAAATCTTCAGAATATATTTGAGATTGGTAAGCACTAGAGATTTAGTTCTTTGGTGTTACCATATTTGCTAGATCTGAATGTTTGTGTCCCCCACCTAAATTCATACTGAACTCTTAATCTCCAAAGGCAATGGTATTAGTAGGTGGGGTCTTTGAGAGGCTCATCCTCAGGAGTGGGATTAGTGTTCTTATAAAAGAGATACCATGGGGCTCCCAAACCCCTTTTGCAATGTGAATATAGGAGCTGGGGCCTTCGTTGATATCCATGTTGGTCTTCCAGCCTCCAGAGCTGTAAGAAATAACTTTCTGTTGTTTATAAGCCACCCAGTTGGTGGTACTTTGTTGCTGTAGCCTGAGCAGAATAAAACAGTAATAAATGAGGACATTCATGCAATTATTTTTATGAGGTAAATAAAAATAATGATCTTAAAATGTGTTGGGAACACAGAGAAGAAGTACTGATTCCTCTAGGTAGAAGAGATGGTAAGAGTCTGCACGTGTGGAAGAAGGGGTCTTCTAGAAGGAGGTGAGATTTTGCTGTTGTTGTTCAGTCGTTAAGTCATGTCCAACTTTTTGTGACCCCATGGACTGTAGCCCACCAGGCTCCTCTGTCCATGAAATTTCCTAGACAGAAATGCTGGACTGGGTTGTCATTTCTTTCTCCAGGGAATCTTGCAGACTCAGGGATTGAACCTATGTCTCTTGCATTGGCAGACAAATACTTTACTACTGAGCCACCTGAGATATCAAACGATCCTAAGAAATGAGTTTTGTGGGAGAGATGGGGGGGGGGATGACATCGAGCTATTTCAGGCAAGAATTAAATTTAGAATAGAGACAGTATGGATTGAGTAGGTAACGTGCTTCTGCTCACACTCCGATAGTCAAAATCATCTCATGGACTGCCGAATCAAAAAAAAAAAAAAAAAAAAAACCCCACAAAATATAGCTCATGGCTACACAGCTATTTCCAGCAAAAATACATAGTTTTGCAGAAACTATGGAAATTGCTGGACAGCAACAAAATAAGACCGTTCCTTTTTCTATTTGTTTACTGCTGTGTGACACACCTCATAGAAACACAGTGCCTTATAACTAGAATTTGTAGTTATTGCTCGTGGTACTGAGGTTTGACTTGGAGCAGATTGGGTGGGTCTTATCAGAGTCTCTCAGGGGATTACAGTCAATTAGTGGCTGGGAAAGAAATCATCTGAAGGCTCAGCTGGGCTGAATATCTACTCACTCACAGAGCTGAAGTTAATTCCTACTGCTATTTAGGAACTGAGTCCTGTCTACTGGGGTGCCTTTACTCAGCGTTTCTGTGTGGCTTCAGCTTCTCAGAGCATGCTATCTAGGATCTAAAACCAAATCTTTCTCGAGATAGGCGGTATATACTGCCAGTGTCATAAGGCCGGAGACAAAAATCTAGCACAGTTTCATTTCTGTCTTACTCTGTTGGTGAAAGTACTCAGATTCCTCCAGTAGTCAAAGGAATGGGAAGCAAGCCATGTCTCTTGATGAGAGAAATATAAGAATGCTTGGCCATCTTTAATTCACCATAGTTCTCTCTCTAGTCATATATTATTTGCATTCTGGCCTTCTTCCCCTAAAAATATACATTCATTCCATCCCAAGATCCTTAAAGTTTCATTCCAATATAGCATTATTAGCTCAAAGTTCTGGATCTTATCACCTAAGTTAGATCCAGATGTTACGATGCTCCTTAGGTATCTTTTTCTTGAATATGGTTCTTCTCACTCTAAAATTGGGTGAACTCAATTGATGTTTTCCACACCCTTTCTTCCCTTCTCAACAAAAACCCTATTCCATAATGATAAGAATAGGACAGGAAAACTACAATTGACATTCCTATTCAAAAAAAAACCTTAGCACATGGCAGTCACTGTTTGATAGAAGCTCTGAGATTCCGCCTGGAAAATATTACCCAATCCTCAATTAGTTCTGAATCCTTCCAGAAAATTTTCTGTGGTTCTTGGTTCTGTCCCATGGACTCATGGTTTTGCCTTCTGAATTATCCTTCTCGGCACATGTTTGCAACCATATGGCCTTCTATGCCTGTTTGGAAGATTAAGATCTCTTTTCATTTTGTTCTTTCTCCATCCGTTCTAGTCTAAGCTATTGTTGCTTCTGATGATATAATTCTCTTTAAAAACATTACAGGTTTTCAGTGACTATTCTTAGGTCACTAGATTATATAACAGACCCTTTCAGTATTGTGAAAGACTGCCTGTAAGGCATCTGTAAAATGATGTCTTTAGGATTCTTAGAAGCCTTCTGGTCTTAGAGGATTAATCAACTAATCCCTTTGGTTTTTGATTAGCTGGAAGCATGTTGCACTGCCACAGATCTTTCTGTGGTTGTTCAGTCACTAAGTCATATCCAACTCTTTGCAACCCAATGGCCTACAACATGCCAGGCCCCTCTGTCCTTCACTATTTCCTAGAGTTTGCTTAAATTCATATCCATTGACTTGATGATGCCATCCAACCTTCTCATCCTCTGTCATCTTTTTCTCCTCCTCTTTAGATCTTCCTGGCACCCCATTCCAGTACTCTTGCCTGGAAAATCCCATGGATGGAGGAGCCTGGTGGGCTGCAGCCCATGGGGTCGCTGCTAGTCGGACACGACTGAGTGATTTCACTTTCACTTTTCACTTTCATGCATTGGAGAAGGAAATGGTGACCCATTCCGGTGTTCTTGCCTGGAGAATCCCAGGGACGGTGGAGCCTGGTGGGCTGCCGTCTATGGGGTCGCACAGAGTCAGACACGACTGAAACAACTTAGCAGTAGCAGCAGGGGTCTTAAAGAACTTTATGGTTCCATGCTGGATGTGATATTTATCCTGATGCCATTATTTTTTTTAAACTTAAAATTGTTTTGCTAGAAGAGAACATGGATAAGAAACAGTTTTCTAACCCAGAAAGAATTTTCTCCTTTATATTTCCTGTATACTATACTCAAAAGCTGAGCAGGTCCTTCCCCAGTTCCTATCTGCCTTTCATATTTTCTCACAAGAACCAAGAGGAGTGAATTGGCACATTTTACCTTCTGTTTAAAAATCTTTAGAGAGAGATCCATAAGTTAATTAGGTACTCTTTTTACTTTCCACATTAATGCCAGATTTTCTGCTACACATTATGAGGATATCATTTTCTCTAACCATCAGCTACAAATTCCTCTGTGTCCTTTCAGCCTTCACCAATAATCTCATTGAGATACTTCCAGATTGTACTAAGACTCTCCTCTAGGCCCATCCAACTGCTTACCACCTAGTCCAAAAAGTCAGTACTATTTTCAAATTCCATTTTTTTGTTTCTCAACAAATTACCTCCAAAATTAGAGGCTTAAAACTATAAGAATTTTATTTTATCTCATGATTTTGTGGGGAAGAAATTCAAGTTGGGATCATCTGGCCAAATCTGCTCCATGTGGTATTAATTGAGGCCACTCAATAGTAACCAGCTGGTGGATGGGCCAGTCCAGGGGGGGACTAGAGCAGTTTCACTCACACGTCTGACACTTTGTCAAGGAGGACAGGAAAGATAGACTCAGCTTGGACTATTAACAACAGTAACTGCGCATGGACCCCAAGCATAGTTGTCAAGATAATCAGACTTCTTATATGGCAGATGAGGGCTCCTGGAGGGAGAATTTCCAGAGGGAGACATGGAAGCTGCCAGTCTGTAAAGACCTGAGCCTGGACACTGCTGCTGCCAAGTCTCTTTAGTCGTGTCCGACTCTGTGTGACCCATAGACCCCATTGCCTTCTTCGAGCCTGGACACTGGCATAGTGTTATTTCATCATTTTTCACTGGTGAGAACCATCATAGAGCCTATCTAGGTTAAAGGGGTGTGTGTGTATGTGTGTGTGTGTGCGTGTATGTGTTGGGGTGGGAGATTTGTAAAGGAATTAACACCTCTATTTTAGAGAAGTCAATGGCACCCCATTCCAGTACTCTTGCCTAGAAAATCCCATGGACGGAGGAGCCTGGTAGGCTGCAGTCTGTGGGGTCGGTAAGAGTCAGACATGACTGAGCGACTTCACTTTCACTTTTCACTTTCATGCATTGGAGAAGGAAATGGCAACCCACTCGTATTCTTTCCTGGAGAATCCCAGGGACAGAGGAGCTTAGTAGGCTGCTGTCTATGGGGGTTACACAGATTCGGACGCGACTGAAGCAACTTAGCAGCAGCAGCAGCAGCAACACTGCAATTTAATCCATTATATACATATTTAGTAAATGATGCAGGAGAGATATATACATGATATTAGGCTTTAAGGGAAGGAGCCTATATGGGAGGAGAAATTGACACTTAAGAATAAGAGGATAATTGATGGGACAAGATTGGAGGTGAAACCAGAGGAAATTTGATCACTAGTATAAGCATTAGGATTATTCTTGAAAGAAGAAGGCTTGTTCTTTTCCTGGAGTCCAAAAGGATGTGGTAACTAGGGCCAAAATTAATAATAAAATATTAAATGATATTGATATTAATAAGTTTGAATTGGAGCATATGATGACTTAAAAACTGTATATTCATTTTCTAATTCTTGGATCTTGTGAATGTTACTTTATGTGGCAAAAGAGTCTTGAAAGATGTGATTAAATTAAGGATTTTTGAGATGAGATTACCCTTAATCATCTAGGTCGGCCCTAAATGCAATCAAATGTATCCTTATAAAAGGGAGACACAGTGTGACTTTATTACACTCAGAAGAGTAGACAATATGAAGATGGAACAGAGAGAGATTTGAATTTGCTGGCCTTGAAGACTGGACGGATGAAGCCACAAGTCAAGGAATGTAAACGGCCACCAGGAGGTGGAAGAGCCAAGGCGAGGATTCTCTCCCATGGCCTTCAAGGGAAATGCAGCCCTGCCAATACCTTGATGTTGATTCCCTTGTTCAGAACCCTGATAGGACAAATTTCTTTTGTCTTAAGACTCAAAGTGTTTGGTAATTTGTTACATCTGCCACAAGTAACTGAGAGAATGGATTAGAATTATACAATTATATTTCAGCTCTCTGGTTCATGAAATCCCTTAGGTAGAGTCCTGCAGAGATCTTCATTTTAAACAATTCAGAGACAGCCTTAGAGTTTGCTTAAGAATGAAACAGTGGCATCAAGTTAAAAGGCCAAGCTTTGGAGTCAGAAGGTGCTTTACAGATCCTGATTCAGCTATTTACTCACCTATGATTCTAGACAAATTAACTGACCCTTCTAAATCCTGGGGCTATTTACCTTTTTTTCCTTTTTTTGCCTTTTGATCCCCTTCACCAGTTTCCCCTACCAGGTCACCTCCGCATATTACATTTCTGGCAATCACAAATTTGTTCTCTGTTCTCTGCTTGTTTTGGGTTTTTAGATTCCACATGTAAGAGAGATCATATGGTATTTGTCTTTCTCTGTTTGACTATTTCATTTACCATAATGAACTTGAGGTTAATTCATATTGTCTCAAATGGCAAGATTTCATTCTTTCTTCTGGCTGAATAAAATTCCATTGTTTTATATATATAAATATATGTTATATATACACACACACTGTATATATATATATATATATATATATATATCTCCCCACTGTATATGATGGGTTCCTTTACCATAAATTAATTGACTGTATATTATGCATGGGTTTATTTATGGGCTCTGTATTCTGTGATTCTACACAAATTAATTAACATTTTCTTAGCTTTTTAAAATATAAAATAGGAAGAAAATAATACTCATTTTACACTGTTACTGGGAAGGTAAAAATACAATATATAATAAAGCAGCAAGCATAGTGGCAAACATTTAAAAAAACAACTGAATATGTTGTATGTATGAGAGAGAAAGAGAGAGAGAGAGATGTGTGTGTATTTTGGAAGAAGGGAAACACACAAATTAGAGGCAGTGTGCAGAATACCATGGCTGATCTGGGGCTTTGGAATCAAATCTTCTATGTTCAATTTCTGGGATTACTGCTTTATGGATTAATAACATTGGACAATTATTTTGCTTCTCCATTCTTTAGGTTTATTCTTTGAAAAACGATGACAAAAACCTATTTCATGGAATTGTTTTGTTGCTAAAGCAGTATATAATTATAATCCATTTATAAAGTGCTTGGAACTTTGAACAGACTTAAATTATGTATCAATAATTTACTTCAGCATAAAGAAGTTCTAAATGTTGCTTGTGCTCAGTCACTCAGTCATGTCCAACTCTTTGCAACCTCATGGACTGTAGCCCATCAAGCTCCTCTGTCCATAGGATTTCCCAGGCAAGAATAGTGGAGTGGGTTGCCATTTCCTTCTCTGAAACATTATTTAATAATTTTGAAGATTATCTTTCTCCATTCCAGAATTTTTAATTTTAACGTTCTAATTTCTATATGTTAATTTAATTATTCTGGATCACATGCTAGTTTAGGAATATTACCCAACCCTGGGAATATGAGGAGTCTTATAATTTTATGAGTTGACTAAAGCAATGAATGGAGAAGGCAATGGCACCCCACTCCAGTACTCTTGCCTGGAAAATCCCATGGACGGTGGGGCCTGGTGGGCTGGAGTCCATGGGGTCGCTGCTAGTCAGACATGACTGAGCGACTTTCACTTTCACTTTTCACTTCATGCATTGGAGAAGGAAATGGCAACCCACTCCAGTGTTCTGGCCTAGAGAATCCCAGGGACGGGGAAGCCTGGTGGGCTGCTGTCAATGGGGTCACACAGAGTTGGACATAACTGAAGTGACTTAGCAGCAGCAGCAGAAAGTAATCGATGGTACTAATGTGGAATATTAATTCACTATTTTGACATTTGTACAGGGGAAAAGGTCTTCATCAAAATTTAAATTACCTTTACGGATTCTGTGAATTGAAAGATAAGGAAATTTTGCAAGGGTTAGGATTTGTGGTGAATTCTTCTGAAACCTATAGAATTAAATATAAAATTATCCTCATCACTAAGGATAATCATTCTCCTTTTATCTTCAGTCATACTCATTATCATTGAATGATCATGAAATCTTGAAATAATATATGGCTTTTCTCATATATAGTTTCTTTTAAATACCTAACCTATAAATGAATATATTTTGATAATTTTATCACAACTGTTAGCACATAATTTAAAATACCTATGTTACATATGATACATGTATTTCTCCTTAATGAAAACAATGAAACTTAAGATGTTGAAAGAGCCATGAATTAAAGAAACAAACAAAAAGCACTACATCTACATCCGCAAAATTCTAGCCTATAGTTTCCATACTTTCCTGCTCTCTATGATCACTTGTATTTATTTTTTATTGAATTATAGTTGATTTACAATGTTACATTAGTTTCAGGTGTACAACACGGTGAGCACTTTTAGTCTGAGCACAGGGTTACTCCACTCCACTGCAGAAAGGGAAAGCAAGCTAGCAAGAAACTCAGAGAAAATTATCTACATCAAACAGGAAATTTATATCTCTCATTTCAGGAAAAGGACAAGGAATGAAGGAAAACAATCTTATAGAAAGAAGAGTTAGATTTGAAATTTTGGAGGTCACATAGATTTAAATAATTTAATAAGACAAAGAGGGCAAAATCCTTGGAGTAGACTTGGTTATTATAGATACTGCAGTTTATTAATGGTTGGTGAAAGGCACAGGGCAGTCTTCTAAGCTATGGGGCCTCCCACTGCTAAGGGGAGATGGAAGAAGTTTGTCTAAGAAGGAAAGTGGGCTGCCAGAGCCACACAGGAAGCCAGGGCAGTGTGGGTGGGTTGGGGTGTAACACAGTTTCCCTTTCAAATATCTTGATAAAAGGAAGGATTAAATAAAAGATTTGTAAGCTTCAGGGATCCGGTGATGAAGAGCAAGCGTAAAAAGGCCAGAAATGCATGCCTTGTATCCCTTAGCACTTTGAGTTATAGTGAAGATATGATTTGTTAAACAAACATGAAATTGCATAGAGCAAAGTAAGCTTTAGTGTTCACTGTGAAGTGTAACAATCACTTAAGCATAATTCTCTGAAGAGGAGGAGACAAATGGAACAGTACCCAGTAAACCACCAAAAGCTGGTCCCTTAATTTGCCCACTTCCTCAGTTAGAAGACCAAAAAAGCACAGAGGGGTGCTTGGTCCCAACATTCTACACTGATAAATGCAAAATGCTGAAAGCATTTTTTAAGAACAAGATAATGGGAGTGTGAAAAATCCCACTCTCTTGATTGAAAATGGAAATGAATTAGTCTCACCAGCTTTGAAAACTTATGACTTCCTCCCCTAGTTTCCCACTCTATAACCAGTGTGCTGTTTTCATGCATCATCTTTTCCAAGCAAAAGAAAGCCTCACAAGTTGTATGTTTGTGACCAGAAGAGATTAATCTGGCAGTTTATCAAGAGCTCATAATACCACTCAGTAGTTTTTTCTTTTTTAGTTTTTTTTTCTTTATGAAGTGGCAAGTTTGCTTTTATAGTTACAAGTTAATGCCAAGTTTGATACTTTTGAGATAAACAGATATTCAATATCAAGGACTTTATAATTCCAATTATTTCAGTTTTTCTTTTTTACATTGTGAGCAGCAATTGATTATTTTTCAGAGCATACATTTTATTTGTTTATGTACATATTCAGAGACTTTATCCAGTCAATAAACGATAATTTATAAGCACATACTAGATGCTAAATGGACTTCCTAAGTGATGCAGTCGTAAAGAATCTGCCTGCCAATGCAGGAGACCCAGGAGACGCAGGTTTGATCCCTGGATCAGGAAGATAACCCAGAGAAGGAAATGGCAACCCACTCCAGTATTCTTGCCTGGAGAATCCCCTGGACAGAGGGGCCAGGCAGGCTACATAGTCCATAGGGTTGCAAAGATGCTATATACTCAGCTAGGCTTGAGAATTACATTAAGATATATATATTTCCCTGCCTCACAGGTTCTATATTCCAGTGGGGGAGAGACACAAAGAAGTAAATGGATATATCAGTGAAATAATCAAAATTGTGATGAATTTGATGAAAGAAAGAAGGAAGTTGTGATGAGAAAATGAAGTTTGAATTTGGGTAGTTACTTAAATAAGATGATCAAGAAACATGTCTCTGAAGAAGTGATGTTTATACTGGGACTTGAAGGAAGAGAAAGAAACAAAGGTGATAAAAGCTTGGTGAGCACTCAATGAGATGGGACAAATAGACAAAGGAGACCTAAGGAAAAGGTTTTCTTTAAGAAGCTTGTGGTGGCAAAATCAGAAGACAAAATCCCTGTCCCCTGTTTATACAACTGAACACTAATCTAGGGGCTTCCCAGGTGGTGCTAGTGGTGAAGAACCCACTTGCCAGTGCAGAAGACATAAGAGATGAGGGTTTGATCCTTGAATCAGAAAAATCCCCTGGAGGAGGGCATGGCAACCCACTCCAGTGTCCTTGCCTGGAGAATCTCGTGGACAGAGGAGCCTAGAGGGCTACAGTCCACAGGGTCGCAGAGAGTCAGACACAACTGAAGCAACAGCTGCACACTGGGTACTGCTGGGAATGGAATTTTCAGATGCAATGAAAGTTCCAAGTCATTTAATCTGTTTTTTTTTTTTTTTTAAATAGGAGTATAGTTGCTTTACAATGTTGTGTTAGTTTCTGCTCTACAACAAATTGAATCAGCTATCTGCATACATATATCCCCCTCTCTCTTGAGGCTTGCTCCCCACCCCCACCCCTCTAGGGTCATTAAAGGGCACCAAACTGAGCTCAAAATATGGACATAGTCTAGGAGAGCCCTTTCAAAGCTAAAGGTTTTCTCTGGTTGCTGGCAGAAGTCAGAGGGATGAGACTGCTGGGCTTGAGAAAGGAAGCACAAAAGTTTAAGTTCTGAACTGCTGGTGAAGAAGGGAGGGCTCTAGAACTGCGAGCAAGCTTTCATACACAGCAAGCAAGGATACAGGGTGTCTCCTCCCTACCATCACTAGGGAGTGAATTCAGCCAGCCATCAGGGACCTGGGAAAGGATCATTAGCCTCAGGTAAGGATCGCAGTCCTGGTGGCCACCTTGATGTCAGCCTATGAGACCTGAGCAAAGCATCCAGCTAAACTGTATCTGCACTCCTGACCAATGGAAAATGTGAGATAAATGCGACTGCTTTAAGCCACTAAGTTGTGGTCATTTATCACAGCAGCAATAGGAAAATCATTGCAAGGGTCAAGAGACTAACAGGAGACTAACTCCCTAACAGACTACCTAACAGGAGACTACTATAGACTGTTTCAGGCTATATTTCCTGTTTGCTAAGTCACTTCAGTCATGTCCAACTCTGTACAACCCCATAGACAGCAGCCCGCCAGGCTCCCCCCATCCCTGGGATTCACCAGTCAAGAACACTGGAATGGGTTGCCATTTCCTTCTCCAATGCATAAAAATGAAAGTGAAGTCATTCAGTCATGCCCGACTCTCAGCGACCCCATGGACTGCAGCCCACCAGGCTCCTCTGTCCACGGGATTTTCCAGGCAAGAGTACTAGAGTGGGGTGCCATTGCCTTCTCCATTTCCTGTATAAAGAAGTATAATATTGGCAAGTTAGATGGTGAAGAGTGAACGAATCACAGAAGTATACTTAATGTAACTAGTACACAATTATTAGTATTGATTGGACTAAAAAAAAAGTGTTAAGCATTATATGCATACAATCCAATTTTTTCATCTCAAATGATCATGCCTTGTAGTATGGGATACCCAGTATTAGACGCTGAAGATAGAAAGATGGTGAGTGCATGATCACTAAGATGGAAAATGTTACATTCAAGATGGCAGAATATGCACACAGAATAGTCCTAATTGGTAAGAAGAGTTATTGATAAGAGGCCTTGTGTGTTCAGAGGACTGGTGGAAGAATTCAGCAATGTGTCTTAAAGTGGTAAAATGACTGGGCCTCGCAAAAGTGATTTGAAGTGACTCGGACAGATAGATTCTTCCTGATGGAAACATAAGAGGAAGTACACAGCGTGACCTTTGGGATAGTCTTTTCAGAAGAAGAAAAAGATATCAGGATAGTCAAGGCTTTAGAGCTAATTGCCAGTATGCAGGAAATACATGGAGTGGGAGATGAAAACAGGTTAAATGACACCAGGGGGACACATTGAGCCAAATGCAGAATGTTGAAAATCTCCAGACCAGATGATGCAGTTACAAAACCAAAACTTATCATCAAAACTGGTTTCAGAGATACACCAAGCAATTGAAAAATGGACTTTGCTACATACTAAGTCACTTCAGTCATGTCTAACTCTTTGCAGTCCTATGGACTGCTGCCTGCCAGGCTCCTCTATCCATGGGATTCTCCAGGCAAGAATCCTGGAGTGGGTTGCCATGCCCTCCTCCAGGGGATCTTCCAAACCCAGGGCTAAAACTGTTTTTCTTTCATCCCCTGCATTGGCAGGCAGGTTCTTTAACACTAGCACCACCTGAGAAACCCCAAACTGAGATTATAATTTAAAAAATATTACTCTACAAAGATATTTTTGACATGGTTGTGAAAAAAATAAAAACAGAATATCCATATTGATAATACTGAGGAACCAGTCTTAATTTTGATGGTTAATATCTGCAGCCATTGAATCAGAAGACAATTGCTTCTTGCTAGAAAAGTGATGACAAACCCAGACAGTGTGTTGAAAAAGAGACATTCTTCTGCTAACAAAGATCCATTTAGTCAAGACTATGGTCTTCCAGTGGTCACATGTGGCTGTGAGAGCTGGACTGTAAAGAAGGCAGAATGCCAAAGAATTGATGCCTTCAAACTGTGGTGCTGGAGAAGACTCTGGAAAGTCCCTTGGACAGCAAGGAGATCAAACCAGTCAATCTTAAGGGAGATCAACCCTGAATATTCACTGGAAGGACTGATGCTGAAGCTAACGTTACAGTATTTTTGGTCATCTGACGCAAACCGATGACTCATTGGGAAAGTCCCTCATGCTGAGAAAGATTGAGGGCAGAAGAAGAGGGTGTCAGAGGCTGGTTGGTGTCACCAGTGCAATGAACATGAACTTGGGCAAACTCCAGGAGATAGTGAAGGACAGGGAGGCCTGGTGTGCTGCAGTCCATGGGGTTACAAAGAGCCAGGCACAGCTGGGTGACTGAACAATGACAACAATAACAATAGCAACAATCTTAAAATTATCATGTCCATTAAAGATCCTCATTGATATTTTTATGATTAAAATGGTATCATACCATCTATTCACTTTATAAAGTTCATTAAACAGCATACTGAGGAAAGGTATTTCATAGATTATTGATAGACAGTGGGGAAATTTACAGTAGTCATGCTTGTGTAATACTTGAGAATGATGTAGATTAGTATGGATGTTCATTTTAAGTCTGCATAATGAAGTTCTAAATATTGAAGAAGTTTGGGTTTCAGAGCATATAGGAAATTCTGAATGTTTGGGAAATGCCTATTATTATTTCCACTGCCTTATAAGGACTTCTCCCTCTGGCAAATGAACTGGCTCTTTAAAAAGTGGGAAAAAAAAAACAAACCCACAATTTTAGCTGAATTATTCTAAAAGCTCATCTGTTCTCCATAACATTTGGCTTTTGTTTCTGTCTTATATCCTGAAGTTAGGCATTGGTCAAGTTTTTATCTTTCCTTTTTTGCTATCTAAATTATCTCCCTCATAGAACCATGCAATGCCATAGCTTGAAACTTTACAAAAGTTTTAGTTTTCAAGAGTGAATCTAAAAGAATTATGTTTCCTCCAGAATGTACACTACCCTGACTCCATCTTTCCCACATCTCAGGCATGAAAACTCAGAGAAGTGAAAGAATTTTGTCTTTGCTTACATGTTCCCACATGTAATTTACTGTCAGATATTACAGATATTAATTCCAGTGTTTCTCACATATATTACGTCTGTTTTATTGTGACTGTCAACAACAGCTTTAGGATAGATGATTATTTACTGCAAAAAGTGACTAACTAGTCTCTCTCCTACTTTCTCCCAATTTTAATTTATGTTACTCAAATCTTATAGATTAATCTTTTTTTAAGGAAATTTTATAGTTCTCTGTTCGAAACAACCTAACAGCTGGCCAATTTTATTGATATAAACACAAACCCGCTAACTCTGACTTTTAAGGAGTTTACAGTTATTTTCCTGTTATAATATACTATGGACTATACAGACATTTACATAAACTTTTAAATTATATAATAATAATAATAGTAATAATAGTAGTAGCAATTAACAGTAGCAAACTCACTATACTCACCTTCATTTCTAGTATTTTGAGTTCAAACAATCCAGCTATAATATTTTAAAACTTCCTTCTACTTTTAATCAACCAACAAAGTTGATAGTTGAAAGCCATCAGTTTTCAGTTAGCTGCCTCATCCTTTGGGTTAAAGTATGGTAGTATCCTTAGGGCATCCTCTCCTTTCCTTCAGATCTTCCTGCTTTTGTCAATAATAGCCCCTGAGGCATTTTCTCTGAAGTCTTAAAAGCCCTGATCGCACTTTTAAAACTGCTCGTAACATTATGACCCTCTCTCTTCTAGCGATATTACCTATCTAGACTACATACTTCTTCAGGGTAAAGATTGTGTCTCATTTTTTGTATTATCTTATTATAATGTAGAGTAGTATGTAGCACATAACAGTTGATAAATATTATTCAATAATTATTTAAAAATAATATTTAGTAAATATATGCCAACAACGATCCATATAGCCAAAGCTGTGGTCTTTCCAGTAGTTATGTATGGATGGGAGAGTTGGACCATAAAGAAAGCTGCGTGCTGAAGAATGGATGCTTTCAAACTGTGGTGCTGAAGACTCTTGAGAAGCAAACTAGTTAATTTGAAAGGAAATCAACCTTGAATATTCATTGGGAGGAGTGATGCTGAAGCTCTAGTAATTTGGCCACCTAATGTGAAGAGCCAACTCATTGGAAAAGACCCTGATGCTGGGAAAGATTGAAGACAGAAGGAAAAGAGGGCATCAGAGGATGAGATAGTTTGATGGCATTGCCAAGTCAATGGACATGAACTTGGGCAAACTCTGGGATATCCTGGGATATCTGGGACAGGGAGACCTGGTGGGCTGAAGTCCATGGGATCACAAAGAGTTGGACACAACTTAGCAACTGAACAACAACAACTATATATGCATAATTTGTCATACTACCATCTTATTGTATAGCAACTTGGCTTGGTAGAAACATGCATTGACAAGTGAAAGGGCAGAGCATAGCTACAGAAATCACTCACTCGATGAAACTCTGTAATTTCTTTACACTGATATGCATTTAAAAGGTCTGGAAATGCACCTTCTACAGATGTATAGATTTTATGGCAGCCTCTTTCTTCCAGATTACTTATAAAAATCTCTTATAAAACCAGATTCAGTATCCAACGTAGGAGATATTGGAGGACTATATATCAAAACATGTTCTTGTTTATTTCTATTCTGTGTTTTCTTACAGTTTAGATAATTTCCCAACCATGAAAAAGATCTTTTTACTCATACTTTAACAGAACTTGATTATATGTTAGGTTTATAAAAATCTAGGTTTAATAAGCTTATGACTAAGATTTAACATTCTATTTTTATCCCCCACACTTACAATCTTTTCCTTTGCCTTATTGTATGACCAAGTCTCTAGCTTTTTTATGAGATTACAAACTAAAAGTAAAACTTCATGAGCAAAGTGAATTGTTTACCTTATATTTACTGAATGTATGCTTCATTTATCATTTGTGATTATTAATTAATCTTTCAATGTTTGTTCTTTTTGTTGATATTAGCAATGCATTGTTAAAACAAAATACTGTCTTTTAAAGAGCAATTATTTATATTGTTATGCCTTCAAAATTAATGCATGTCTCATAAGCAAAATATTTACACATAATGTATAAAACCGAGAACTTTCATTTCTAGTATCATCCACATTATAGAAGCCTGTTATACAACATGACACAGTAAATGTATGTTTGCAAAGTGAAGATCTGCCAAATATTTATGTCACATTATACAGGGTTATCTCATTGTGTAATGGAAAAACCCTGTCACAGTGCATAACACCAGTGCTAGTTTCAAGTTGCTGTGAGAACCTAACTTCTGGATCTTCTGATTTATGTAGGCTTCAACATCTCGGCTTAACGCTGATATAACTTTGTTCCATTTAGACTTACATGCATGTGATCTGTTAATGGCAGTATGTGCATATGAATACATAGGTGTGTGCTCACATCTGCAGGAGCCCTCAAAGACACACACACACAGTCCTGCACAGCCATGGAAATCCATGTGTGGATTATCACAAGCAATTGCAGGGGAGGTAGTCTGGTAAGAGTCCTCAGGTCCTAAGGTGGGTATTAAAGCTAAAATAACATGAGTCAAACAGAAGAATAGTCTCGTAGGCTGTTTTTACATATGGAACAGATTAATTTTAGTAAGTTGGCAACAAATGTATTCTTGCAATCAACTGTCAATCTACCAAATTTTTATTAGCTTCATTAGAATTTGGCTTCAATTAGGACCCTCTGAGGGGAACAGAGCCATAGTCCCCCCAAACTCAATTTTCTATCAAATATTTCAGTATGTTCTGAAATTTAACCTAAAAACTATATTTCATTGGTTGAGTATGTCCCTGAATTAGAAACGTCTAACTTGTGAATCAGAGCCACATAACACGTTCTTTATCCAGTCACCAGCAATGTAGCAATAGAACCTCACAAACTTATATTAAATAAATTTTCTTTGGGCAAATTTGTCATCGTTTAAATTCCTATTCATATATGCCAATACGAGCATGGCCTAGTATGGAAAAGAACTATAGTAGTATTTGGATTTTTATTTTTAACTGATTTGCTTATAGGTTTGATTTTAAATGATTTGCTTATAGTACAAAATCAGGGTTGTTATTCTGAAAAAGTAATAATATTTGACTAATTTCTAAAGGAAATGAAATCTGAGTTAGAATGAAGCAGACCAAAAACCAGATTTTTCATAAGGTCGTTGTTTACACAATTCATTTCAACAAACATTTCCTGAGATTCTACTGTGGGTAAGACTGCCCAAATGTTGTCAGATCCAGGATAGTCCCATAGGAGAGAAGGGAAGAAAGGGGAGCCAGTTCTGAGGTAGGAATGGCCACAAAAATGACATACGCTGGAGACTATGAAGTTCTGATCCTAAAAATCACTAGAACAATGATTCTTAAATTTTGATGTATTACAGAACTATGTGAGAGACTTAAGCAGGCACAGAATTCTATGCCTCTTGAAGAAGCCTGTGCCTCTGTGTTCTTAATTTGCTCTCCAAACAATTCATTACACAGCTTTGAAGAACCAGTGCATCCGAATGTCTGAGCTAGACAGGGAGAGGAGAAATACCAACACAAGTCCAAGAAGCCAGTAGCAATATAGACAACTCTTTTGACACGGAGGTTAGTGAAAATTCAGAGAGAGGGAGTAATGTCTGGAAAACCAGTCCTATCAAATGGGGAATGATTAGAATGAAGCCATGAACAAACAGTCCATCAAAGATGGGCAATATGAGGGCAAAATATTCAAGAAAGAGAGGGATACAAATGCTGAAGATAAAGGGGGTACGAGTGTGTCGTTGGTTAAGAGACAACACAAAGAAAGTAGGTTGGTTTTTGCAAGAGCTGGTTAGTGAGGCAGCGAGAAGACTTACAACAGATAAAAGTTTGAAGGATCCTATTCTATCATGTTAGTGAGAATATTTTACTACACATGTTATACCACATCCAAAATTTACTGAAAGGAAAGGCATACTAAACAAATATTAGTTTATTTCCTAGATTGCAAAGGATTGAAATTCATACATTTTATCCCAACTGTATTTTTGCAGTCATCATCTGAGATGATTCTTCAGATCATTAATTTGTATGGATGTTAAGAGTGTCCACTTCATAAAATAAGTAAGGGAAGGGAGCATTGGTTAGAATTTTTACCCTTCTATTAAATACATATAATTAGGGGGGGGAAATATACTTCCTCTTCTTCATGATTGATATCCTTTCATAGCCTTTGATTATCAAGTCTGATCTAAGCATTTTACTTGCTGAGAAAAGTAGAATGGTCTCACATGGGAAGAGGGGGTGGTCAATGATCAGCTTGGCATCCCCAAATGACTTTCTAGAGCCTACAAAATGAAAATAGTTTCCAGGTTTCATTGAAAAGATAATGGATTAAAAAAATATATTACTTGCATTCTATTTAACATATCAAAAGCTGGGGAGGAAGCTTACTATATGAGAGAGAAATCAGCTTTTGATATGAAGTAATATGAAAATCCCAAATGTCCAGTCGAAGGTAATTATAGGGAAGAAAAGGGAACCACAAATGGAAGCAGAGGCAGAGAGAAGATACATACACGAACCATGAAACTGGACTCCTATGTGCCTCATTTGCTGTCTAGAATCCTAGAGTTGGACCTAGGAAAGGTCAAGGGGTGGGTCAAAAGCAAGGTTTCCCATTTGGGACTCTGGGGGGAATCTGTCTTGCAGGATTCTGTGTTTATTAACTGGTATAGGAAAATCTGAGTAAAATTAATATTTGACATGGTTGAACAGATGGAGAACATATGATTATTTCCTAACCACCCCCCCTCCAATCCCTGTGTGTACACACACTCTTGAGTGGCATGGAAATGTCAAAAAGTCTATACATGTCTTGGAGAAACAGCTGACAGGGCTGGGCTGATGAGCCTACCAGGAGGGCAGAGCATCTGGAGCGAAATGATCCTGCAGGAAAGCAGAAGTAGAGAAGAATCACGCCCAAACCTCAGGAACAGGAGGTAATTCTACCCAGATCAAGATGCAGCAAATTCAATATGGACAACTACTGAGTTCCAGCAATCCGGGAATGGAGATAAATTCATTCATTAAATATTTATTGGCCACCCACTATATGGGCTTCCCTGGTGGCTCAGACAGTAAAGAATCCACTTGCAATCAGGGAGATCTGGGTTCCATCCCTGGGTTGGGAAGATCCCCTGAGGGCAAGGCAACCCACTCCCGTATTCTTACCTGGTGAATCCCACTGGACAGAGGAGCCTGTGGGCTACAGTCCATAGGGTCGCAAAGAGTAGGCTATGACTAAGCAACTAAGCACAGCACAGCTGACCCACTATATAGCACTTGTGTTCTGAAAAGTTAGGGCTATAGCAGTAAACTAATCAATCTTCCCATAACTGGAGCTTGGTGGTAGGAAACAGATAATTTTTTCAAATAAATTAATTTATTTATTTTAATTGGAGGCCAATTACTTTACAGCTTTATAGTGGTTTTTGCCATACATTGACATGAATCAGCCATGGGTGTACATATGTCCCCCATCCTGAACCCCCCTTCTAACTCCCTCCCCATCCCATCCCTCAGCATTGTCCCAGTGCTCTGGCTTTGAGTGCTCTGTTTCATGCATCGAACTTGGACTGGTGATCTATTTCATATAGGGTAATATACATGTTTAAATGCTCTTCTCTCAAATCATCCCACACCCTCGCTTTCTCCCATAGAGTCCAAAAGTTTGTTCTTTACATCTGTGTCTCTTTTGCTGTCTCACATATAGGGTCGTAACTATTTATCTAATTATGTTAATAATCACTTTGAACCTCAATGGTATAAATGCACCAATTAAAAGGCAGAGATTGTCACAGTGGTCTAAAACAAGGCACAATTACATGTTGTCTACATAAAGCCTACTTTAAATATTAGGACATATACATGTAATGGATATGTAAATGAATAGAAATTGTTTAAGTGAAGTAAGTTTTGTTAATCTTTGAAAATCTCTCTTATATGAAGCCATAATATATTTTCCTGCTAATTGGTTTAAGATCTATTCTTTGAACTGACAAATAATCAATAAAATTATATTTCTACAAAAAACTAAGTGGATAGAGGAAAATATACCATGCTCAGTTCAGTTCAGTTGCTCAGTTGCATCCAACTTTTTGAGACCCCATGAACTGCAGCACGCCAGGCCTCCCTGTCCATCAACAACTCCCAGAGTTACTCAAACTCATGTCCATCGAGTCAGTGATGCCATCCAGCCATCTCATCCTCTGTTGTCTCCCTCTCCTTCTGCCCCTAATCCCTCCCAGCATCAGAGTCTTTTCCAAAGGGTCAACTCTTCGCATGAGGTGGCCAAAGTACTAGAGCTTCAGCTTCAGCATTAGTCCTTCCAGTGAACACCCAGGATTGATCTCCTTTAGGATGGACTGGTTGGATCTCCTTGCAGTCCAAAGAACTCTCAAGAGTCTTCTCCAACACCGCAGTTCAAAAGCATCATTTCTTCGGTTCTCAGCCTTCTTCACAGTCCAGCTCTAACATCCATACATGACCACTGGAAAAACCATAGCCTTGACTAGATGGACCTTTGTTGGCAAAGTAATGTCTCTGCTTTTGAATATGCTATCTAGGTTGGTGATAACTTTTTTTCCAAGGAGTAAGCGTCTTTTAATTTTGTGGCTGCAGTCACCATCTGCAGTGATTTTGGAGCCCCCCAAAATAAAGTCTGACACTGTTTTCACTGTTTACCCATCTATTTCCCATGAAGTGATGGAACCAGAAGCCATGAACTTAGTTTTCTGAATGTTGAGCTTTAAGCCAACTTTTTCACTCTCCTCTTTCACTTTCATCAAGAGGCTTTTTATTTTTATTTATTTTTTATTTTTTTTAAGAGGCTTTTTAGTTCCTCTTCACTTTCTGCCATAAGGGTGGTGTCATCTACGTACCTGAGGTTATTGATATTTCTCCCGGCAATCTTGATTCCAGCTTGTGCTTCTTCCAGCCCAGTGTTTCTCATGATGTATTCTGTATATAAGTTAAATATACCATGCTAACACTAATAAAAAGAAACCAAGAAAAGCAAAATTAACTGTAGACAGAGTTGACTTCAAACTAAAGAAAGTTATAACAAATTTAAAAAAAGAGCATTGCATAATTATAAAGGGTGTGATTCACCACCTATTAAGAAGGCATAATGACTCAATGTGTATGTAATTAGCAATAGAGCCTCAAACTACTTGTGGCAAAAATATTGATAGACTTGAGAGGCGAAATAGATGAATTTGCTATTATAGTTAGAGACTTCAGCACCAGTCTCTCAGAAATGGACATAAATAGCAAGCGGAAAATTAGGGAGGATGTAACTGGACATAACAACACTATCAATCAACTGTAGAATTAACATGTATGGAATACATCATCCAACAGCAAATTACACGTTTTTCTCAAGAGGCCATGAAATATTTGCTTAGGCAGACCACATAATGGGGACAGAAAACACCCTATAACAAGTTGAAAACAGTAGAAAGTAGACAATGTTTGCTCTCAGATCACAATGTAATTAAACTAGAAATCAATGACAGACGGATAACTGGGAAATCCCAAAATATGTGGAAAATAAGCCACACACTTCTAAGAAGAAATTTCAAGAAAAATTTAAATCTATTTTGAACTAAATAAAAATACAACATCAAAATGTGTGGAACTCAATAATAGCAGTGCTTAGGGGGAAATCTGTGCCACTGAATGCCACATCACCCCTTTGTGAGTGATGTGTTCCTGCTGGGTCCCCTGGCAGATGCCTGATACTGAGTATAGTACCAACTACATGCTATATCTTTTATACACATGCATACCTATGACAAAAAATAATTTAGAATTTGGGTACAATAAGAGATTAACAACTAATAATAATATAGAACAATGATGACAACACACTGCGACAAAACTTATGTAAATATGGCCTCTCTCTCTTTCTCTGTTAAAATATCTTAGTGAATGGAAACACAGCTATAGTAAATGGACCTGTGGACACAGTGCAGGAAGGAGGGGAGAGGACGAACTGAGAAAATAGCATTGATATATATACACTACCATGTGTAAAACAGACAGCTAGTGGGAAGCTGCCGTGTAATACAAGGATCCCAGCCTGGTATCTGTGAAGACCTGGAGGGATGTGATTGAGGAGAGGAGGCTCAGGAAGAAGGGGACATTGTAAAATTATGGCTGATTTATGCTGCTTAAGAGCAGAAACCAACACAACATTGTTAAGCAATTATCCGACAATTAAAAAAATTCTTCTTGTACAAATTTAATACTTCTTCCATTTTAGCTAAGCATTTACCACACACTGTTCATAATTTTTGCAGTTTGAGGTATGACAGCAAAACCAGCACACGACAGTCAGAAGATAAAGACTCCCAGTGAAACAGGAATTGGGGAAATCTTTCTCAGCTTGACAAAGACTACTAAATGCAAAAGCCCTATCGCTAACATCATATTTAGTGGTGAGAAACTTGAAACTTTCACACTAAGTTCAGGGGCAAGGCAAGCATGTGCATTTTCACCACTCATTTTCAACATGGTACTGATGGATATATGTCATTATATATTGGCCCAAACCCACAGAATTTACCGAAAATAAATCCTAAAGTAAACTGAAGACTTTGGGTGACTATTATGTATCAATGTAGGTTCATCTTTGACAACAAATGTACCATTCTGGTGAGTGATGTTGATCATGGGGCAGGCTATGAATGTACAAGACAGGGGACATATGGGAAATCTCTGTACCTTCCTCTAAATGTTGTTGCTCTAAAAAATAAAGCATTTTAAAACAACAACAACAACAAAAAGTTCTTCAATGGTCATAACTAGAATAAAATTGTTGTATTAGTGATTTTTATTTTTGCAAAATCAGGTTTTTTTTTCCCTTTGGTCATTGAAAGATTGACTTGTTCAGAAATAGGACAAATGTCAAGTATTTGAATTCCAAAAAAATAGATGTCATAAATTAATATAGGTATATTTACATTTAAAATAACTGGATTATTACTCATTAAATTTAAAACACTGAAATTATTGAATTCATAAAAGCTAAGTTTTATTCATGACCTTTTTGTTTATATTTAGTTTATCTGCCCATGTTTTGGAAACACAATGATGTTTCTTCCATTGAAGACTTTTTATTTTCTCCAAGAGTACATCATGCAAAATGCCAAGTTGGATGACTCACAAGCTGGAATTAAGATTGCTGGGAGAAATACAAACAACCTCAGATATGCAAATGATATCACTTTAATGGAAGAAAGCAAAGAAGAACTATAGAGCCTCTTGATGAAGGTGAAAGAGGAGAATGAAAAAGCTGGCTTAAAACTCAGCATTCAAAAAATGATCATGGCATCTGGTCCCATCATTTCATGCAAATAGATCTGGGCAAAGGGGAAGCAGTGACATTTAATTTTCTTTGGCTCCAAAATCACTGCAGACAGTGACACTGCAGCTACAAATTAAAAGACACTTGCTTCTTGTAAGAAAAGCTATGACTTACCTAGACAGCATATTACAAACCAAAGACATCAGTTGGCCGATAAAGGTCCATATACTAAAAGCTATGGTTTTCGCAGCAGTCATGTATTAATGCAAGAGCTGGACCATAATCGATGCTTTCAAACTCTGGGGCTGAAGAAGACTCTTGAGAGTACCTGGGACTGCAAGGATATCAAACCAGTCGATCCTAAAGGAAAACAGCCTTGAATATTCACTGGAAGGACCAGTGCTGAAGCTGAAGCTCCAATACTTTGGTTCCTTGATGTGAAGAGCTGACTCATTAGAAAAGACCCTGATGCTGTGAAAGATTGAAGGCAGGAGAAGGGGACGACAGAGGATGAGATGCTTGGATGGTATCGCCAATTCAATGAACATGAGTTTGAGTAAACTTCAGTTCAGTTCAGTTGCTCAGTCATGTCTAACTCTTTGTGACCCCATGAATCACAGAATGCCAGGCCTCCCTGTCCATTACCAACTCCCAGAGTTCACCCAAATTCATGTCCGAGTAAGTGATGCCATCCAGCCATCTCATCCTCTGTTGTCCCCTTCTCCTCCTGCCCCCAATCCCTCCCAGCATCAGAGTCTTTTCCAGTGAGTCAACTCTTCACATGAGGTGGCCAAAGTACTGGAGTTTCAGCTTTAGCATCATTCCTTCCAAAGAACACCCAGGACTGATCTCCTCTAGAATGGACTGGTTGGATTTTCTTGCAGTCCAAGGGACTCTCAAAAGTCTCCAACACCACAGTTAGGGAGACAGTAAAGGACAGGGGAGCCTGGAGTGCTATAGTTCATGAGATTACAAAAAGTCGGACACGACTTAGTGACTGAACAGCAATGAACAACAATGTGATTATATGGGTTTGTTATAACTGTGATTCCACAGATTCTCAAACAAAGCACTAATAACACACCGAGAGAACAAGCGGTAATCAGGATGCTCATGCAATTCCCAGCATGGTCAACCTAGCTATAACAGTTTGAGTGTTCAGACTGAATAGATTGAAAGATCTGTAGTTGAACTGCATGCATTCTTTATGTGATGTATTGTTACTGTATTCAATACTGTATTGGATACTCTATTGCTATTGGATCTTCCCTGTAGCTCAGACAGGAAAGAATCTGCCTACAAGAGTTGACTCATTGGAAAAGACTCTGATGCTGGGAGGGATTGGGGGCAGGAGGAGAAGGGGACGACAGAGGATGAGATGGCTGGATGGCATCACTGACTCGATGGACGTGAGTCTGAGTGAACTCCAGGAGTTGGTGATGGACAGGGAGGGCTGGCATGCTGCAATTCATGGGGTCACAAAGAGTCAGACACGACTAAGTGACTGAACTGAACTGAACTGAAAAATGCAGGTAACCCAGGTTTAATCCTTGGGTCAGAAAGATCCTCTGGAGAAGGGAATGGTAAACTACCCTGGTATTCTTGCTTGGAGAATCCCATGGAAAGAGGAGCCTGGAGGGCTACAGTTCATGGGTTCACAAGGAGTCGGACATGACTGAGTGACTAACACTACATTGTTACTGTAGTGTAAATCTTTCTCATCTAAAAAAAAAAAATATATATATATATATATAGGAAATTCTTTGAAAAAATATAAATTCTTGTGAACACGTATGTAAAATAAGAGTTATATGTCTTCATATAATGATGTCCTTGTCTCTTAAGCTTCAGAAACACAATTATCTGTTTGATAATATTGTGGCTATAGATTATTTAGAATTTCTATGTTAATTGCCTATTATGTTTCAGAATTATCACTGAGTTCTGAAAAACACACTTCTAATTCTAAATCTCTATAATTGTATTTATATTATGTAGAAAGCTTTTTTCTGGAAGAGACATCTCAAAATGTTTCAGCCTCTTTCACACCTCTAAATGGCAAGACAGAGATTCAATAGATCTGCTAGAACATAGCTTTCATGGTATGATCAGCCATCCTGTGTTTCTGGCTTATTAGACAAATAAGGCTGTTACAGATGGAATAACAAATTTCTTTATAAAACCAGATTGGGGAAAATGAAATTTGGCTGATGATCAGAACTAGTGAAAGAATAATTTTTATTAGTTAGACCAGATGGAGACCATTAATAGCAATAATACAGAAAAGAGTTAAATTGATAGCTATTAATTAGCATTAATGAAATGCTTCTGAGATTAAAAACTTCTAAAATGTTTACTGCTTGAAATTAAATTCTTCCTTGACTTTGTTCTTGATTTTTTTTCCCTTTAGTGTAGTGATACACGCCATCAGAATTTGCCTAAAGTATGATAAAGTGATCCTTTTGTTTAAAAAATAAAATACTCATTCAGAATGTATATTGGGTGCTAGGTAACTACTAGGAACAATGTTAAATTAAATATTTTACAGGAGGTGAGGAACTTAGGTCACAGCAAATTTCAGAAGACAGAGAATTCAGGATATTAAGAAGAAAATAAATAGCATAACTATAAATGGCAAAACTATAAATATATAGAATACATATATCATATGTTAATTTTCCCAAGATATGGCTTAGGATACATAGCAAAAGTACTTGTGAAGTCTAATTGGTTGTTCAGTAAGCTTTAAATAACTTCCTTCCTTTTCTCTTTCTCTCTCTCTTTCTAATCTGCTTTTTTTCTAAAGAAATTGAGTGCCTGCAAAATGAAGGTAAATTTTCTTGAAGATTTTACACTTACAGCCAGGGTTTCTTGAGAAACATAAGATAGCAAGTCTCGCAGGCAGGTTTTATTTGCCTAAAAGCTACAGGTCACATGGGAGGAAATCAGATGATAATTTTGGAAGGAATAAATCTAATCCTCTGCTATCAGGAATAAGTTATTTAAGCCAAAGAGAAGAACTGATGGCTGTCACTCTGGTCCTGAGAAGATGTACCTGGAGGTGAGAGAAGGTTGAAAGAAATGCACTGCTGTCCAAGGCAGGCTTGGAGTAGCATCTGATAATTATAACATCTGATAAATCTGTACATATATATTGATGCCAACTAGCAGAGGGAGCTGTAGCATAAAATAAGTAAAATTATTTGGAGATCAGGCTATCCAAGCTCAGCTGGAAATCTTGGCTTTAAAAAAATGTTGCTGGATTTCCCTAGTGGCATAGTGGATAAGAATCCACCTGCTAATACAGGGGACAGATTCAGTTTCTGATGCAGGATTATCCCATATGCCACAAAGCAAATTAGGCTGGGCATCACAACTATTTAGGCTGTGCTCTGGAGCCCAGGAACCACAACTACAGAGCCTCCGTACTGAAGCCCATGTGCCCCAGAGCTTGTGCTCCACCACAAGAGAAGCCACTGCAATGAGAGGCCCGCACGACTCAATGAAGAGTTACACCTGCTCGCTGCAACTAGAGAAAGCCTGAATGCAACAACAAAGACTCAATGCAACCAAAAATAAATAAATAAAGAAGATTAAAAAAAAATGTTGCTCTCATTGGTGAAACCAACTATAGAAGATTTAGACTTCAGTCAAGCAGAGAGAAAATTTGTGAGGGGTGCCATGATGATTTTGTCCAGATTTACAACAGAAAAATTAATATATTTCTTAATAAACACACAGAGTTAAATAAATAATTAACAAATTAAAATATTTTTGCTACTCAGGAACAATACATGAAAAAGATTATCAATAGGCCACATTTACAATTCAGTGGGGCAAATACACAATTACAACAAACTCAAGGATAATGAAAAAAAATGGGAAAAAATAAAACATGAAAGACAAATTTCCTTCATTAAAAGGTTTTAACAAATACTTAGAGAAACATTTATAACCTATTCAAAAAATAGACAAAAACATTAACAGCTGTTCAGAAAGTTGTCTACCCTCCTTCATGAAAAATTTTCAATTTAAAATAATGAAATAGAAGACTGACTTCTACCAAGAGAGTACGGAAAGTTCCACTGACCTGCTCACCACTGAAACTGGGGAAAATGATTTTTAAAATTCAACCATTTAAAGCTATGGAAATGGTCCTAAAAAGAAACAACAAATGAAAAAAAAAATTATTGGAGGAAAGCTAGGGAAAATTCAGTACAAAAGGCAAGAGATAGTGGTAGTTGAACCAAAGTGACTCTCTTCTTCCCCACTCCCAGGCTAGCAAGGCAGGCACTCCACTCCTGATTGCTGCAGCTAAAAACACCAGGCTCCTCATCCCTTGAGCTCCCAGTCAAAGGGCTATCTTTCTGGGAGGAGCAGGACTTCAGAATTTTTCCTCCGTCCCCAGATGAGCAGTGGGTCCTGAGCAAGTAGTCGAGAGGAGATGGCTCCCTTCTTTTGTTCACATCCTACTTATGAAATGGCACCTCGATGAATACTGAGGTCTATTTGACTTGCTCTGGCCTATTCCAATTTATTCTTCCCCAAGACCTATCATGGTTTCCCAAGTGGCTCAGTGGTAAAAGNAGGAAAGCTAGGGAAAATTCAGTACAAAAGACAAGAGATAGTGATAGTTGAACCAAAGTGACTCTCTGCTTCCCCACTCCCAGCCTAGCAAGGCAGGCACTCCACTCCTGATTGCTGCAGCTAAAAACACCAGGCTCCCCGTCCCTTGAGCTCCCAGTCAAAGGGCTATCTTTCTGGGAGGAGCAGGACTTCAGAATTTTTCCTCAGTCCCCCGATGAGCAGTGGGTCCTGAGCAAGTAGTCGAGAGGAGATGGCTCCCTTCTTTTGTTCACATCCTACTTATGAAATGGCACCTCGATGAATACTGAGGTCTATTTGACTTGCTCTGGCCTATTCCAATTTATTCTTCCCCAAGACCTATCATGGTTTCCCAAGTGGCTCANGTGTTGACCATCTCGTGATGTCCATGTGTAGAGTCTTCTCTTGATTTAGCATCATCTAAATAGGAGAGTACAGATTATATAAGTTCAGGCAAAGAAACACAGGATGATGGTGCGTGAGCAAGGGTCTCTTCTCTTTCAACTGGAGTTCCAGATCTTATTATCAAAATGGGGAATGAATAGTAAAGAGTTAAAGCAGCCAAAATCAATAATCAATTTAAGAATAAAGTAGGCTTTAAAGTCAGTCTAAATCTGAATAATGTGGACATGACCCTCAAGATAAGGAATCGGAGTGAGTGAGTGATTTCCCCAAATCAAAACAGCACCAGCATCAAGGATGACCTGATTTTGATATGGAAGGCTAATGAATGACATTCCATATGCTATGTGTGACAGGCCCAAAGTTTGGTGACAGCATGAAGTGAATTACTGGGTGAGTAAAAACCTTATTTGAAAATGTCAGGCAGATAGGGACCAGATATTTATGTTAGGAACTACGCAATTACCCAGTTGGTGATTTAGAACAGTATAAGGGAGGCACACTGACCTGGCTTGACCTTTGAAACTCCACTGAAAAAAGAGAGGATTAAGATTGTTTATCACCGCACTCAAACAACTTCCTGGGTATTGAATACAGAATATTTTGCATATTTAAGCATGAGAAATCAATATCCCAACCACCTGTGAGTCAGCACTTATCATTCCTAAGGAATTTCCAGTCAGTAGAATCTCTATCCACCATTAAAATTTACATGTTTCAACAGACTAAACAAAAGTAGAGGAACAAGAAAAACAAACTTATCAAGATTTTAAAGTATTTTGAAAACTATTTTTAAAAAAGACATGATCACTTTTAGACAATCAAATCATCATGCATATCCATGGGATTGTCCAGGCAAGAATACTTGGAGTGGGGCGCCATTGCCTTCTCCACATCATGTATATAAGATGTACTAAAAATATCCTCAATCTTTCATAGAAGGTATTTTTTTTTTTTACTTAAAAAACAACTCCATGTTAGTTAATTATATAAAGCTTAGCATATGAAAAATTTAATCTCAAGAGAAATCACCCCCAACTTTTCTAAGTATTAAAAAATTATCTCTCACATTTAGTCTTAATGATAAGATTGTGTCTTTTAATAAGCTTTCATATTCTTCTGCCCGGTTTCTTCTTCCTCTGTCTGTGTTTGTCTCTGTCTTTCTGTCTTTCTTCATGTATATANCATATGAAAAATTTAATCTCAAGAGAAATCACCCCCAACTTTTCTAAGTATTAAAAAATTATCTCTCACATTTAGTCTTAATGATAAGATTGTGTCTTTTAATAAGCTTTCATATTCTTCTGCCCGGTTTCTTCTTCCTCTGTCTGTGTTTGTCTCTGTCTTTCTGTCTTTCTTCATGTATATATATATATATGTATATCCACGTGCAATATGTGTGTGCTCGCACACACACACACACACACACACACACACACACACAAACATACATCTCCTCACATTGAAATTTTTTATAATCTGGAGCTATAAATTAAATAAAAATACAATGATCTGTTACCATAGTCAGTATATTTACAATATTGCAGATTTCTGAGAATGAGATGCAATTTAAAAGATATATACTTAGAGTAAAAGTGATGGAAATTTAGCAGATATATAATTGCTTTTCTGTTGTTTCAAACATTCATCTTAAATAGTGCACACTTTATAATTTTTATTCAAATAATAGTTTCATAATGAAATGACCACCATAGTGTGAATATTTCTGTAAATAAGTATTTTTTTTAAAAAAATAATCAGTTTACTCACATACATGTAGGGGTTTTGTTTGAGCATTTTGAAAAACCTAGAAATTTCAGGTAATTGACAATAAAATTTAATTTTTCCCTCAAACCATCTTTTGGTTATTTTCAGTTTAAATAATTTTCTTTAGGAAAAGATGCAGCATGGCGACATGGTGTAAAAGGGATATTAGTTGCTTCTAACCACACTTGATAGGGTGGTGGTCTGAGAACAGATCAAGAATGCAATGGACGGCCAAGGGGATTTAAGTGAAAGTTGCTCAGTCGTGTCCAATTCTTTGTGACCAATTCTTCATGGACTGTATAGTCCATGGGATTTTCTGGGCCAGAATACTGGAGTGGGTAGCTGTTCCTTCTCCAAGGGATCTTCCCAACCCAGGGATCAAACCCAGATCTCCCACACTGTAGGCAGATTCTTTACCAACTTGAGCTACCAGGGAAGCCCGAGAATACTGGAATGGGTAGCCTATCCCTTCTCCAGGGGATCTTCCTGACCCAGGAATCGAACCAGGGTCTCCTGCACTGCAGGCGGATTCTTTACCAGCTGAGATACAAAACACAGTCACTGAGGACTGGAAAGATGTCAGGATCATTCATTTCTTGTAGCAGATTCTCCTTCTGCTTTCCCCACACTTATGTATACCTCCCGGAAAAGGAGTATTGACAGTAATAACTTTGGAATAAGAAATCCTGTGTCCATGTCACTTGGATTTACAACAAATAGATCTTGGTGGATTCTTGATATTTAGGACAAATTGAGAAAAAACAGAAAAAGATGGAAGTGAAGAGACAAAATGTACTGCAGATGTTGGCTTCTCGAAGGGAGGTAGCTGTGGTTNTAAGAAATCCTGTGTCCATGTCACTTGGATTTACAACAAATAGATCTTGGTGGATTCTTGATATTTAGGACAAATTGAGAAAAAACAGAAAAAGATGGAAGTGAAGAGACAAAATGTACTGCAGATGTTGGCTTCTCGAAGGGAGGTAGCTGTGGTTTATAGACCACATATGCGTGACACTCAAGTTGGGCAAGTGGAGAATTGTATCCCACAATCAGGTAACTAGTGTAGGGACCCAGAAATAGCCAAGACAAAGGAGGTGGAAGAACCAGGCACTTTAGAGTTGGAAGTTCCTATTGAAAACACAAACCAAACTCAGGCTAGGCCAAACAGCAAGCCCAGCCTAAAGGAAGTGTAGGGGTGGGGTAGGGGGGTTGCTGGTGTGTCTCAGATACACTGTCTGCCACTTACATATTTCTTGCTTTTCTAGACTGGACTGGGAAATCAGACATACATGGCCACTCCCATTCCTCCCCAACTGTCCTAAACTCCTATCCTCCAAAATGTTGGGGATCTGAAAAAAATGAAACCTGATGCTCTGCTNATACACTGTCTGCCACTTACATATTTCTTGCTTTTCTAGACTGGACTGGGAAATCAGACATACATGGCCACTCCCATTCCTCCCCAACTGTCCTAAACTCCTATCCTCCAAAATGTTGGGGATCTGAAAAAAATGAAACCTGATGCTCTGCTCTAGCTGAGTTCTGATTTCCAAGATTTAGGGTGAAAGTAAAATGTTACTGATGATGGTGATGACAATGATCATCAATAAAAGAAAAAACAAAACAAAGTCTTAGTATTACAAGACTACTTGAAGCTAAAAGTGTACAACTTCTCACTGTATGTACTACATCCTTAGTGACAAGATTTGGCAGAACGAGGCTGAGAGACTGTGTTAGCTATGCAGTATTCTATGGGAATAATGTACTGTGGGAATAAGCTTAATTTCTGAAGATTTCAACCAGGATGTGGCTTCTATTTCAGTTAGAATTTACTGCTATAGATATCACTCTAGAGCATCCTAAAAGGATTATGTGGTTTTTTTGATATAAAGCAGAGTTCACTTCACTTTTCACTTTCATGCATTGGAGAAGGAAATGGCAACCCACTTCAGTGTCCTTGCCTGGAGAATCCCAGGGACAGGGGAGCCTGGTGGGCTGCCATCTATGGGGTCGCACAGAGTTGGACACGACTGAAGCAACTTAGCAGCAGCAGAGATCACATATACAACGATCCTAAAGAGATTATCAAGAGTCTTCTAAAATCTACCTCATTTCACTTTAGCACAGATGAAATTTTTTATTTGGTTGAGGACAAATCCATGCATGTATAGCGTCTATCTACCACTTTCTAGGTCTTTCTTCTGCAGTTAGACAGAATAAGTTCAACTGATATTCTTTTAAATATGTTAAACTTTCTTTTTATCAAGTCTTCTCTGTGATACTTTAATCCCTAATCTGACACTCATAACTGTCTACACACACACACACACGCATAGTTTTCTTGAAACTACATAAGGCAGACTCTCCAAACTTTTCATCACCTTCTTCACTTGCCTTTAAATGTTCTCAAAGCCATCAATAGTTCACTAAACATACTTTTGTGTGACCCAGAATGGAACACAATATGATCAGCAGACTATCACATATCTGAGCTTTACGTGGTAATGTTACTCTTGTCATTTCAAGTTTATAGTCAACTGATCCTTTGCTTCTGTCTTCCATACTCTCCTCTCATTAAAGGTTTTTCTCTACCATATACAACATCTCTTTAGAGACCTGCCTGAATAACTTAGTGTAAACTTTATTTCGTATCTCCTTATGACAGTCTCGGTTCTTTTTAACTATTTAGCTGGTGGTTCAATCTCCTTCCATGACATCTGAAAATAGAAACTATTACAGTTTTTGTTTTTTCCTTTAAACTTGATTCTGTGTTTCTTTCCTGGCATAAGTGACTTGACTGGGGAAAAAAAAAAAAAAAAAAACTAAAGATAAACTGGGCCTCTGGACTGTTTAAGCTTGACTGTTGTGCTCCTAAGTCATGGTAGAAGATTCCTGTTGGTAAGGACAGAATCCAGATTATTTCAATTAAAATATTTCTGTGCTATACTGCTACAGTTAATGCTCTAACATGCCCCTAGATTTAAGAACTCAGTATCATCCGATCACCCTGA